>CAVMFT010000013.1:0-94687 GCA_963680785.1 Diplosoma virens | reverse complement strand
AAAGGTCAGACACTTCTTGAGAGACAAGTTGAGATGACTTGCGATCAACAGCCTCGTATCTCTCGTTTCTAACCAGCTGAGATGCAATAGCATTGACTGAAATGGGACAGTGACGAGTAGAGTGTCGTGACGTACCAGTAAGGTTGTTCAAAATACTCCATGCTTTTCGACTAGAGTGTGAGAAATCGATGCTCCGAACTACCTCGTACCATCGATCCCTCCACTTTCTGTCAAGCTTGGCAAGCAGAGCTGTAGCAGCCAAGCTCGAGTCGTCTCCCTGAGGAGACTGCAGAAAGGTTTTATAGAGAGAGATTCACACTCTGCATCCCAATACGGAATGTAGGTATTTCGATACCCGCATGGGATAGTCTTTTTGGGTGCTTTCTTAATGGTGTTACAGAAGTCCTGGTAAGCCGCATCCATATCAAGTGAATCAGGTGGCAACAAGGTCTTTGCGAATTTATTCGTCAAAGCAATGTAGTGACTCCATTTGGCCTTGCGGAAGTTCCATCGCTTAACAGGCATACTTGGCACTGCCATAGCAAACCTTGGTGGTGTAATAAGCGAAGGTCGATGTTGTGACCTGGGGAACTTGTCAAGGACACGTCTATCCGGTAAGCGACTGTTTGGACCTACGCTAGCGAAAGCTAGATCTGGATTGGTGCCAGTGTTCCAGCGGGCGGAATAAAAACTAGCAGCGTCCTTGGCATTATATAGGAGGGCAAGACAATTAATATTTTCCCAGCCAGCCAAGCACTCACCGTCTGGACTGTTGTCAGGAGTGTCAGGGTAAAGACAGGGTTGAGGAAACCACAACCACTCGATCTTCCAGGTTGGTGGAGATTGGTCCAAAAGCGTGTATCTCAGTCGCTCGTGGACAAACGTGGCAAGGCCATGCTTCCTGCTTAAAGAAGACCCAGCTAGTTGGTAGTTTGGTAGTACCAACTTCTCTGCATCAGTGCAGTGGGTCTCCTGCAGTAGAATGACGAGTTCTTTAGACTACATAGCGAGGTAATGAAAAACGTTCATCTTGCTTGCAGTGAGGCCTTTGATGTTCAGCTGAAGAATAGTGGTTGGTCTTCGGAACTTGTTGGCAATATGTCCTGAAAAGGGCAGTTTTATCCTGGCATTGCCCCGTCCTGAAAAGGACGTTTGCCGATTAGCAGACCCACACTAAACATCGGAATGGGTGGATACCCTTTCGCTTTGGTAGGTTCGTTTTCGGTCTGTCATTTTTAACACCAATGGACAGACTTACTTACGGCCCAGGCTGCGAGAAAGCATCTACCATCTGGGCCAACAACCTTACTGGTAGGTCACGACACTCTACTAGTCATTGTCCCGTTTCAGCCAATGCTGTTGCATCTCAGCTAGTTAGAAACGAGAGATACGAGATTGTGGACCGCAAGTCATCTCGGCTTGTTTCTCAAGAAGTGTCTGACCTTTGGAGGGCCACAGCACTAGACCCAGTAAATATCTGACACTTTTTTACAGAGAGAATTTGCTGCTGCCCTCCAACATTTAAAACCAGGTAAAGCTCCGGGACCTGATTCCATCTGCTCAGAGCTTGTACTCCATGCTGAAGCTGATTTGAAGTCCTGGTTACGTGACTTCCTTTCTTCCTGTCTGCGTCGACTCAAAATTCCCAAGATCTGGAGAAGAGCGCTTGTGGTCGCGATCCCAAAACCAACGAAGCCCGTGGGCAACCAAAGAGTTATCGACCAATATCTCTGCTCTGTGTCCCCTACAAGATTCTAGAGAGGCTTATCTAAGCCCGCGTTTAGCCATTAATCGATCCACTGCTCCCTAAAGAGCAGGCTGGGTTCCGACGCGGGAAATCAACCGTAGATCAAGTTGTTCTGCTAACCCAGAACATCGAGGATTCTTTTGAGGCTAAAAAGAAGGCCGGTGCCGTATTTGTCGATCTGACAGCTGTTTATGACACTGTCTGGCACCGTGGCCTTACCTGCAAGCTACTGAGACTACTTTTGGATAAGCACATGGTCAGAATGATCATGGAGCTTGTCCGAAATCGAAGTTTCACCCTTACTACCGGTGACAGCAAGCAAAGCAGTCTACGCCGTCTTAAAAACGTCGTTCCTCAGGGATTGGTCTTGGCTTCCCTCCTATTAAACATCTATACGCACGATCTTCCTTCCATGATTTCCAGAAAGTTTGTTTATGCTGATGACTTAGCATTGTTGCACTCTTCTGGAAAGTGGAAGGACTTGGAAGGGACTTTAAGCCAAGACATGTCTACACTTTCAGCGTATCTCCAGACTTGGAGGTTGAAGCTCAATCACACAAAGACGGTGACGGCAGCTTTTCATTTAAATAACCGAGAGGCCAAACATGAGCTAAAGGTCTACAACAACGATAGACTTTTACCGTTCTGTCCAATCCCTACTTATCGTGGGGTAAAACTGGACAGATCGCTCACGTTTCGTCACCATTTAGTGGCATTGCGCAAAAAACTGTCCTCGCGTGTCACACTGCTGAGACGATTCGTGGGCTAGGGATGGGATGCTGGTGCTAAAACACTATGCATAGCCATCTTGTCTCTAGTCTACTCAACAGCTGAGTACTGTGCGCCAGTCTGGTGTCGCAATGCACACACTCGCCTCATTGACAGTGTCTTGAACGACGCCATGCGCAATCACTGGATGCCTGTGTCCCACTCCAACGGACCACTTACTTGTACTCTCAGGCAGCCAGCCAGCTGAGCTTCACCGACTGGGAGCAACACTCTCCTTGGCTTACTGTGAATCTCTGGACCCTGATCATATCTTGTATAATCTTTTAAGTGGGTCCTCAGATACTCGCCAAGTGAGACTAAGATCCAGACGCTCGTTTGTGCCAGGTGCGCGAAATCTTTTGGACAACCTTGCCAGACTTGGCATCCGCGCATCTGAGTCGGCAAACCACAAATAGAAAACGGAGTACTGTGAAAATGCTTCGAGGTTTTGTGCTTTTGTTCCCGGAACCAGTGCCAGGCCTGTTGGGATGGGCTTACCCCGAGTAGCTTGGGTTAAGCTCAACCGCCTGCGGACTGGTGTTGGGCGATTCCATTCGTCCATGCATAAATGGGTCTCGCTCTTTCACCGAATTGCGAATGTGGTGCTTCTGAACAAACCGCAAACCATGTACTAACAGCATGCCCTATACATTGGACACCACATGGAGCACGAGATCTGACGGTTTTGGATGACAAAGCTCGATGCTGGCTTAATGACATCACTGCCAGCATCTGATTCAGGCAGTACAGCAGTCTGGGTTAGTAAAAGGCTAAACCCTCGGCCCCAGTTCTGTTTGTGTCTGACCTGGAGTGGATACCTTTCCAAACGACGACGACGACGACAGCCTCTCTGGTTAAAGGTGCGCGACGCCCGATGCAATCTAGTCTAGTCTAGCGAAATATAACAAATACCAGGTTGATCGTTTGCTCACTAAAACGTTGAGAAAGAAACACGCAAAGCAAAACTAATGCCGTTATAAATTACGAACAAGAAATGAAAGAAAAGGCAACTAATAAAGTGATACGTGAAAACGGAGACGGTTCAGAACTCACCATATGCCGACCCAGAGTTTTGAACCCCCGCGTTACATTCTTTTGTTTTTCTAAATTACTCATCAGTTTTCTTTCGCTGTGTTATTTTTTTGTTGCGTCTTTTTTTTCGCCTGAAGTCTTTTGTTATAATTTTTATGTTTGTCTAAAATGGTAATTGGACAGACAGATTGGAAATAGATGCAAGTACAAGCTTGTTATTTAACATTGACTGTTTTGTTTAAACAAATAAAGAAGAAATAGAACACGCAAGGCAGTAGCGGCCTTCCTAAACGCTACAACCGCAATTTCCCCCGTCAAGAATAAATGTTATTAACATGTCTGTCGATTGCTCCAGGAATACGTGAAGAGCGACGTAAACCAGAAATTTCGCAAGGTGTATCAGATGATATGCCGTCAGAATTATCTGGCGCCGCTTGATCGTCGCTAGTTATTGTAATATTGAATATTGAATAGTAATTGTAGTATTGATAACTGCTTTAAAACTGGGTTTAAGTAGGCTTTTTTTTGAGTGGTTTTATTATTGGGACCATAAACCAAATATTGCTGAACAATTTAAGTAAATTCTAAAATAATAACTATGAATGTTATTCTGCCTTTTTAAATTGCTTTAGTTTTTATGCAGCATATCAAAAGCTTTTGCGACCTCTAAAAAAGCTAAATGACCCCCCAAGGTTAAAACCACTGCCATACACACACATAAGCCTACATATAATACAAACTTTGATGTTGTTTCAAATGATAAAAACCTAATGTTGGCTCAACACGATCTCTGCCAGTCTGGGCTACCGTAAAAGAGGGTGACTAAGGCACCTTTTTAAAATTGTCCAATAAATAACTTATAAACATCTGCAAAGAGATTAATACTTTTGATTTCAAAATGGGCGAAGAGTGAATGGTACTGATTTCATACCTTTTGTGTAAATCTGACCTCATGGGGAAAAAACAATATAATTTGTAAAATTAAGTTTTTATTGCATTCCTGTTGCTTACAATGATTGTCATATTGCATAACTTACCAAGGTACACAAGTGCCCGCGAATTACAAATTTTATACAATATCTCAATTTTTGAAGCTCTATAAGACAATGTTTACATAACTTCAATAATCACTGCAACAAGGTTCCAAATGTTTTTATCTCTAACTTGATAAACACACACTGTTTTCTACCAGTCAGTTTTTCGCTCATTATCCACTCAGATAACTCCCGTTTTTATAAAATTACATTAGTTACACGTGCGTTTTCGCCTCATGTTCAATATTTTGTTGCATGTAATTAAAGATGTTAAGAGATGTTTCACCCTCGTACTTAGATGATTTAATTTGTAAGCATAGACTTTCTCGCTTTATACGTTCTTCTGATTCTAACTTTTTTTTGTCTCTTCTACCTTTTCCAAATTTGGTAGCAGTGTTCTATGAGTAGATTTACCGTTTGTCTGGATTCTGCAATCTGAAATAAATTTGATATTATTAATTCGTTTTTCGAGACATGGCAATTAATATAGTTAAACTGTCGAACCATGCAAACAAGCAACAGCACTTGTTTTGCTAAAATTTAATGATTTTGATAGTATTTTATGATTTAAACATATTCAATGCCTTTCAATGTTTTTCCGGATCCGGAGCTGTTTCGGATCTTATGATGTTAAAATAATGCGAACCCGGTACGACTCCGGTTCTTTTTGCGGACTCGGACCGGATGCGGATTCCAGTTTATATGGATCCGGCAATTTCTGATACTACTACTGGCAAATTCAGAGTTGGAGTTCAAGTTGGATTACGGCATTTTTTGTCGAAGTCGTAGTCTACTTTTTTAAATCAATTTATTATGATGAGTAAAAAATTTTTTTTGAATAAAAATATTATTTTTCATGTTCGAAATGCTTTAACTCCTTGGCATTTACTTCGAGTTTATTGCTCATACACGACTCGCTTGGCTAGTTTTAGATTTATAATAAAAAAACACAAATGGTAAATAATTGTTGTACAAACATGAACATCGATATCGAAGTCGCATTGGGACACTTTCCACTGACGGATCTGGGTTAAAGCGAGCAATTACTCTATCAAAATGCATTTACTATTTATTCTATTTATTACTTTTTCCGATAATGAAAAAATACTCCATAACCTCAGTAATGCAGTAAAACTTGGTTGGCAGATCGCCTCAAAGGAAATGTTCAATATCAATTGGTGATAGAGCAAATATTACAATAAATTTAAACTAAACTATTAAATCAGTTATTGCAGCCGTTGGTTTCATATTAAACAATTACTAATTATAAAATAGAACAATGTCAGATTATGAGATCAGACGATTGGACATTAGACAGATGATCGCACTAACTGACTTGATGTTATCATTTAAGTTTACCAATGTTGTGATATTGTGCAATAGATGACGTAGTGTTTTCTTAAACGCTCTAATCTTAATCAGCGCCTTCTGCTCAAACAAATATTGGACACGCGCATCTCCAAGCATAATTGTTACAAGTTAAATATGCGCCTTTATTTCGGTTCTTCAGTCAGTTCAAAGCTATCAAGCTACTACAGCAAACTAACTAATAGCATTATATTTCAATAAGGTTGTTTTTTGGCTAAGTGATTTTGTGAATTATTTATTATTGTTTTTTAATAAACCTGTATATTCGTGCAAAGATACAACAGGCAAAAGTGGCGACGAGGATTCAAGGAACTCAACTGCGTCAAGAAAGAAAAAAGAAAATTTGTTGAATCTGCATTAAAGCTTGAATTGTCAAAATGAGTGAAATTTCTGAACTGATTTTGTTGTTAAATAAGCAACACCAAGAGCAAATGGCAGTTTTACGCGACGAGCATCGCGAGCAGAATAAGCAACACCAAGAGCAGAACAAGCGACACCAAGAGCAAATGACAATGCTTCAAGAGCAGCTGAAAATTCTACAAAGCAGCTTGAACAACCCGCGAGAAAATGTTCCAACACCGATGGCAAGTTTTCAACCATTCGATTCCACATCTGAGTTATGGACTGATTATTTGGCAAGGTTCCGAACATTCGTCACTGCTAACTCTGTTCCCGACAACAAGCAAGCACAAATTTTTCTTACCAACCAATCTAACTCCGTTTACAAAATGCTTAGCAACTTAGCGGCTCAGCAACAACCTGTCAAAAGCATACATGAGCTAACAATGAATGATATTCAGACGTTTATGGCAGAGCAGTTTGACCCAAAACGATTTGTTGTCAGAGAACGTTTCAAGTTCTGGTCTGACATGAAACGCAAACCTGGCGAAACTATTCCTGAACTGGCAAGCAGAATACGACAAGATGCAGCTACGTGTGATTTTCAATCCATTAAAGATCTTTTAGATGAAGCCTTGCGAACTAAATTCATCTGTTCAGTAGATAACGAAGCAGTTTTGAAGACACTCTTCAAGCTCAAGGACGATGAACTGAAGTTTAGCAACGCCATCAGAGTGGCTCAAGAAGTGGAAGAAGCAGCCAAGGTAGCAAAGGAAACCGTACACGGTCAACCTTCTACGTCGGTGCAGAAAGTTTATCACGCAAAGTCCAAAACTTCCAAAACGCAAGAAAAGAAAACCGCCTGCTTCAGGTGTGGAAATTCTGGACATTTTAGCAAAGCTTGTCCCCACATTAAAGCTATTTGCAGCTTCTGCAAGAAAACAGGTCATCTGCAATCTGTATGCATGTCTCGACTCAGAGATAACAGCAAGCTTGTGAAACAACAGATGAAATTGGTGCACAAAGTCCAATGTTCTGTTTCACCCATCTATCAAACTATTAGACTTAATGACCACAGAATTAAGTTTGAAATTGATAGCGGAGCCAGTGACACATTTTGCTGTGAAGCGACGTGGCAAACGCTGGGTAAACCCACTCTACAACCTGTAACAGTTCGATATCAAGTTGCTGAAGGTAGCCCGCTACCCGTCGTGGGACAATTCCAATCAACTGCAAGTATTGATGGAAAATCACCTGACGTGACCTTTCCTGTAATTGTCACTAAGGTGCCCAATCTAAATTTACTAGGTCGTCTGGCGATGATGAAGTTGAAACTCACCAACTTAACTGATCACTTCAGAGAAAACCTAAGTTGTGCTGAATCTACTGCAACGATAGAGCACGTCACTACAACTGGTCCAGAAAACTCTTTAGATGCGGCATGTATTCAATTATGTGGAGAGTTTCCTACTTTATTTGAATCTACATTGGGTTGTCTAAAAGATTTTTCACTGGACATACGGTTTAAACCTGAAGCTAAACCTATTTTCAAGAAGCCAAGACCTGTTCCGTTCTCAATCCTACAAGATTTAAACGAAGCATACGAAGCAGGAATTAAGAGAGGTGTATGGGAGCTTACAGATTTTAACTCGTACGGCACCCCCGTGGTTCCTATTCGAAAGTCTCCTTTGCCAGGTCAAGCAAAAGCAAGCATCCGAGTTTGTGGAGATTATTCGGTGACTGTAAACTCGCAACTGGAAGACCATCGTCAACCAATCCCTCTCCCAGAAGATCTTATGCGCAAGCTAGGACGTGGTTACTGCTTTAGTAAGATTGATCTAGCTAATGCATATAATCAAATCTGTCTTTCTCCTGAAAGCCAGAAGAAGCTGGCTCTCAGCACTCACAAAGGGGTTTTACTGCAGAAAAGACTTCCTTTCGGAATTAAATCCGCACCAGGGTATTTCCAAGAAATCATGGAACAGTTAACGCAAAATTTGCGAGGAGTTGCCGTGTATTTCGATGATATTTTGGTTAGTGGTGACAACGCAAAAGATCATTTGATGAACCTGCGAGCTTTGTTCAAAAGACTAGAAGAAAAAGGTCTTCGCTGCAACCGTGAGAAATGTGTTTTCGCCCAAGTATCAATTGATTACCTGGGTCACACTTTATCAAGTCGAGGAATTGCAAAAGGGTCCAAAGTTGATGCCATACTAGAAATGCCTACATCCAAGAACATTTCTACGTTAAAATCTTTTTTAGCATCTGTGCAGTTTTATTCTAAATTCTTACCTCCATATTTTTCGGAAATTACCGAGCCGTTGTACAAGTTTACACGCAAAGGACAACAGTGGAAGTGGGGTGAAGAAGAAGCGACATCTTTCAGAAAGATCAAACGGTTACTATGCACAGAGACTGTACTTGCGCACTATGACCCATCTCTTCCGTTGGGTTTATCTTGTGACGCCTCAGAATGCGGAATTGGAGCGGTATTATTTCATCGCTTTGCAGACGGAAGCGAGCGTCCGATTCTCAATATTTCTAAAATTCTATCGGCAACACAAAGACGCTACAGCCAAATACAGAAAGAAGCACTATCCTTAGTGTACGCTTTGAAGAAATTTCATCAGTTTCTGTACGGTCGTAAGTTTATTGTGGTTACCGATCACAAACCTTTAGTGACCTTGTTTGCCCCTGATAAAGGTTTGCACGATGGGCATTACTAGTCCATCAATATGACTACACGGTGGAATACCGTAGAAGCAAGGACCATGGCAATGCTGATGCTCTTAGTCGCTTACCATTTTCAAATAACACAAGTTTTGATGGGGAGGAGATGGAAGATGATGTCGATAGCGTTTTTTTAGTTCGAACAATCAGTCGTCAAATCAATCCTGACAATCCATTGCTTGTGGTCAGAGAGACTGCCAAGGATCCAATTCTTTCCCAACTGATGCGATTTGTGAAGGAAGGATGGCCGCATGCATTTTCGGAAGAGCTTAAAGACTTCAAAAAGTTGGAAAATTCGTTGTCAACAGAGAATGGTTGCGTTTTTTACGGCATACGGGTAATAATTCCTTCAACCCTACGTAATCATATTCTTAAATTATTACACCTTGGACATTTCGGCATGCAACGGATGAAACAACTTGCCAGGTCAACTGTCTATTGGCCTAGAATTGACTTTGACATTGAGGATTTATGTCGCAAATGCACTTCCTGTGGCCAATTTCAAAATAAGCCGGATAAACCTTCAATCCATCCGTGGATGATGCCAGAAAAACCATGGTCAAGACTCCACTTGGACCATGCGATCAATTTTCTGGGAAGAAACTGGTTAGTCCTTGTAGACGCTTATTCAAAATATCCTTGCATTCATCCAACAACCTCAACGTCTTCGAAAAGTACTACTGCTATACTTGAACAAGAATTTGCTCATTTCGGATATCCCCACACGTTGGTGACCGATAATGCCACAACATTCATGTCTCAAGAGTTCCAAGCTTGGTGCAAACAACGAGGCATTGTACATCTCACCGGAGCACCTTATCATCCAGCAACAAACGGTGCTGCCGAGCGTTTGATACAATCGTTCAAACAGGCATTGAGAAAATCCTCGTTACCTCCAAAGGAAGCTTTGCAAGAATTTCTAATGCAATATAGAAGAATTCCTTTTGCATCGGGACTGTCACCAAGCGAATTGTTGAATGGAAGAAGAATTCGCACCAAAATTGACACTTTGGTTCCATCCATTCCGCATCTCCTGCAGGGAAGACAGTCAAGACAAGCGAGCAAGCATTCAAATGCTGAAGACTCGGAAGTGGTTTCGAAAGTCGAACATCATTACTCACTAGGAGACCCTTGTTACGCACTGTACTTCGGCCCTAGAAGAGATCGTGACCCACGATGGGTGCCTGCGATAGTTACGAAAGTCCATGGTACACGAAGCGTCAATGTACGAGTCATTCCTCGAGGACCAACTTGGAGAAGACATCTTGATCAACTTCGACCTCGATACGGTTCGGATCAAGATGATGATCCCTGTGAAATCCCAACGAGCGTTTTGTCTACAGAAACACTTCCAGCCGGGACTGACCACGCATCTAGTTCTTCTTCGATGAACCAACGCAACAATCCGAGATTACCAACCGGAGACGAGTACGGGCGACACAATCTACGACGATCAGCGAGAACAAAGAGACCTCCAAAAAAATATTGTTGCTAATATGTATATATATTTTTTTGTCGTAGTTTATTTGGGGAGGTGTTGTGATATTGTGCAATAGATGACGTAGTGTTTTCTTAAACGCTCTAATCTTAATCAGCGCCTTCTGCTCAAACAAATATTGGACACGCGCATCTCCAAGCATAATTATTACAAGTTAAATATGCGCCTTTATTTCGGTTCTTCAGTCAGTTCAAAGCTATCAAGCTACTACAGCAAACTAACTAATAGCATTATATTTCAATACGGTTGTTTTTTGGCTAAGTGATTTTGTGAATTATTTATTATTGTTTTTTAATAAACCTGTGTATTCGTGCAAAGATACAACAACCAATACAACTTTTTTTCATTTTCTTTTTGTCTTGCAGAAAAGCATCAGAGCCGCTAAACATAAGTCATCCATCCGTCAAGCAATTCCTGGAGATGCGAAGGTATTACTTTGAATTTTTGTTTGTTCATGTTTTAATTAAGAAATATGAAGAAAATTTAAAATTGCTTTCTAAGATACCAATCAGGAGAAAGTCACGTAAAATGTCTTTCCCCAAAAACACAGCAAAATTGTGCGAGAAGGTTTTGAACCGCAACTTTTCTATATGAAAATATTGATTTGTTTTGTCTTAACGGTCATTTAACCTATGATATTGTTTCTTTTTGGTAAACCTACTGAACCAAAAGCCTTTTAAATTGTCTAAGACGCCTTAAATCGTTGTTATAGTTATTTTCTTTTTTATTTTTCATTTTTTGTTGATTTGTCGCACTATTATGTATCTACGTATATATTAAGAATATTTATACTTTATCATAGTGGATTGTGCGCATTTGAAGCTTTGAAATGGGTGCGTTGAGAGCAGTGGGACTTGGACATGTACTACTGTATGTAGATCTTACCCAATCAGGTTTCGAATCTATTAATATATTAAATTTAAAACGCTCATCTTAATTTATGGAGTATTAAAAGCTTAATATAACTCAGAAGAAAGTATTAAACACTGTATATAGAACGAAAAATAAACCATAAAAAAAGTTAAATAAAAATAATAAAATTATTGAGACTACTGAACAGCTTCGGGTACTAGTGTGACGCAACTGTGAAAAATTTTTGGAGATCTCTACTTATCAACAAGGGCGTGATGTAAATGAAGCGTAGTTATGTTGGTGGTTAATAGGTACAAAAAAATAGGGTTCTATACCAAAAATTATCATGAAAAAATTTTCAATTTAAACTTATTGTATGACGTAAAGGATTCGAATTAGGATTAGTTATGGAGGGGAAAACCCATTAGTATTCTTCTCTTTTTGAAAACGGTTCAGTTTAGATGCCACAAGAGGAGTAAGCGTACTTTTAAGATTTTTAATGGACTTTGCAATGGTATGGACAGTAAAGATCAAACCCCAAGCCAACGCTAAAACAGTAAGAAATCATAAAACAGCATTGAAAAAAGGGATAGAAATGCTTGAGAGCAAAAGTAAAAAACTATTGTGCAGCAAATGTGTTACGTTAGAGAAATGAATATCGACAGACAAAATAGATAGGCAATTTGATTGGTTATCAAGAAATGCTTGAATGTGTTCGGTGCAACGACTTGTTGTCGCCGAAGTTGCAAATATTGCGTTTAAGTTGCGGTCTACTATTGGCTCGTAGCCGATTAAGAAAGAATCAACAATGTAATCTCTCCATGTAATTAATTCATTTATTGGAGAAAGAGAGGAAGAGTTTTTGCTACATCTTGAGCAATACCAGCTAGCGTGTAATTAATTAATAAGTAAAACGATTTGTCAATTTTAAAACGAAAAATTCGATGAGGACCATACGACTCGAAGAAAAACACTGTATCGGAGAGGTAAAAATCTTTGATTGAATTGAAAGGCACGTGGAAACGAGTTAGTGAGGTGAGCAGTCTGCACTGGTTCGAACAACGGTCTAGTAGCCTGAACTCCGCACTGTCAAATAGCCAAACTTTATTTTTTAGTGGAAAACTTTAGAAGCAGATGTGCCCGAAAACGAAAACTCCCAAGAGATTTAGTGCATGAGGAAATAAGCGAGAACGTTTGTGACGAAACATTAAGGCAATAAATAAGATTGAGTCAGCCAAATCTTCACTCTACAATTTTTTTAAGTTATCCAATTCTCACGGCTACATTATGTTTTAGTCATATTAAATTTTGATATTTATTTACTCTTTAATCATTGAGTGTTTAAATTAGTGATGGGATGATGCCAATTTTTTTTTGACTCCAATGCCGATATCAACAACATGTTTCGATTCCGATTCTTCTTAGTCAGAATTCACCTTGTTTTTTATACAGTATGAGGCTAACAATTTTTTTAAAAAGCACCTAGTTTAATTAGTTGCATAATTGATGTACAGCGCCTCTTTCTTAATTGTTTTAAATTGTTCACTATTAGCCATTGTAAATTAAAGATTATATGTATATTAAAAAGTGAATAAATCGTCTTAGCAGAGTGCAAATAATAAGAGCAATATTTTAATACAAAATTTGTTTAACCACTGTTTTGAAAAAACCACAAACATTTCTTGGTTCTTTATTTAAATAGAATCTTGATCCTTATTCAATTAGAAAGATTCTATTTGATACAAAATTTATTTAACTAATTTTTAAAAAACCAAAACAGTCTGTTTCATTCCATTGAATCTTCCTGTGTTTACAGGAAAAATAAAGAATAGGCCATAATCATTAGTAAACATAGTACTATGTTTTCATAACATCATTAAGAAAACATAGTACGATAAGTCAATCTTATCCGATAAATAATACGTAGTTCTGCGAAACATAATTTATAAGATGTTGTTTCAAAATTTTAAATTATTTTTAATAATAGAAATATTATTTAAGATTTTAAATTTTATGCTTCAAAATATATAGTTTGTTAAACTACAAAAATAATTCAAAACTGTCAAAAAGTAAAACAGGTCCAAACTTGCAAAGAGTGGTATATTTATTGTAGGATACATAGACTTAGAAAATTATTTAAAAAAAATATTCTAAACAAAAAATCTTAGCTAAATACCATTCGGCTCTATATGCTTTTTTTTATTCAATTTTTTTAGATAACTATAAATAAAAACAGCTAATTAAACAGCTGATGAAGGACAAGTTTTATTCTTTTTATTCCTTTTAATATCAAAAATTTTTTACGTTCAATCATCATCTGTTTCTTTTTTATTTATATTTATTTGAAGAAGTTGAACAAACGAAAGTTTATAGAGCAGAGTACTATTTAGCTGAGATCTTTTGTTAAGAATAATTTGTTAAACTAATCAAGCAAATAATTCAATTCCTGTGATGTCATATAGGAAAAAATGACTCAGGTTATGCATTCATATTAAGATGACTTGACTCCCCTTCTCTAACCTTAATATGAATAAAAAAACTGATTTTATTGGATGAAATAGACTGTTGAGATTTTTTAAAATCGAGTTTAAATAAATTTTGTACGAAATTGCTCTGATCTTTTCTTTGAGCACTTTGCATTGAAGATCGATTCACTCTTGCTCTCTCTCTCTCTCTCTCTCTCTCTCTCTACATACTGTAATATGCCTTGTCGAATATTTGTATCGCATATACTCGTAATACACAAAACACGTTGCTTTTGAAAATCGTTGTGTTCAGACAAGTAGTAGCTCCTCCCGGCATTGTCCAATCATTTGTTCTAATATACGTATAGCTCGCCATCGGTGGTTACGCACGTCTAGAGCACTTTACTATTTAGATTGCTGATGAGCGTACGCGAAACAGCTTATTGCCGGGAATGCAAGACTTGCTCTGTTAAATATGTACTGGTCATGATTTTAATGCGTGATGCCTTACTGATACTTTTTTGGTTTCAGTGTTTTGTCCTAAGGCGCTAAATTGTTATGTAACAGTAATATTGTATTTTGATTATGTGCATTATAATCGTCATCTCGTGCCGCGTTCTCTATCTCGGGTCATAATGTTGATGGCCGTGTCCGGTTCTCTACCCGGTAACACCATCATTGTCAGGTGCATATAACTAACTTTTGCCATCCCTCGTAGTGTATTTACTGCAATATGCTTTACGTTCATATTCCTGATGAGTCCCTTAAGGACGAAACAGGGCCTTGTCGAATATTTGTATTGCATATAATACACAAAACACGTTGCTTTTGAAAATCGTTGTGTTCAAACAAATAGTAGCTCCTCCCGGCATTGTCCAATCATTTGTTCTAATATATATATTGTAATATTATATGAAACTTAAGCAATATATAAATTAGGAAAAAATTAATCGACGTGTTTTTGTAGAGCGCTTAATGAAAGTCGGAACAAATGCAATGATTTTTCATTTATTAAAAAACAACCCGACAGCCTGTTTCATCTATTTCTTAATTTCTTAATCAGATAAAACAGGCTGTAGAGATGTTTTTGCTTAATAAATGAAAAGAAAGATATCTATATAACACAAAATTTATTGTTATATTAATGTTTAAAAATCCATAACAGTCAATTTTATTCTATGAAGTTGATCCTATGAACCATTACTGGAGCCGGAGCCAATAAAATTTTTAGGGCTCCAGCTCCGGCTCCGCAGAAATATTTAAAAAGGCTCCAACTCCAGCTCCGGCTCCTCCAAAATTGGCTGGCTCTATGGCTCCGCGCTCCGGCTCCGGCTCCCTAGCCCTGGTTGCAAGAACAGGATGCAACCCCAGGTTCCAGCGAATGGTGAGAACCGGCTCAATCCCATTACTGCTTACAGCCTCACTAAAAAGCAGCAGTCGTCTCATGACTTGTACTTATAACGCAACAATTCAATTTTTAGACAAACAATCACAAAAGGAAAATTATTACAATTATAAAAATTAACACAATGTATAACTGTTACGTGCGAACTTGACCATTGCACATTTTGAAAAAAAAACACGTGAGCTACTTGATCTCAAAAATCGGTGTGTCAGATAAGATGCAAAAATCCATTGACAGTAACCAGTAATGCTAACCGGTTCGCTGATCTCATAAAATTCCGTGAGAAGGTTCTATAGAACACGTGCGAACCGGTTGAATCCCACCACTGACTTTATCATAGTGGATTGTGCGCATTTGAAGCTTTGAAATGGGTGCGTTGAGAGCAGTGGGACTTGGACATGTGCTACTGTATGTAGATCTTACCCAATCAGGTTTCGAATCTATTAATATATTAAATTTAAAACGCTCATCTTAATTTATGGAGTATTAAAAGCTTAATAAAACTCAGAAGAAAGTATTAAACACTGTATATAGAACGAAAAATAAACCATAAAAAAAGTTAAATAAAAATAATAAAATTATTGAGTAACTACTGAACAGCTTCGGGTACTAGTGTGACGCAACTGTGAAAAATTTTTGGAGATCTCTACTTACCAACAAGGACGTGATGTAAATGAAGCGTAGTTATGTTGGTGGTTAATAGGTACAAAAAATAGGGTTCTATACCAAAAATTATCATGAAAAAATTTTCAATTTAAACTTATTGTATGACGTCACTTGCCAGTGAGTTCCGTTTTTTTGTTTATAACTTTAGTCGTGTATAAATAGGAAGCAAATAAGCATCACTTATTATTATTTTTTGGATAAATTTTCTTTTACGTGATACCATTGTGCCTATACTTTGTACGGAAAAGAATATTTATTATATTGGAGACCGGGTCTGGTTGTCACAAATTTCAAACTTTATAATCTAGCGAATAGTTGGTTGATTTTCAAATTTTTTTTTTGTTCTTTTCTTTAGTTAAAGTCTTCAGCTATAACTTTAGAGTATTTTTTTAATTTTTCAGCAACAATAAACATGTTTTTGGACAGTTTTAAAACAGTCAAAAAAAGTGTGACAACTTGGACAAATCTGTCCTGGTTGTCACAAGCATTGCGGTAAAATGTCACAGCTATTTGTGAGTTGACACTCACTCAGTTGCTTCTAAATTTTGCTATACGCCAAGATCAAACGAACAATTTATTGATAAAAAACCAATACAAAAATATTATATACATGTCAAGTGAAAATAGCACCGTATTTTTTGTCCAGTTAGCTGTTTACAAAAATGTTTTAGTTTTGCTTCACGGTCAAGTACCGGATACAATTAGATAAGATCAGAGTTACACTATCTATGTTTAAGAAAGAATAAGTAACCAAACTAGGCATGCAATCTGCACATTTAGTAGCACGAAACAACTTAATTATTTTTTATAATGAAAAAATCAAATATTTTTATGCTCATCTTAAACAAGTTAAACTGAGAAATTAATTTCTCTTTGGTTCGTCATCGGTATCACAGTTATGACACGCATAACTTTGAAAAAAAGAAATACATTTGTCATGTGCCCATTTTTTGCTTGAGAAACACTGCACCCAAATCTCTTTTGACTTGCTATTGAGATAGGAGTCCATATATACCAGGCAATATCATTCTTGTTTAGCAAGGGTGTTTGGTTTTCTCTTCCCTTTCTGTCTTGTGGCCAAACTATTTTTATAAAACAAACTGTATTGTATATTCTTAGGTAATCGCACCTTTTTGCTGGACTTTGCTTGTGCGATTGCTGTTTTAACTGGGGTGTCAGTCAGGATTCCTGACTTTCGTTTTCGCGACCTTTTTCTTTTGTTATTGTTGCGCGGTTGAGCTTTTGGAAACGGACTAACTTGAACTGGCGATATACTGTACTTTCTTAGGTATCTACTAAACAACGGACTGCTCAGCGCTTCCAATCTTTGCTTGGAAGGATTTACAGCTGCATCTAATGAAGTAGAAGATTGCTGTTCTATATCAGCAGCAGTGCTATTTGCAATCTCGTTATTTTCTTGACTATCGTCATTTCCAAAGAGCTGATCTTTTAATGAATTTTCCGGAGTCTTGTTGGAAGTTGTTCCTGCTTCTCCAGCTGCTGGCAATAAAATGTCAGATCAGTTACATATCCTGGAAAAAAGTCCGAGTCAGAAAACATTTAGCTGTTAAAAGAATATATCCCAGTCGATTTAAAGCCTGCTTGAATATTTGATGGCGTTACAGCATTTGTATATGCAATTGCAACCAAAGCTGGCAAATCATAGATGGTCATTCCTTTGCCGGGGTTATTAAGATGCCATTCATTAGCCGCTGTATTAAAATATTTTTTAAATGGTCCGTATATATATCGATCCAGCGGTTGCAAACAACGAGTACTGTGCGGTGGAAATGAAAGCATTACCATGGCATTTTTTTTTGCGAAGTCAAATTCTTTAATGCATATATGCGATTCGTGATTATCTAGTAAAAAAAGGCAAGGTTTTTTGTGGTTGCAGCAAACATGCTCAACAAAGTGCTTTAAAAAGTCCAAAAAGTGCTCTTCAGTCATCCTGTAAGCGTTAATTTTCTTTGTTTCCGCTTTAAATTTAATAATTGTGCTACTTGGCGCTCGTGCGTCCGCTTGAGGTGCTGTGGTTGGCGCGGGATTTCCTGTTTTTGTTCTTTTTTTTTTTGAGTAACGTGGTCACGGCGAGTATCAAGATTCGGATTTACAGTAGTATTGGTTCTGTAACGGTGTCGCCCGCTTATACAAGGTAATTGTTATTTATATTTTTTGAAATTATCCAAATCACAAGAAAGTTCCAATAGTCTGTTGGATATCATGTTTGGTAGTGCTTTTTTTATGGAAGGTGGGTAATTTGAATTAATGTTTATATATAATTGTTAATCATTGGGTTTTCTGAATGGCCAGTGCTTTTCTGTTTTAAGGTTAAATGTGACATCTAATTTGGATAAATTCAAAAAAGCTGTTTTAACGTACAAAAACGCAATTAAACAAAGTGGCTACAAAGACAATTTAATATTTAGTGAAACTCAACCGAAAAAGAAAGAAAGAGAACGCAAAATCATATGGTTCAACCCGCCTTTTAACAACTATGTTGCCAACAATATCGGAAAAGAGTTTCTAAAATTAATAAACAAACACTTCCCACCACAACACAAGCTTCATAAAATTCTTAATAGAAATAGCATAAAAATTAGCTATAGCTGCATGCCTAACATGAAAGCAATTATAACAGGTCACAACAAGAAGCTATTGGAAAAGCTATTGGAAAAGGAAAGCTCTCAACAATCAAAACTATGCAACTGTAAAAATAAAGATATCTGCCCACTAAAAGGATCTTGCCAACAGCAATCTGTCATTTATTAAGCAGACATTTCTCATGAAAATACAACAGAAAGCTACATATGTTGCAGCAAAACAGAATTCAAATCACGATGTTATAATCATATAGAATCGTTTAAAAATATAAAGAAAAGAAACGCCACAGAGCTTTCCAAAACATTCTGGAATGCCAAAAAATCAGGTCTCAATCCCACAATTAACTGGAAAATAATCAATCAAGTTATCCCATATAAACCAGGACAAAAATGCTGCAACCTGTGCTTAACCGAAAAGTTAGAAATACTACACGCAAACCAACCAACAATCCTCAACAAACGATCGGAATTTACAGGAAAATGTCGCCACAAAAACAAATTTAAAGTAAATAAATTACCTACTTGATTTTATATGCTTAAATTGCCATTATTTTTGTACGAATGTGCTTTCTTGTCCGTCATTAAATCCGCTTATATTTTTCACTATCGTTCACACCCCCGCTTTACTTTTTCATCTTATGCGATTTTTCTCTTTACTTCTTTTATTGCTTTGTAGATTATTTTCTTTCCTTTTATATTTTTCACCGCACACCCAACTTGCCTTCCCTCACCTTCAAATGAATGCAAACCTCTATACTTGCATTTACTATATTTTGAGTTGTTTTTTCTTGTATGACGTTATAGGAACCATATTGTTTGGTTAATTTAACTACATATCATTTATTCTACACGCATTTTTTTACCACTTCTTCTTCTTGTTTTGGCTTCTCCCTACTCAGGGTCGCCACAGCGCGACAATAATCTCCATTTTACTCGGTCTACTTCGTCTCCTTCCCTAGCTCCAACCCTTTCCATGTCTTCTCTCAACAAATCCATCCATTTTCTCTTTGGCCTTCTTCTTTTCCTTCTGCCTGGCACCGCCATCTCCATCATCCTTTGCCCCACGTAGTCTTCTCTCATTTTTACATGTCCATACAACGTAGCCTTGCATTCCGAAGTTTGTCTCTCAGCTTTGCAATGTTACCACTAATATTTTTTTACCACTAATAACTATATTTTTAATTTTCTAGTAATCACCTGGCGATTCTAAGGATGAAACAGATTGCTGTGGTTTTTAAACAGTGATTGAATAAATTTGGTATTAAATTGCTCTGATTTTTTTTATTGAGCACTCTGCGGGGAAGATCGATTCACTCCTGCAATATATATATAACTTTCCTAAACAGTAAAAAGAAAACATGATATTCTCACTGGAAATTTAAAATATTTTTAGAATTATCGGTTTTGTGCGTGTTAAATTTTGGATTTATTCTTGGTTGTTCTATATCTCAAAAGCAAATCAGCAAGAACAATCATTTATTTTTGGACAAGACTTCATTTGATGTCTCAAATTCCATAAGCTCTAATATGCTTCAATGTTTCTCAATGAAGCAAACATTATTTTCACGAAGTGCAAGAATTTAACAATTTTTTTGCTGCCAACTTTAAAAAGTGGGGATTTCAAAGTAGGCTTACACTTATTGCAATAAATCGGTGTCTAATTTCTGCTTTTAATCTTTAGATGAAAAAACAGCTGTGAGGCGTATTAGGATTATATAAATTTAACATTCCAACATAACGTGATGAGCTATGTTGTTAAAAACACACCAAAACAAGGTAATTAAACAGTTTGTTTAGCATGGGGTTGGTTGTCACAGTGTGACAACCTTTACTAATTTTTTTGTGACAACCTTTACAGACCTGCCATCTTGAATTCGACTAAACCTAATTCAAAACTGTACTATTAGCTGAATAAAGACTTGTTTTACAAAAGTGCCAATACGTTTGCGCCTCCAACGACATATCAATGTTGATAATATGTCTATCCTAGCTGCTTCTATCTTGAACAAAAACAAAAAACTTTTGAATTTTTAGCAAAAAGTAGTATTTTAAACTTTATTCAAACTGTGCTTACTCAATCAAAGTCAAACTACATCCGGCAAACAAAGAGGTAAATACACTTGATTTAACATTAAAGTGATTATTGCACAAAGTTGCGAAATACTCAAAAAATTGAGTGTGACAACCAGACCCGGTCTCCCCGACTATGTAATGAGAACATTAAATTTAGTGTAATAAGCTGTTTAAATATAATGGTTAAAAAAAGCCCCCAATTAGTATAAGCTGCTCTATCATGGCTAATTAATTAGTAAGTTTCGATCAATATGATTATTGTTGCAACATTAGTTTTTAGGATATATATGCAATATTATCAACATGGAGTCAAATCAGAGTCGGATCATGGCTCACAGTAAAATACCTGGAGTTTAAATCAATGGAATCAAACCAGTGGCCTCAGAAGCGGGGGGCTGCTGGAAAAATTCGCCTTTTTAAAAAGGGAGGGTACAGATGGGAAGATACCAAAGCAGTGGATTAGATTTGCCGTTAAAATCCTAGAAACTTGATGAAAATATTAGATTGAGTGAAATTTTGGTTTTTGCCCATACTTTAAATTTTGGAAGCCGGTTTTTGGACATCGATTGAAAGTGATGACCGTTTTTTTTAGAGATTACTAAAATTTTGTGCTGAAAATTGCTACAATTGTAAAAGGTGCCTTTAAAAAATCAGGGTTGCCAAAATTAGCTTTTGTCGAGAGTGCCGCTTCAACAAAAAAGTACCCTTTTTTAAATTTTGCCCACCCGGCAAAAAAACTTTGGCGCCCATGAGCGGAATAAACTCGGATCATCTCTGGTAACTAGTAGTGATGTCAACCGCGCATCTTATGCGGCCGTGTAATGCAGTGCAGTGCAGTGCAGTAACCTTTAAAAAAAGCCTTGCCGCGTACCGTATTGCGTCGTGTACAACTTGGCTCAGCTTGTTAAAAGTTTACTTTTCAATTTTTAACAAAATGTATTTCGCATTTGCCTAATTCGTTTCTCGCCTTTTATCAATTAAATAACAGAAAAAAAAAAAAAAACCAAATGCAATCAATGAATACACTAAATTGTCTCTTTTTATGTAGTAATTGAACAAGTGGCATGTCAAATTGCCAAACCGAATTAGTAAAGAGAAAAGTGAAGGTCTGGCACAGTATAGAATTTTGCGAAAAAACTTGTAAATTTTAATTTTAGCTATTTTCAGCTCTTCTTTCTGTCTTTTAGGATGTACAATTTTTTCCAATCCATACATCATTGCTGGTCCACTAAAACCTTGTAAATTTAACTCGGCAGTGTAAATTGAGTGGTTTCGAGCGCTTTGATTGTAATTGACTCGATCTCGGTTTAAAACCTATTTGCGCCATTCTGTTGTTTCCTTGGGAAAGACACTTTACGGCGCTTTCCCCTGCTTGGCGATCTTGGCAAGCAGTTTCAAATTTAAGTCTTATTTTTATAAAACAACCAAAATAAGAAATTTTAACCGGACAGCAATACATTGGTATCTCCGGAAGCAGGTCGAGGTAAATGCTTGCCCTATACATACTGCCTCCGTTGCTTTCCTGTGAGTCAGAAAGATAAATACAGGTATAGAGATGAAAAAATTTTTTTCCTTTCATTCTTAGTAATATCACAGCTTATTGAAAATTGTCATTGGATGGTTTAAGCTTATTGCTTGCTTGTCTTATTGAGTTACTGTTCAAGCATAGATTGTCAATTTTTTTTATAAAGAGCCAGAATATTGATGACATTGATGATTGCACGCCGCATTTTTAAAATGTTATGGCTCATTATGAAAAACAAAAATTTAACGAAAAACTAACACTGTGATCATTTTTTGATTTTTTACTTTTTGTTTTATCTGGACTTTACAACCTTTATCAAGTTACTGTTTCCTTGTTGTAAACTTTAAAAATCTATTGAAATTTAAGGATTTATGGTAGATTTTTTTTCATCTATTCATTCAATTTATTGGTTTCCGCAAAATAAAGCACTTCATTGCAGAGTTGTAAACGAACCGACTAGTTCAAACCCGAAAAAGCCCGAAAATTAAGTTTAATCAAAAGCACGTTTGAGTTTTGTGCTTTTGTGTCTTTGATTCAACACTTTTGTGTTTTTGATTGAATCGGACAGCAATTCAACACTTTCGTGCTTTTGATTGAATTGCTGTCCGATTCAATCAAAAACACAAAAGTGTTGAATCAAAGACACCACAAAATTCAAACGTGCTTTTGATTAAACTTAATTTTCGGGCCTGAACTTATCGGCCCGTTTACAACTCTGCTTCGCTGTTGCTCATATTAAAACAAATACGAAAATTCCGGTTTGGTCTCGCTGTTGGCAATTAACAACCGATAAATATGAAGCTTGGAAACGTGAATAAAACAAATTGTCAATCAGGGTATTTTGGCCGGGAGCTACAGCTCATGAGCAAGTTCAGTTTTTACGATACAAAAGTACTTTGGAGAGTATCGCTTGTGTGCTGACTTTGTAGCTTTAGTAAAACTTTAAAAGTTATCTCATATACTCTTTTAAAATGATTGTTTATTTACCCGACTTATTTCTTGGAATAAAGGCGTGAATCAACTACGTGGAGTATTCCATTAATCGAGTAAACTCCCAAACACGGAACTAAAGGTCCAGAATAGCGAGAGAAAATGATCGAAGTTGACCAGGCGTGGAGAAAACAAGGCAGTCTAGCACGAGGTAGAAGATATCATGTGGTTTGGAAAGCACAGTTGCTGCTAAAAAATCTGGGCTCGAACAATTCTGTGAAGAAATGAAGAAAGTAGGTGCTGAGCCTGACGCAGGGTGAACGAGAAAGGGCACGAGCGAGAAGCCAAGCGGAGCGAAAAATAATAAGCTCCTCATAAAATACAGTAAAATTTGATAATCAAAAACCAGATTAGTCAGCAGCGTGGTCGAGTGGTTCGAGCGCCGTGATTATGATCGACATGGTCCCGGCTCAAAACTTACTCGCGCCATTCTGTTGTGTCCTTGATAAAGACACTTTCCCTGCTTTGTGGTCTTGGCAAGTAGTTCTGATTTTCAATCATATCTCTGCAAAATCAAAATAAAATAAGAAATGTCAACTGAACAGAAATACGTTGACATCTCCTGAAGCAGGTCAGGGTAATTGCTTGCCCTACGTATTTGGGTCTTCGTTGCTTTCCTGCGAGTCAGGAAGATAAAATAAATAAAAAAGCTGTCCTGCAAGAGGATGATTATGAAGATAAAATAAATAATGAATATCGCGTCTTCAACTGGTGTAGAGAAATAGAGTAATGTATGGAGGAATTTAGAGATGAGAGGAAGAGATGGTGGAGGGATCATATGTGGCACTGACTTTAGCAAGAGTATTTGCAAAGTCATCCCCCATAAAAAATATAGCTCACCAAACTTTGCCAGAATCAAACAAAGACCAAAAAACACCAAAACAAATAATTTCAAACATCTAAATCTGAACAGTAGGGTAAAGTCGGGTGATATAGATACCTTAAGCTCTCAGGAAAACTGGCTCGTTTCCAAAAAAAATTTTTTTTGCTGATTAAATGTCATACGTTATTTAAAGTTTACAGAAAAAAAATTGACTTGGTGGGTCTTCTGCTTTTGAGGCAGTGAGGCGTTTTCTCCGTCCCATATTACCCACTAAAATTTGATGCTGGTTGGTGATACGGACCACTACAAAAAAGTTTAAGATTTGACAGTTTATTTACAATTAAAAGGCGAAAAATACATCTACTAAGACTATAATAAGATTAAACAAAAAACATTTCAAAACTCAGTCACTTTCACAACGATGACACACATAAAGAGAAACCCGGAGTATAATCGTCATGTGCCCAACGTGTGCAATGGTTGCATTTGATCCCTTGTTCTCCAGGTCTTCAAACTTTTCAAACAACAAACAATGCAGATGTTGTTCTCTGTGTCAATATTTCGATTATTTTAAGTTTGAACGCCCAATTTTCTTCTTACTTTTCACAGACCCAGGAAGAGTTGTGGTACTGCATGAGAAAATCTGGAATAGTGGAAAAGTATGTGCAACTAGTACAGGATATGTATGAGGGAAGCGAAACAGTGGTGAGGTGTGCAGTAGGAACTACAAAAAGTTTCAAGGTCAAGGTTGGATTGCACCAGGGATCAGCGTTAAGTCCATTCCTGTTTGCAGTGATAATGGACAGGCTAACGGATGAAGTAAGGAGAAAACCACCATGGACGATGCTGTTTGCTGATGATATTGTAATTTGCAAAGAGACCAGGAAAGAAGTGGAGCGGAGATTAGAATCCTGGAGGTATGCATTGGAAAGAAGAGGGATGAAAGTAAGTAGGTCAAAGACCGAATATCTGTGCATAAATGGAGGAAATGACGACGAAACAGTAAAGATGGAGGACACAAAAGTGCCAAGAGTAAAGGAATTTAAGTATTTGGGATCAACGGTGCAAGAAAGTGGTAGTTGTGAGAGGGAGGTAAAGAAGAGAGTACAGGCAGGATGGAACGAATGGAGAAGAGTATCGGGAATAATCTGCGATAAGAGGTTACCAGCTAGAGTAAAAGGAAAAGTGTACAGTTCAGTGGTAAGACCAGCAATGGTGTATGGACTTGAGACAGTGGCAGTCACAAAGAAACAAGTGGAAGAGATGGAAGTCGCAGAGATGAAAATGTTAAGGTTTACTATGGGAGTGACGAGAAAAGACAAGATTAGAAACGAGCACATCAGGAGTACTGTTAAGGTAGAACGGTTAAGAATGAAGATGAGGGAGGGCAGGCTGAGGTGGTATGGACATGTCATAAGGAAAAACCAAGAGTATGTAGGAAGAAAGATAATGGAAATGGAGTTACCGGGAAAGAGGAAAAGAGGGAGACCAAAGAGAAGATTTTTAGATGTAGTGAAAGAAGATATGGGGGAAGTTGGTGCGAAGGAGACGGACATTGAAGACAGAAAGATGTGGAGAATAATGATACGCTGTGGCCACCCCTGATTAAAGGGAAAGGCCGAAAGGAGAAGAAATAAAAAAATTGGTTTACACACTTTGATAATTTGTTAATTTTAATTTACAGTATATTGTTTAATTTTATTGCTTTTTGTTAGTTTGCCCTGTTGTTTATGGACTTTTTAAAAGTTTCTTTCAGCTTATCAAGAAGTGACGAGTACAGTAATGGATTAAAAGCGCTGTTGATTGGAAGCAACAAACCAGCACTGACAATGTAAGCAATGTCATCCACATAAAATCCGCTGAGTTTGATAAATGCCATGATACAAATAGGAATCCAGCATAAAAAGTCGGTGATGATAATTCTTGAAATACGTCTTTGCATCCTTGATTGTTGTTTCTCTCTTTGATTGTTTCTTATTCCAAGTTTATTTTCTTTTGCCTTTATAAACATGCAAATGTAACTTACTGCAATAAAAAAGAAACACAAAAAGTTGACGGTAACAATGATAAAACTATATTCCCATCCAGATTCTCCTCGATAGACATAAAACCTCGGCATGCACACACTGGTTTGGCCATAATAACCAAACTCTGCTCCTGGAGAATATTCTGGATTGTTGATTTTGAGGAATGATTTTGTAGAATCCCAATCGTTGCAGTTGCATTCCATCGACTTATTCTTTAGCTTTGCCAAGCGACAAGCAAACTTAGTAACTTTTTTTTTATGCCAAATCTTTGAACGAGTAAATAGATTTGAAAACTCAATTTTGTTTTGCACAAAATAAGTTAAGTTTTGATGTGGAATTGGCAAAACAGCAATAATAAGAGCCATCAACCAAACTGAAATGATCGCCAACTTATATTTACGAGTAGATGTTGAGAGAGTGGAAAATGGTTGGTAAACTGCATACAAGCGAGTACTTGTTAACAAAACCATAAACAAACAAGAAGCTTCACTGGATAGAACTGCAAGACTACCAATTAATGAACAACGTAAACTTGATCGCCACTCAAAATCGATTTGACCGTAATAACCTGAATAATAAGCGCTGTAAACTGCAATGCTAAGCAAATAAATTCCCATTATTATGTCAGCAATAGAAATGTTAAGAATAATCAAATGTTGATATTTCGAAGCTGCATTTAGTTTTGCCTTTTTAAGAAAATGAGTTGTTGATGTAATTACGTATAAATTACCACTGATGACTGCAATACACATAATCCAAAAACAACTTTTCAATGCAGGATTCGCTATCATTTCTTGCTCTGATGAAAAGACATTGTTGTCATTATCTTTGCAATCTTTCTCGTCTCTATTATCATCACAATCTTGTTTCCCATTACATATCTGATCAACATCGATACTGACTTTGTTTCCTGCTTTGCAAGCAAATCGTTTCGGACAGTTCAACTCTTCAAATCCTTTCAAGCAACTCGATTTGTTTGTGATACCATAAAAGTTGTCTTCTATGCCGTCACAATAACGATCACCAATGTTATAATCGTTGTGACAAGTGTAATTACAAAACTCAGGTGGGTTTTCGCAATTACATTCATCACTGAGATCACTACATTCTGGTCGACCGTCACATAGTGCTGCTGGACGACGATCTTCAATTCTAGTTTGACATGTTTTTGTGGATTTTGCAATGTCAGAATTTACGTTAAAAATGGTTTTATAATCAAGATTCAAACTTGAATTTAAATTATGATCAGCAGAAGACAAATTGCAAGATGGAAATCTGATGTTACACAGATAAAAGTCCAAATATTGTTCACACAAACACTCATCAGACCAGTCATAACAATCAAATAAACCATCACAAACTTGATTGGGTGAAATCAACAAACGTTGATCAAAACATTGAAAACACGAGTTGTTGATGCAAAGATCAGATTCGTCTCTGCACTGTGCAACATTATCATGCAAATTTTGTTGAGGCAAAACACATTTTCTTTCTGAATCAACAGCAACACATTTAAAGCCGTGTTGATATTGAATTTCATCACTTTTGTCAAGACAATCAACTAGGCCGTTACACAACTGATATGTTAACCCTAATCTACCATCATCGCATTGAAAAGCACGATTACATTGTTTAGTGGTATTATAAGAACAGTTTGGGACACAAATAAAATCAGTTTTATAGCAATCGATAGTAGGACAGAGAAGCGAAGAAGCGTTGTAACAAGTTGACGTATCACAAGGAATAAGCGAATTAAAATTACACTGTGATACGTTATTTGACTTGTTAATTTTGTTAATTGTGACGTCACACTGACCACAATTTACGGATTTTTTATGCTTTTCATCGCTTCCATCTGGGCATTGTTCGATTCCATCGTTTTGTTGCTCAATTGGAATGCATCCAGTGAATCTGTAAGATCCCTTGCAATCAACAGGATTGTTTTTGTAACACTGACATTGAAATTCATTTTCATTGCAAGAACAATTCAATTCATCTGATTTGTCAACGCAATCATAATGCTGATTACATATACCTGTAAAATAAAGAATATCTAATAAAATGTGTTAAATCAATAAAACTGTTTTACATGGTTTTAAAATATGTTTTATACACGGCCTACTAAGGAAACGGCCCATCTTTTCGATGAGGGCATTAGTATGTCTCATCAGCAAAATTTCTTAGTGTTCCAATCGAAAAACAATTTTTGCAGTATCGTATTGTAAAACAATAGTCGAAACGTATATTCAATAGAAAAATGCATCACAAATTTTTCAGAAATATTTCATCCCTTCGGCCTGGTAGTTTTTTGCTTCAATGTAACATGTCCCGCCGTATTCTTCAGTAGGCTGTAGTTTTATTCAAATTTTTAGACAAACTTACTTTTGAACTAAAAATTATTATTAATTTGTATATTTTAAATTCCATAACTTTAGAAAACAATAAAAATTGTAATTATCATGACATATGGCCAAATGGTTTGTGTCTTCTATCTCATGGACACCATAAAATGTTTGGTGCCCGCGCTATGGATAAAAAATGAGCTTGCACTTGAAATTTGCTAAAATTTTGGTTTTATTTTAATTGATCCAAAGAATAAATTTTGACACATATGACCAAAACAGTTAACACTGATTTTGTTTGGTTATAAAAGAAAATTATTGCAGATTTTTCTTCGATGCTTGTGTTTATATGCAAAATAAATATATCGGCTAAAAGTAAAGACTTTTCTTTTTGTTAAACTGAAGTGTTACAAAAAAGACGTTTGTGGAGCTAGGCCAAATAGAATTACTGCAAAAATTTAGCTCCTATTTGTTTTCAAATATTGTTTGCACAATTGACGCCGACTTTATCTTAACAGTATTAAAATACATGTATTGTACTAAACTTATGGTCATTGACACACACGAAAACATGTTTTCGTAAAAGGTTATTTTTGCTTAAATGCAGGGTTGCCATATTGGCCTTTTTGAGGCTAAATCTAAGAAAGTTGGCCTTTTGTAAAGGTGTTTGGCTTCCAAATTTAACGTTTGGTCTTTTTTATGAAACAAAATTGTATTCTTAAAAGTCAGAATTTTTGTTTGAAAATTAGAAGTTCGCAAGCAAAAGTGTTAGAATTTTTATTGTTGACTAAATCTTTAATCGTGTTCACATTGAAATTTGGATAAAAATAGAGATTTTGGAGACTGATTAAAAGCGATAATTTTTTTTAGTCTTCACCTTAAATTTTGGATGAAAATAAAGATTTTGGAAATTGATTAAAAGTGATGACCTTTTTTATTTTTTTTAGTCTTTGCTATAAATTTGGGATGTTAATAGAGAAAAAATAATCTGGCCTTATTTTTTCACGTTTAGTTTTTTTGGCAGTCTATTTAGCCTTATTTTAAAAATTATTCCGGCAACCCTGAATATAACGCTATCAATCACAGTTAATGAAACGAGATTTGAGATCCCTTTTACAAAGAAAAGTGTCGGCAGCATATTGACAACGAAAAGTGTCGGTAGCATTATACTTAGAGCTTCTGTTTTGCTTCTGGTAGAAAGCTTTCTTACATTAATTTCAAATATAATTAGACAAATTTTTTTTTTCATTTAAACTCAAAAAAATCTGCTGTGCATAATTTTTTTGCAAACAGCATTTAAACTTATTTTATATAATCTTAGCTGCGTGGTCGAGTGGTTAGTCATTAGTGACGATCGACAAAGTCTCGGTTCAAAACCTAGTCGCGCCATTTTGTTGTGTCCTTGGGAATTTGGGAAAGACACTTTGCGGCACTTTCCCCTGCTTGGTAGTCTTGACAATTAGTTCTAAATTAAAGTCATATATTTATTAAATTTCAAGCGGACAGCAATATCTTGGTGGTCGGGGTAATTGCTTACCCTACGTATTAGCGCCACCATCGCTTTCCTGCAAATCAGGAGGATAAATAGAGAGATCAAAAAAATTTTTTAAATACATAATTAATTACTTTATTTTTATACTGTTTTTTTTTTGAGCAGGAAAACGTTGAAGGCGTTATACCTTGAGACACCCGTCAAGCGATTGCGGCGATCTACCTTTGAAAACGCCAAGATATTGCTGTCCCGCTAAAAGTTGTTATTTGTTTTTCTAGTTTTATTTAGAAATATGACCGAAATTTAGAGCTGTTTGCAAAAAACATTAAATAGAGAAGAATATCGTGCAATGCATTTTATAAGGAGAGATCAAAATAACACGAGTAAGTTTTGAACTGCTACTATATTGATCACGTTCTTCATCAACATAGTACTCTCAACCACTCGACACTGCCGGTTTTGCCAGGAACTTTCTAGTTTTTGCTAAACCGAAAGTAATTAAATATCATTGTATAAAAATTTAATTAAAAAAATGCATTCAATGAATTAAACCAGTTCTTCCCAAATTTTTTTTGCCGACGGCGCCCTTTAAAAATGTACAAATACTTACGGCGCCCTTGTAAGCCCAAAATCTGCAAACATTTGAAATGATCAAAAATTAAATTGAACTGTATTTAACGCGAAAAAAATACTGTACTTAATGAGATGTTTTATAGTCACACTAAATTATTTAATGCGCACAGTGAGCTTGCTGCTCCATGCACATTTTATCAAATGGCAGCTCAATGTTCGATATCGCAACACGCATTTCGCGCTCAATGTCGATCTTATTGCGGTATTTAGACTTGATCACAGCTAGCGATGAAAAGCCAGCTTCTCATAAATACGATGTTGCAAATGGTATAAGTATACGAAGAGCTTTACAGCTTACACGTGGAAATTCAAATCGAGCCGTAATCCAGAAAGAAGTTATTAAATCAGCACCGTAAATGCTTTTCAAAGTGAGGTCAGATGAAAGATTGATGAATTGTTCAGCTTCAAGAAATGTAAACCCTTGAAATGCAATTGCATTGTCAACAAAGGAATTTCTTATCCACTTGTACTTATCCATGTCTTCAGAAAAATATTTATCAAAATGTCAGATTAGAGAATCCAAATGCAAATAGGTTACATTCTTTACACCACAATACAAGGAGGAATTCCCAGATAATGAGCTTAAATGTGACTTTAAAAGTGGAAAACTATTACACTGTTTTCCATTTTTTAACAGACCAGTTTTCCATAATCGTAGTTTTTTTAAAAAGCTGTAAGTTTGTCATAAAGTTGCAGGATGTGAGTATCTCTTCCTTGGAGTGAGATGTTTAATTGATTTAGCTTTTCAAAAATATCACATAGATATGCCAATTTAGAGTGGAAAACTTCATTTTCAAATGCAGTAACAAGAGAATGCTCTTTTTTCAAAAATATGATAATTTCACTTTTTAATTCGTACACACAAAAAAAAACCTTGCCTTTAAAAAGCCATCTCGGATTACAGTGAAACAATAAATTATTGTGTTCGGCTTCGAGTTTATCGCAAAGACGTTGGAAAAACCGAGCCTTCAGAGGTCTTGTTTTAATGAAGTTTACAATTTTGACGATTTACAAACAACTAAAAACGAATCACAAGTAAAATACAAGTGAAACTCCTTGCTTTTAATCTTTAAATATTTTATTTTTTTGTGGAATTTAAAAACTAATCATTGTATTTTCTTTTTATTTGTTTGTATTTTTGCTTTGAATTTTCTTTTTATTCAACTTCATTATTTAATGTCGCTTTGATTTTTCAAAAATGTTGCATTAATTCACTTGGTAGAGACATAGAGTACGTCAAATTTAAAGTAAAACGATTCGAGTATTAAATATAATATATATAAAATATTGATTATATTTTTTTGGTTTCTGTCGATTGAGTTTGTTTTCTTATCTTTAATACTTTTCCATTTCAATACAGTAAATCTTTTAAAGAACATTTATCTCACAGTAAAAAAGTTGAGAATTACTGGTTTAGCATATAATTTATTTGAAATTTCTTTTTCTGTATCTACCATACATGGCATTTTTTGCTTTGACTAATTGCCTGAAAAGTTATTTATGACGTCTCTGTATTAAAAAGTCGATTAGCGGTACAAAACTTTAAGATAGCTTTGAAAAGCGTCTTCATTCCTCAAAGACTTTTCATCTGATACTTATCGGGAGGAATCGTCAGAATAAACTGAGAGCAATCCGATCGCACTATCAGGATTCAATCAGGATTTAAGCACGATTGGATTGCTCTCACTTCATTCTGACGATTCCTGCCGATGAGTGTCAAATGAAAAGTTTTCGGAAAATGAACACGCTTTTCAAAGCTATTTTAAAGTCTCTGTATTGCCACTAACAAGTAATGACCAAGTAAATTGTGGCAACTTCAAACAAAGTTTCCACGATTTGTAAGTTTATGCCTTAAAAAATCTTTCATATTATTATTATAGAGCAGTGGTTTTCAACCTTTTTCACACCGCGACCCATTTTGCAACCCAATGTAACTTAACGACCCCTTTTCTAAAAAAAAATTCTTATGTCGGTTATTTTATGCGTTTGTGAAGGCGCATTAAACAGAAAAATTATTTAAGATAATTTATTATGTAAATAAAACATTAATTAAATTTGACACCCACAAAGCAATACTGTGATATGACTTATGTTGATATGACTTATTTTGGTGGGCTTTAGCTGCCAGAGCAAACCATAGATCTTGCTCTACAATTCGTTTATTCCTGGTTTTGTTCTTTCTTCCGAGCAATGCAGAGAAACCAGTCTCACACAGTCATGTAAACCAAAAAAGGATCAAACTTCGAATGGTTGTCCTTGCAAACTATCGATAACGAAAAAGCAGTGATTGATCAATATGCAAGAAAGATTTTTGTATCTGTAGTTAAATAATTTTATCGGGTTATTAACTCGAGTATAGAATTATGTTTGTGGATCATGCTGATATCGTGCTCTTCATCATTAAAAAGCTTCTATCTACTCAGCCACACTGTTGACATTCACACTAAAGTATGCTTCATAAACTTTTTTGTTTACCCCTACCAATAGGTTTTGTATTTCATTTACCCACAAACCAATTCAGTCAAAATACAGGTCTTTACTTAATTTTTGAGCAATGGATCCAACTTTTTCTTTTTTTTGTTTTTTTTATAAATGCTATGAAGAAAGCTAAAAAGATTTACATTTTTGATGCAGGACTCAAAAAATGATATTTTTTTTTAACACGTGTAAAGATCTTTTTGCTTTTCACTAAGGTTTAAACGGAGAGAAACCTTTTGTTGTATTTTTGAAAATCTATTGCCAGCAAAACATCCGACCCGAAATAAACTCTTGTGAGCCACTACTGTATACAGGTAAAATAATTCATTATGTGCTGATAAACTAATTGACAGTTTTGAATAAGATTAGTAACTTGAGTGGCAGTTTTATTCAATTACTTTTGATGCTTTTATGAAGTAAACATTTGTTTTATTAGAAATTTATTTTAAGTTCTTAAAAAAGGTGAAATGAAAGTGATATTTTTTCTAAATCACTAAATACAGTATAAAATAATTGCTGAAAAATTTTTTGCATTGTTTAAGTTAAGCAATTAATTTAAAACAATTTTGCTGCTGTCTGTTAAAGCTTTTTTTTTCAAATTTTTGTTTCTTAGGACGTAACAATGCTTTAAAGTTGTAAGTCGTCGTCGTTTGAAAGGGTATCCACTCCAGGTCAGACATAAACAGAACTGGGGCCGAGGGTTTATCCTTTTACTACCCCAGGCTGCTGTACTGCCTGAATCAGATGTTGGCAGTGGTGTTATTAAGCCAGCATCGGGTTTTGTCATCCAAAACCGTCAGACCTCATGCTCCATGTGGTGCCCGATGTATAGGGCACGCTGTTAGTACATGGTCTGCGGTTTGTTCAGGGGCGCCACACTCGCAATTCGGTGAAGGAGCGAGACCCCATTTGTGCATGGACGAATGGAATCGCCTAACACCAGTCCGCAGGCAGTTGAGCTTAACCAAGGCCTTCTATAACTACAGGCCTGGAAGCACGAAAAGATTTTACAAATGACGTCACAAACGCAGGCGGTCAGCAAAGCTGATTTGTCAATAATGTAGACTGTAGACAAAACACTAGCGAATTTACTGAGTAGAGAAAGCTTGTTGGAAGGTGTCTAGTTCGTTAATTTTAACATAGATTCTCAAGGGAGGTTACTTACTTCTAAGTTGAATTATGTCATATCAGCAATAAAACATTTTGATTCTAAAACTGTAACAATCTTCAAAACAAATATTAAATGTCTGAATAAGTTGAATTTTAAAAAGAGTAGGTGATGAAATTGCAAAAGTAAGTAAATGGTTTTCTGATAAGCTAACAAATCTGATAATCTAACTTTTCAGTCGTTTTATTCAATGTTGGTTAGCTTAGATAGTATTTAGTTTCAAAGTAATACATTATAAATCTATTTTATACTAGTTTGGTGGAAAACTTTTGTCTGCATTCTATAATTATAAAACAAGAAGCATTAATATTTTGGTTTAGATCAAAGAGAACTTGTAATTTTGGTAAGCTTGCTGATATATCTACGTATAAGCAATAAGACGATGAGGTTAAAGATGAAGTACAGAAAGACAAATGTTATATATTATATTAAGTGCAAAAAAATATTTTCGTCATTGACTAATTGATTAGATCTTATAATAAGGTAAAAAACATTGCACTTTAGCAATATTTTATGATTAGTTTTTATGTAAAATAGTTATGGTTATTAAATGTTGCGTGCCCGGATGCAGGACCAATTACGAAATCAAAAAAGGTGAACGCACTGTTACTTGCTTTACGTTTCCTATTGAAGAACAATTAAAAGAAAAATGGTTAAGAAAAATTCCTCGTCATAATCTGAAAGTGTCAAAACACACGGTTGTTTGCATAAAACATTTTCGGGAAAGTGACGTAATTAAAAATGATGTTTTACCGGGAAAACATGGAAAACCAGATACGTTAATTTTAAGAAAAAAATTTGCTTGTCAAAAGGATGCAGTACCATGCATCTTCCCAAATCTACCTTCCTATCTTTCTTCCTCTACTGGCTCTGTCCGTCGCTGTAGTCCTTCAAAGCGTCTTAAAAAAATAGAAGAGGCTCATCACAATTTGCAACAAGAATGGATTGATCAAGACAAAATATTTTCATATGTTCAGTTAGTGGGTAATTTAAATGAACATTTGCAATCCTTTAAACATTCAGCTCTCTGTAAGTCAAGTGAAAAGGAGTTGCTGCTATACCAAATCAAAATTCCAAGCAACGGTGATTCTCCTTTTTTGAGTTTTAGTCTTCGTGTTACTGAATCATTGGAAGTTAACGTATGGTTGAATGGCATACGTTTGATTTCCAGTGATCTAGGTTGGTTGCAGATGCAGGATAACAAAATATCACACTGAAGCCAGTTGGAAAATCTACTTGCACGTTTGCACAATGCAGAGAAGGAGGCTAAATGTTTCGAAATGAGCGATAAATCGTTAATCGAACATGCTAATGTTTTTATCTCGAAAGTTACTACAGATGCCAACAAAGAACTCCGTTCCTTTCTATCAGAACAGTTGCTTCTTTCCATTGAAAATCCGAATCGTCGAAGGTTTTCTTCAAATGCTACTGTAGCAGCTTACGCACTTAACATACAGTCACCCAGGGCATATGAATATGTTCGAAATAACTTGCTTGTTTTACCGAGCAGTCGACATTTGAGACAGATCTCCAGAAATATATCTGCTGATGTAAGTGCAGAATCTAATGAATATCTTAAAACAAAAACCAAATTCTTGAAGCCCTAAGAATTGTATGTTAACGTTCAACTCGATGAAATTCACATAAGACCATGTGTGACGCCCAAAAATGGAAGACTAACAGGAACAAACGAGGAGGGAGAAACTGTTACTTCCATACACTGCTTTCTGATATTATCACTGCTATCAAATAACAAAGATGCTGTAGCCTTGGTTCCGGCTAAAAAGATAACTGCTGAAAAACTTTGCAGCCTCCTGAAATCAGTATTGAAAATAGTGACTTCATCTGGATATTCAGATATTAGCATCATAACTGATGGAAATAGAATTAATAAAAAAATGTTTCATTTAATTGCTGACTGTCCTAGCACCACCGACTTACCTGTTCATATAACAAACCCATACAACCAAGAACGACCAATTTTTTTGCTTTTTGATTCGGTACATATTTTCAAATGTATTCGAAACAATTGGATTAATTTGAAAAATTACAAAAAAATTCTCATTTCCAGATTTTGAGAACAATGAAAAAATTCTCCGAGTATCATTTGCTGACCTAGAAATTATTTACTTGTTGTAAGTTCTCTTACTCTGATGAATGCTCCTGCTTTATCGTGGAAAGCTCTCCATCCTCACGCATTGGAGAGATAAAATGTAAAGTTAGCTTTGAAAGTCTTTTCGAACACCACAGCTGCTGCGCTAAATTGTTATGGCCCCCATAACGAAAACTTAGAAAACTGGAATGGTACAGCAAGTTTTATAAACTTAGTTTGGAAATGGTGGTGTGTCGTAAATGTTAAAAATCCATTCAAGGGCCGAAACACTCGCAACTTATATACTTATCCTATTGATACAGTTAACCACAAAAATTTGCAGTTTCTTTCCTCTTTGGCGACTTGGTTGGATTGCTGGTCAAATAAAAACAAAACTTTAAACGAAGGTTTTCTATCTAAAGACACTTATCTGACGTTTAAGCATACCCTGAAAGTGATTGTCGAAGTTGCTAAGTATTTGATTGAAACCCTTAAGTTTGATTTTGTTCTTCTGGGATGTTTTCAGACTGACAATTTAGAGAGCAGGTTTGGCCAATACCGTCAAATGCACGGAGGAAACAGATTAATTTCCGTAGAAGAACTTACAGAAAGCGAGAAAAAGCTTAAAATCAAAAGTTTGTTAAAATTGCACTCTGATGCCATTACTGTGCCAGAAAAGAATATCTTTCAGAATTTGCCGAGTGTGACGACACTAACAAAATATCTGAAGAGGATAAGCTTTTGATTGAAGAGCTTCCATATGAGAACGTTTGCTTTGACGAAACTCAGTTGCCAGTTTATTTGTACGTTGCTGGATATGCAGCTAAAAGAATTACTGCAAAGATTCACTGCCTTGGCTGCAAGGGTATGCTTATGGATGAAAATGGTGAGTTGCTACAGGTAGACATTGATAAAAGTATTATTTTGTATTTTGAAGAATTAAACAGAGAAGGATTGATATATCCTTCTTCAACTGTGTTGCAGGCTTTTCAAGCCGCTCATGCAATTTTTACCATCTGCATTTCATAAGACTATGAGAAAACTTTTTTAAAAATACAATATCCGAAAAGATTTCTTTTGCGTGCTATTTTTCGTTATTGGGAACAATATGATGTTTTGCAGTCGTTAGCCAATTGCAATTTGTGCCTGCAGGATAGTTCAACTATTTTGTTGCAATGCGTCAGTGTATTAGTAAATATAATGCTGAACAATTATTCAAAAGCAAAAAGTGACTATATTAAATATACCTCTGTAATAACCAAAAAAGTTGCGAAGTTTTGATGCCTAGAAATTACTAAAAAAATATCAATTCGAATGCATTGTTGTAATTTTATTTTGTTGGAAAGTGTCTGTTTTTATTGTTACAAAAAAAGTTGAAAAGATAAAAGAATCTATGGTTGATGAGCACAGTATTGGTAACAATTTTTGTAACCGTAATAACACCAGTTTCTACGCTTTTCTCCAATTATTTGCAGTAGTATTTTAGTATTTATTTCATCCAATATTGGGTCATAATATTGTATTTAAAAGGTACCATATTGTTGAATTTGCTAACTTAGTTTTGTTACAATTTATTGAAAAACACGAAGTATTCCATATCTTTTCGTTGTAATTAATAAGTGAATTAACAACATTTTTGGTAGATTCCTTAAAATAGTCTTATAACGAACAACATAAACGAAATATTTGTATCGTCTTATCTATGTACCAGTGTAGACTTTAAACATATACGACGCGACATGATCGCCTGGATTGTCCGCCATTTTGTTTTTGCTTCCAGGCCTGTAGTTATAGAAGGCCTTGGTTTAACCCAAGCTGCTCGGGGTAAGCGCATCCCAACAGGTCTGGCACCGTTCCCGGGCACAAAAGCGGTTTAGCTTTAAGAATATTACATCATAAACCAAAGAGTATTGATGAACTAAGTCTTCTTAAAGCTAAACTTAATAAATTAGCACACAGTTTTTGTGGTTCTCCTATTGATGTGACTAAATTCTCCTTTAATTCTGACTGTCTTCAACCGATTAAGTCTCTACGTTCTAATAAACACGTTTTAATTACTAAGCCTGACAAAGGCTCTGGAGTCGTCATTCTTAATAGATTTGAATATGACAAAAAAATGGTACCCATTCTTTCTGACGTAATCATTTTTAAGGCTACTCAATTAACAAAAGAGCTTTAAATGAAAGATTTGCTTTTAAGAGCTATTTTAAAGTTTTGTACCAACAATAAGTCGACTTTAGTGCACAATTTTTTATTCTTTTCTGATTGATTTTAGTAGTTGACACAGCTGTCGCAATTTTTATTCCTTCCAATCCTTTGTTGATATTTGGCAAATAACTTGAGTATAAAATTTCCATTACGTCATAATGTGTATTATCACATTAATTCATTGGTAAAAACGTGGTCAGTTCAGTTTAGCTGGTTTAGGTTTCGAATTATTGTTTATAAAGTTTAATTGAATGCATTTATCGTTTATGGTTAAAAATTTTTAGATGATCTTAAACAATTTTTAGATGCTTTGATAAGGACTGATGATAGTCGAAAACGTTCAGCTTTTTTAATAAAATTTTACAAACTAAACGAAATGTTGGATTTTGCTTGCTATTATTTTCAAACAGATTTTAAAAATTACCTCTCTTCCTAAATTATAATTTGAATAAGATATTTGAAAATTTTGAATAAACGAAAGTTTATAGAGCTAAATGATATTTAACTGAGATTTAGCTGAGAGTAGAGTTATATTTGTTTCGTAATTAAAGTACTGCTATTGTGGTAAGTCATACCTATTAACGTTATCTTTATTAGATTTATTTAAATAGTTAAATTAATATGTTTTTATTGTAGAATACACATGGCCAGTAATGGCTTTAATAGGGTGCGAGCGGTGCAGTCACACCAGGCCCCCCCTGAAATAGATCAAAAAGTGGGCCCCCTACTCAAGAAATTGCTTGATTTTTACAAAGGAACACTAGGACGTTGATGGCAAGTCAAAGTAAAAGAAAAAAAATTATTGAAATAAATGCCTCCGTAACCTTCGTAATTGACAAAAAATTATACACTATATACTACTACAATGGGAAGTGAAAGTACATCACATACTACTGAAGACTTTTATTTTGAGAACACTATGATTTTGGGAAAAAATTGGGAAAGCGGAAATGAATTGGAAGTGAAGACCTTTTTTTTTTTAGAGAACACCATGATTTTGGGAAAACGGAGACCTTTCTTTTTGTGACGACTTTGGTTTCATATACTAAAACTGCTTCGGCTACCTTTTTTTGGCACACTAAATAGTGACCCCCCTTACTTTTCTTGCACAGGGCCCCCTTTTTTTAAGGCCATCATTGCACATGGCTTACTCTTAACGTTTTTAAGAAGTAATATTGTATAAGCTAGTAGTATTCGACTAAGTTTGTGGCGATTAACTAATGTCGATGGTCTATGTTTCCCTAATAAATATTCATTAGTGAAGTTATTTAAAGTGGCACCCCACATCAGGCGTTTAAGGGCTCGTGACACTTGTTCAAATAGAATTAGGGTAGATATGTTACAAGAAAACGTATCGCACCATTCTCATCACTAAACACAGTTTTGTATGACAATTATATTATTATATTATATGTGGTGTAATTAAGTAAAATGTTTAATAAAGTATACTTTTATATTTGGTTCGAATATAATAATAATTTGATGGAATCTATGCTAAGTTTTTGGGCTAGATTGCACTACCTATCCTATGTAAAAGTTTAGTTTAGCAAAACAAATTTAACCTATTTATTGAGCTAAAAATACGCCCGGTTCAGTAGCATTTACCAATATGAGCATATCATCATACATTTCTTTAGCTAGGCTATTTATAAGTTATATACGTGATGGCTGAAAAAGTGTCTGAGGAAGCGTGATGGCTGATGACTGAGAAAGCGCTTAAAATCTAAGCGAAGCAAAAAATCAATAAAGCAAATAAAAAATACTCCATTCCACGCTCGTAGTGGAAACGAGCATTTAATTTGATCTATTATCTTTGAGACTGTGTGTTTCAAAATTTTTTAGTCAATATTTCGGTGATGCGCAAAAATTGCAATTTTACACCTTTGCTTACAAATATAACTCTTATTAAAATAAGTCTGTTACAATGAACTGAATCGGAAATGAACGAAAAAAACGCACCAAAGTCGACTAATTTTTTAGAAATTACACCAAGTTTCGTGAAGTGCTGCTTACTTTGTCAGGGATAACAGAAGTTTTTTTTAATTCATTACGTCTGACGAAGTGAATGAACAGCATAAAGTAGTGTAACGTTATTTTACAGCGTAACAAAAACTTTTCATTCCTCGTCACCTGACGAAGTGAGCAGTAGTTCACAAAAGCTAGTGCGACTAAAAAAATTGTAACTTTGACGATTTTTTACATTTTCCCGTTTGTTTTCTTCTTTTTCCGCTTTACTTTTTGCACGTTCACTTTCAGTCTGAACCGGCTTTTATCTACCATATTGATGTCACTCTTTTCCAACAACTCGGGCCCGTTCCCAGAACACAAGACGTGGTTGAAGGCACATTGGGGCAAATCGGAAAGCAAAGAACCAGGTGATGAAAGTCTTCATTCGTATTATAACTTCATTTATTTCTACCTTTTTTGGTCTTCACTTGGTTTTATGGTCCCGATTTTACTTTTTTGTCAAAGATCTCTGGGTTATGTTTATTCAGGCCCGGCCAAGTAATAAAAATTATTGACAATTTATTTATATGCTAGTAAAAATTAGAGGAGCACAAAAAAATTTGAGGGACATGACTCCCTATTTCCGCTCATAGAGACGGGCCTGTTGACAGCTTTATCCTATTTATATTTATATTCTTATAATTATTCTTTTTTTTAAAGCTATAAATTGTAAATCCAGACTTATAATGCAAGTAATTGCTAAAACTTTTTTTTCTACAATATGCATTTACTTATTTTTGTATTACCGGTACCAAACGACACATACTGTCAGGATTATCGTCTGAACTGACCAATGTCAATTGTTTTGCCTTTTCACATAGTGAAGACCTTATTTGATTTTTGCTTGATTTTAAATGGATTTATATTCTCCTCCTTCTTCTTTTGTCCTTTTCCTTTAATCAGGGGTTGCCACAGCGTGTGATGTTCCTCCACAGCGTCCTGTTTTCAATGTCCTTCTCCCTTGAACCAACTTCCCCCATATCTTCCTTTACTGCAACAAGAAATCTTCTCTTCGGCCTCCCACTTTTCCAGGTAACTCCATTTCCATCACCCTTCTTCCTACATACTTCTAGTCTCTCCTCATGACATGTCCATACCACCTCAGCCTGCCCTTCCTCATCTTCATTCCTAACCGTTCTACCTTAACTGTACCCCTGATGTATTCATTTCTAATCTTATCTTTTTATGTCACTCCAATAGCAAACCTCAACATTTTCATCCCTGCAACTTCCATCTCTTCTGCTTGTTTCTTTGTGACTCTAGTCTTAAGTCCATACACCATTGCTGGTCTCACCACCGAATCTCAAGTCCATACACCATTGCTGGTCTCACCACCGAACTGTGCACTTTTCCTTTTAGTCTAGCTGGTAACCTCCTGTAGCAGATTACTCCCGATACTTTTCTTCATTCGTACCATCCTGCCTGCACTGTCTTCTTTACGTCCCTTTCACAACTACTACTTTCTTGCACGGTTGATCCCAAATACATAAATTCCTTTATTCTTGAACACTAAAGTCATAATATTATAAAAACTAAAGTCGTATCTTTATTAAATTTCAGGCAGACAGCAATATCTTGGCATTTCCGGAGCAGGTCGGGGTAATTACTTTACTAGCGCCTCCGTCGCTTTCCTGCGAGTCAAGAGAATAAATATAGAAGTAAAATAAATTTAAAAATATTTGTTGTTTATCTATTGTTTTTTTCCACCCTTAAGCGTTGAGAGAAATAATACAATCAATAAACAAAAAAATAATAATTTAGTCAACGCTCGTAGGAGAAAAGGTCTTAAGGTTTCACTCAATGTGCAGCTCATTTTGTTGCAAATTATTTTTAAAAATTGTGGTTATGTTAAGCTAGTATTTTTAAAAAATAAATGGAATGTAATCAATGTTGTAGCATACAAGCTTTTATGTTATTTCAACAATCCTGTAAGTTGTTGCAAACATGATTCTGTTTTTTCTTTTTAACAAGCTCATCGATTTCCGTTTGTACCAAATCAAGCAATCAAAATTTTAAAAAAATACTGTCCTTGGCCACATCTTAAAAGCTTTTATGATCCCGTAATTTAAAAAAATTGTTAAAAACATGTGATGGTCGATCTTTGTGCAAATGCACAATTAAATGCACACGTTGCTCAACGAAGAGCACATTTATATTGAAAAACCATTACGAAAGTTTAAGTATTTGCCCTCAAAGATCTGAGAAAGATGTTTTGTTAGGCAAAGGCAATAGGCAATGGTACATGAAGTGGATGGAAAACGTGAACAGGGCGGACCGAAGATGAAATGGAGGTGTAGGCTCCAAAACCTACATGGGGAGGGGACGAATGGCCCGACTACCCCTATCTTAAATCTAAGAGACTATGAATAATTTCGAATGCGCGAAATTATTACACCAGCGAATAAATAACTAAATAATTTAATATAAAAGATGAGAAATGCGAAGCGCTATGCAGCCTGCTCCAGCACACCAACAACGAGCAAAGAAAACGAAAACACACGCCGATGTAAATAGTTGCGATTCAAAAATTTTATAGGTCACTTAAAGCAATGTCATATATTAGAACTATTCATAAACCCAATAAGATGTGACTTACCAAATTATTGACTTCACTGAATGAAAGGAATCTTATGCTTGTGAAACGTGGTCCCGATTAGAATGACGTGTACCGTTCTAATTATTCAAGCGTAAACCAGATCACGAAACTAGGTCATAAAAGAGAGAAAATTGATTTGGTCGCAACAGGAGGGAACAAGAGAAAAGAAATATGAGAAGGATTGGTTTAAGGAAAGAAGATACGGCAGATCAATGTAGGTAGAGAGAAGGTTTAGGAAGAATTGTGGAAGTAGTAGGATGCATCTAGCCACCTCCATTCACTGGAGACCAGAGTCAAAATTGGATTGATTGATTGAAGTGCAGTCCAAATTTTTTACATATTTATCATTAGAGAAGTGTCGATTTTGTTTGACATCGTTGCCATTCAAACTTTTGAAGATTAAGCACTGGTAACTTTTAAAAAATACAGCTTATTTCCTAATGTTGGCATGTGTTAACACAAGCACTCAAGCAGAATAGTCTGCCATTTGTCGAAATTAAAGTTACTGTAGATAACTGTTTGGAAATCACGATATTTGTATGTTCTAACAACTGACAATTAGAACACTGTAACATTTTTAGGCTCATCCAGATGACGTAGAAACCCTCAAAGCCCCAATTCATGGAGGATCTAAACGTGGTCGCTCTGGGACAATTGAGAAACAAGAAGCTCAGTGTAAACTTTCTCGGCAAAGCAGTATACTAACTCATTTCGAACCGTTTGATTAAGCGAAAGCTGTTACCTTGTTTTAAAGGTAAATTGGAGTTAATAATGATGTAAATAGTAATGTTTGAGCTATCCTGGTGATACTGTAGAGTTACAGAGTCTCTAGCGTAGCCTACCGCGTGTAATAATGGTATGACATTATTAATGTTTTGATCAGGGCCGTTTAAATGAATTTATTTTACATAAGGTTTATGGTCTGTGACCTGTTCCCTGCTAAGCTGGTGGATTCCAAGTATTTTCCTGAATTTCTAAAGTGCCTTAATTCAAAATTTAACCTACCATCACGTCAAACATACGCGATGATAAAAACACCTTTGATGAGTTATCTTATTATTTTATTTGTAAGGCTTATTTCGCTCCTCAGTAAAGTAAATTATTTAGCTACGTACCAAATAGTAATTATTGTAGTTGCTTAATTATAGTAGCCTACTTGTACTATAGGCCAATATTATATATAATTGTTTTAAAGGTAGCAAAAAAGTAACAAAGCAAATCTTTCAATAGAACATTTGATCTGTGTGATAAAAGGTGCTCTTTCACGTAATAAATAAACATTATTACTGCGAATAACTTATTAATACGTAGCCAACTAATGTTTAAATTTTTTAAAAGCATTTAGGCCTACTAATTTTGTGCATAAATGTCTAGCCGATTGCTAATCTGCGCACCACCGATCTTTCCTGGGAATAACCGTACACTGGATTGACGAGAACTCTTTTAAACGACGCCACACTGTTCTCTGTTATAAAGAGCTTTCCGGGGCACATACGTTTGATGTGCTAGCCGATACAATGCAGCAATTTCACGGAGCATTTGACATTGAAAGCAAGGTAATACTAGCAATAAACAAAGAATGCACAGCACGATTACCTGGGAGAACGCAAAAGTTTTAGAAAAATGTTATTTGAGATTTGATATTAATAATTCTATAACTCCTTTGCATCAACTACAGAGCAATATGTTTCCTAAAAATTCTAATGCAATACATCGCTACTTTACCTGAAAAAAGAACTTGTTGACAAAACTGCAATTTTTGATAAAGCTCCCGGGTTTTGAGTATTTAAAAGAGCGGTTATAAGGATTTTATTACTTTGGTGAAAAAAACTGGTCTTCACATAGTACATAAGCAAAAGTTGAAGACCAAGTCTAAAGAATAGATAGGTAGAAGCAATCAAGCAAAAAATGAGAATTGAGACAAGGAGGTAGTGAAATTGTGAAAGAGTAAATGAAGATATTTTTGACATATCCTGATAAATGTGCTGTCTGTGATGATCATAAATTTACGGAAAATAAACAACCTCATAGTTGCACTTTAGAAAACTAGATTCTAAATTATGTTATTTTGTTTCTGAAAGACCAGTGGAAAGGAAGAAAAATATTATCAAAGTGGTCTAAAAATTATCTACAGTAAGGTAGAGAAAAAAATTAGCTCATCTTCGCAAGCATGACGCACCTGTAGCAAGTTTTGTTGTAGATAGCAAGGTTAGCAACTCTCGGGACTGTTTCATCCCACATTAGATGAGAATCAATATTTCAAAAATGAGATACTTGGTAATTTTTTTTTGCCCAGTTGCACCTGCCTATCAAACCTTTAAGCTTGGCTTCTACCATTCATTTACTCACAATTGGAAAATCAACTTTCTTTCGGGAGACAATAAAATCTTTAAAACTGCTTTTTTAAATATTCAAAACTCTCAAAAGTTTTTTCAAAAGTCGCAGTTTGTGCAAAGAGTTCGTTTTTAAGGTAAAAGTAATGATCTACTTCAAAGGTAACAAGCCATTTAGAGACCAAAAGCCACATTTCTTATTTGTTATTGCAAAGACTAATAGTTCTTACTTATAATGACTCAATAACCCCTTAGCTAAATTTGATCAATCTGGATTTCCCCTTTTCAGCGAAGTTTATCAGTGAAAAATTTTTTTGATTATCACTTGTAGTAAACAATGTTTTACCACTGATCTCAAGTGAAGACCAAACACAAAAGGTCTTCATTTGTCACAAAAATTATTGGGTTAAATTAACTCCGTGAAAAACCCAAACACAATATGACCAAAAGAGCCGCTTCAAACTCGACAAATAACCCAGCTGGGAATCGACCAGGTTGAATCTATTGCATTAAAATTTTAGGTAGACTAAACATATTGGCCTGTTCTTTTCTTAAAATTTTAATGCTTATTTTTCTGTATAGAAACACGGTGTTTATTTTATATTCTAAAATGACAGATAGTATTGACGAAATTATTAATTTTTTGGTTCCGTCAATACCATCTGTCATTTTAAAAGTATTTTAATTTTCATGAGATTTGTCATTTAAAGTTGTGCACGACTAAGAATATACTGTGCTTGTAATGATTTACTTACTGTATATCGGATCTTCAAAACATTTTGCTAAAACATTTGCATGGTCCCAGGTAATCGTGCCTTGTAAGCCGTTGGTCTAAATTAAGCATCAAATTAAAATAAAAATAGACTATTATTGCATCAGATATCATACGAGAACGAAAACCGAAACATTTCCTGATAACTAAACCAATCTGCCATAATATTATCGAGAAATTGCAAAAACTGTTTTTTTAAATAACTTTTTACGTTGCAGATAGAGCTATCACATGTATTAATTTGTCATAGGAAGTTGACTCTTACGCACATTTTGATACCAATTTAATTATTTTACAGTAAATGGATTTCGAGATACAGGAAATACATTGAATATGCTAAAGTTGAAACTTCAAATTTGTCGGACCACGTTTATATGGTATCATATTGAGCCAAAGTATCGAGTTTTGACCAAAACCCACACCACTTGAGCAACGTTCCCTATAAGAGCTTGCTTAGTGTGCGCGGAATGAAAGGCCGTGTGAGCAGTGGTGAATATTCAAATTTAGGGTCTCGAGGTAAGGTTTTTACAAATTGATTTTCAGTAAAAAAGAAAAAGAGTTTTGATCTCGTCTTGCACTTTTTTCTCCTGATCATGGTGTTCTCTAAAAAAAAAGGTCTTCACCTATAATCGATCTCTGATTTTCCTATTTTGCCCCAAAAATAAGGTGTCTCTAAAAAAAAAAAGGTCTTCACCTAGAATCGATCTCTAGATATCCCCCTTTTTTTTAGAAAGCACCTTGATTTTAGGAGCAAAATAGGGAAATCAGAGATCGATTTTAGGTGAAGACCTTTTTTTTAGAGATCACCATGATTTTTCGAGAAAAAAATGAAAGACGAGATGAAAGCTCTTTTTCTTTTTTAGAGGACGTCAATTTTTAAAAATCCTTGCCTCGGGCCCCTCAATTTGAATATTCACCACTGTGTGGAGCTTGCTTCTGATTGAGAGCACATATTTAGCTTGTCTTGTCAATACTTATGCAGTGCGCAGCAGAAGGAAAATACTGCGCGGGGGTTCTAGGCTAGCTGCGCAGCCGCGAAGCCGCGCAGCTTAGAGGGAACTATGCACTTGAGGCAACAAGCATTTTAATTTTCAAAATAATGAAAATATGCAACACCCAAAGCTAAAGTGATAGAAATTGAAAATTACTGAAGTATTACGATTTCATAGAAAAAAATATTTAACTCAAAGTTTATTTAGTAAATATAAACTCTGTTTGCGTACATTTATCGATTTAATTTTGAATAAAGTTTTTAATAAGTAAAAGCTTTCTAGATTTTAGAATGGAATTCTGATTTAGATTTACGCCATATCACAAAATTCTTCACAATAATTCATCAAGTCATTGACGAGACTTCAATAGTCGAAACAACTGTCTGGCGGAGGATTTTGCTTCCCAATAGTATCTGCAATTCTTCATTAGGCTATATGCACCAAGCTAAGCTATACCTTTAATTTAATCTATTTTTCTAATGTTTTATGACAAGATTACCTTTTCTTTTTTACAATTAAAGCCCCCAAACTATGCTTTCAATTTTCTAATATTTTATGTCTAGATAAACAAAAACTTTTTTTTTTTAAATTAGCTAGCTTGATTATTGTTTGCACTTTACCAAGTCAATTTTCACCAGTAATTGTCCTGGCTGTTGAAAATTGGCGGTCGTAAACAGCAAAGTACCAATTTGATATTGGTCGAAATCGAATGAGTCTTTGTACTTTTGCACAGTAATGTGTCATTTGCCTCGATGGTAAGAGGTCAAATTACCCCTGTGTGTGCATTTTCTCGATCAATTGAATATACTGCAGGCCAAAAGTAATTTTGGACATATTCATTAAAGCAGTGGCAGAGTTAGGAGTGATTCCCTACACTCATCTTTTTATAGTATCTTCACAATAAATCTCATATTAAATTATTTGTCACATGATAAAATATGATTTTTAACGACAATGTCTTATAGCCCAGTGGTTACCAAACTTTTGTGCAAAAAGCCACGCAAAGAATTGTAATAAAAAAAATGGACACTGCAATTTCAACTAACGGTAAGCCTACTCTCTCCTAGAAAATATTAAAATTGGTTTTCATAAATGCTATGGAGAAAGCTAAAAAGATTTTTATTTTCGATGCAGGTCTCAAAAAATGGTAGTTTTTTTTAACATGTGTAAAGATCTTTTTTGCTTTTCACCAAGGTTTAAATGGAGAGAAACTTTTTTTTGTATTTTTGAAAATCTATTGCCAGCAAAAATCCGACCCGCAATAAACTCTTTCGAGCCTCGTTGATATTTGGTATAAACTTCAATTACGTCATAATGCGTATTATTAGATTAATTCATTCGCAAAAACGTGATCAGTTCAGTTTAACTGGTTTTGGTTATCTGAAAATGTTGAATAAACGAAAGCTTATAGAGCTGAGTGGTATTTAGCTGAGATTTAGCTGAGAGTAGAGTTAGAGTTTTCAAGAATTAATATTTGTATAAGCTAGTAGTATTCGACTAAGTTTGTGGCGATTAACTAATGTCGATGGTCTATGTTTCTCTAATAAATATTCATTAGTGAAGTTGTTTAAAGTTTTTTTTTTTTTAGAGAATTGATTTTGGGACAAAAATAAATCTGAGAGCAAATGGAAGTGAAGATCTTTTTCTTTTTTTTAGAGGACACCATGAGTTTCGGAGAAAAATATGCAAGCTAAAATCAAAGCTCTTTTTTTTAGGCAACATCAATTTTTGAAAATTCTTGCCACGGGCCCCTAAATTGGAATATCCACCACTGCACATATTATGCGCCTTTCTAGCGTCACAAAATAGAAATCATATAATTGTGCTTCAAAAAAAAAAAAAAACTTAAGTATTTTGAAAAAAGTATAACAAGTAGCCATAAGCAGTAATGGCTTTAGTACTGTAGAGTAGAGGCCAAAAGTAGCCCCCCCATAAGCAAAATACTGCTCTATTTTTTCATAGCAGTATCATGACGGTGACCCCGTTGTTTTGTATAGGGCTACATTTTAACAATAACATTGTTTTAATAAATGTAGCCAATTTGGCACTGTTGGCACATTGTCCAGTGTAGATTACAGTTCCAGTCTATAGTAAGTTATAATCTTGTATTTTCTATTATATTATATGTGGTGTAATTAAGTAAAGTGTTTAGTAAAGTATACTTTTATATTTGGTTCGAATATAATAATAATTTGATGGAGTCTATGCTAAGTTGTTAGGCTAGATTGTACGACCTATCCTATGTAAAAGTTTAGTTCAGCAAGACAAATTTAACCTATTTAATTGAGCTAAAATTTTAAATTCATTACGTCTAACGAAGTGAATGAACAGCATAATGTAGTGTAACGTTATTTTGCAGCGTAACAAAAACTTTTCATTCCTCGTCACCTGACGAAGTGAGCAGTAGTTCACAAAAGCTAGTACGACTAAAAAAATTGTAACTTTGACGATTTTTTACATTTTCCCGTTTGTTTTCTTCGCTTTCCGCTTTACTTTTTGCACGTTCACTTTCAGTCTGAACCGGCTTTTATCTACCATATTGATGTCACTCTTTTCCAACAACTCGGGTCCGTTCCCAGAACACAAGACGTGGTTAAAGGCACATCGGGGCAAATCGGAAAGCAAAGAACCAGGTGATGACAAAAAAAAAGTCTTTATTTGTATAATAACTTCATTTATTTCTACCTTTTTTGGTCTTCACTTAGTTTTATGGTGTCGATTTTACTTTTTTGTCAAAGATCTCTGGGTTATGTTTATTCAGGCCCGGCCAAGTAATAAAAATTATTGACAATTTATTTATATGCTAGTAAAAATTAGAGGAGCACAAAAAAATTTGAGGGACATGACTTCCTATTTCCGCTCATAGAGACGGGCCTGTTGACAGCTTTATCCTATTTATATTTATATTCTTATAATTATTCTTTGTTTTAAAGCTATAAATTGTAAATCCAGACTTATAATGCAAGTAATTGCTAAAACTTTTTTTTCTACAATATGCATTTACTTATTTTTGTATTACCGGTACCAAACGACACATACTGTCAGGATTACCGTCTGAACTGACCAATGTCAATTGTTTTGCCTTTTTACATAGTGAAGACCTTATTTGATTTTTGCTTGATTTTAAATGGATTTATATTCTCCTCCTTCTTCTTTTGTCCTTTTCCTTTAATCAGGAGTTGCCACAGCGTGTGATGTTCCTCCACAGCGTCCTGTTTTCAATGTCCTTCTCCCTTGAACCAACTTCCCCCATATCTTCCTTTACTACATCAAGAAATCTTCTCTTCGGCCTCCCACTTTTCCGGGTAACTCCATTTCCATCACCCTTCTTCCTACATACTTCTAGTCTCTCCTCATGACATGTCCATACCACCTCAGCCTGCCCTTCCTCATCTTCATTCCTAACCGTTCTACCTTAACTGTACCCCTGATGTATTCATTTCTAATCTTATCCTTTTTTGTCACTCCAATAGCAAACCTCAACATTTTCATCCCTGCAACTTCCATCTCTTCTGCTTGTTTCTTTGTGACTGCCACCATCTCAAGTCCATACACCATTGCTGGTCTCATCACCGAACTGTGCACTTTTCCTTTTACTCTAGCTGGTAACCTCCTGTAGCAGATTACTCCCGATACTTTTCTCCATTTGTACCATCCTGCCTGCACTCTCTTCTTTACCTCCCTTTCACAACTACTACTTTCTTGCACGGTTGATCCCAAATACATAAATTCCTTTATTCTTGGCACTTTTGTGTCCTCCAACTTTATTGTTCGTCGTTATTTCCTCCATTTACACACAGATATTCGGTCTTTGACCTACTTACTTTCATCCCTATTCTTTCCAACACATACCTTCAGTAGTCTAGTGTTTACTTTACTTCTTCCCTGGTCTCTTCGCAAATCACAATATCATCAGCAAACAGCATCGTCCACGGTGGTTCTCTCCTTACTTGATCCGTTAGCCTATTCATAATCACAGCAAACAGAAACGAACTTAACCCTGATCCCTGGTGCAGTCCGACCTTGCCCTTGAAACTTTCTGTAGTTCCTACTGCACACCTCACCACTGTTTCGCTTTCCTTGTACATATCCTGTACAAGTCGCACATATTTTTCCTGTATTCCTGATTTTCTCATAAATACCACATCTCTTCCCGCGGAACCCTGTTGTAAGCTTTCTCAAGATCCATGAATACACAATTTAGCTCTCTTTGACCTTCCCTGTGTCTTATATTGTTATTAAACATATAAAAAATATAAAAGTATACTTTATTAAACACTTTATTTAATTACACCATATATAATATCTTATATTGCTGTTCACTGATCTCTACTCTATCCCTTAGCCTGACTTTAATAATTCTTTCCCATATTTTTATGGTATGGCTTATCAGCTTTATTCCGTTGTAGCTTCCACAGCACTGTGCGTCCTATTTGTTTTTATAGATTAGGATAAGCATACTCCTTTTCCATGCTTCTGGCATTCGTTCACCCACTAACAGGTTGTTGAACAGTCTGGTGAAAAACTCTATTCCCATCTCTCTCGTGCACTTTCAAACTTCTACTGGCAACTTGTCTGGCCCAACAACTTTGCTTTTTTCATCTTTCTCAGTGTATTCTTTACTTCTCTACTGACATAATTTACCTCTTTGTTAACAACTTCTACTTCCTCTGTCCTTTGCTCTCTGTCATTTTCTTCGTTTATCAGTTTCTCAAAGTACTCCTTCCATCTGTTTAACACTGCCTCCGAACTTATCATCACATTACCGTTTTCATCCTTCATAACCCTCACGTACTGTACATCTTTCCCGCTCTGTCTCTCTGCCTAGCCAATCTGTAGAATTCCTTTTCACCTTCTTTTGTTTCCAATCAGCATATAAATCGTCATACGCACGTCCCTTTGCCATTGCAACTGCCTGCTTTGCTTTACTTTTATTTTCTTTATACATCTTTTTAGTATTTTCATTTCTTATTTTATCCCATGCTTTTTTTGCCCCTTTCTTTTCTTTTATGCTCTCATAAACTTTCTCATTCAACCACCATGTCTCCCTGTCTCCATTTCGTTTCCCAAATATCACTCCCAGTACAGTTTCAGCTGTTTTTCTTAGCAGTTCCGCTGTTTTGTTCCACTTATCAAGTAACACATTCTTGTCTTCCAAAATCCTAGTCAACTCTTGTATAAACGCTTTTTGATTTGCGACGCATTCATTTACCATTACCTTACAATTGCACATTTCCTTCAGGTTCCTCCTTCTGAACATCACATAATCTACTTGGGCATTTTTTCCACCACTTTTATACATCTCCCTGTGTTTGTCTTCTTGAAATAAGTTTTGACAAACGCAAAATCTGTCCTTATGGCAAAATCCACAACCATTGACTCTTCCTTATTTCTTGTTCCCGCACCTTACCTCTCCATTATAATCTCATCCCCTATGTTTCCTTTGCCCACATGTCCATTTAGGTCTCCACCTAGCACTATCACCTTCTGTTTTGATACATTTTTTATCAATCCATCCAGATCTTGCCAAAAATCATTTTTCTCCTCCATGCTGTTGCCAACCTAATGAGCACAAGCATTTACTATGTTTAGTATCGATCCTTTTTACCTGCAATTTCATAGCCATTAGTCTGTCTGACACTCTCTTCACCTCCAAAATACTTTCAAACAGCTCTTCCCTCACCACTGTCTTTATCCCATTTTTTTACCATCAACTCCATTGTAGAATAGTTTGCAGCCCCTCCAATGTTCCTCACTTTACTTTCTTTCCACTTTGTTTTCTGTAGGCACAGTGTATCTATATTCCTTTGCTCCATCATGTCTGCCAGCTCTCTCCCCTTTCCAGTCATTGTTTCTATATTTAAGTACCAACCCTTATGAGTGTTTGTCTCCCTTTCCACATTTCCCACTGTCTCTTCACTCGCCTTTTTCCTCTCTTTCTCTTGTTTTCACTAAGCCCAGCAGTAGCATAATTTCCACAGGTGCCCTGCCGTGCGACACCAAAGAAAGAAATTCAGGGGAGTGATTCTAGTGAACGTGGTGGCCATGGAATCGGTCCATCCCTTCCAATCCATCAATCGGGAAAAGTTTCATTGAGGAACTCACGAGCATATAGTCCCCAGTGTGATGGTGCACCATCTTGCTGGAATATGATGGTTGGTTGAAAGTCAATCAGTTGTGGTGCCACATATTCGGTCAAAAGGTCAAGGTAAACATCTGCAGTAATTGATGCCTCGTTAAAAAAAAATGGCCCAATTATTCGATTGCACATGATTCCACACCAAACATTCACTTTTGGACTATCTCGCTGAAGTTCTCTACTCGCATGGGGGTTTTCCGATCCCCAAATTCTTACATTGTGTTTGTTTAACTTCCTGAGACATGAAAAGTTGCCTCATCACTAAAACAAACTCGCTTGAGGAATGCTTCATCCTCAGAAATTCGTTGCAGCATGTTCTTTGCAAATTCTTTTCGTCTTGTCATGTCGTTTGGTTGAAGTGCCTGTAACATTTGCACTTTGTAAGCATACAATCTTAAATTCTTGTGTAGGACTTCGTGCGCTGTTGAACGTGGTAGTTCCAATTGTCTGGCAGCAGTACGGATGGACTTCATAAGAGAACGTTGAAAGGCTTGCCTTACACGCCCAATGTTTTCTTTAGATGTTCTTGGTCGCCCACTCCTCCTTGTATCGAACACTGTCCCTGTCTCCATAAATTTCTTGTGCCATAAACGAATTGAAGGACATGATGGTGGGTCCTTCCATACTTGCTTTTGTAGTTTCATTGGGTCTGAACATCTGATTTTGTCTCAATGAACCAGAATACACATTGCGCTTTTTCTTGAGGAGCAGTCATTTTATGGAGGTTCAGTTCATATAACTCAATCATTAAACATAAGGAATTTTAATTAAGAAATTTTATCTGAAACAATAAATTTTAGTGTCAATAAAAACTTTATGAAATACTGATTAACATAAAACAACCCTCGTTGCGATATCTCATCATTTCACTTTGTAATAATTTTTTTAAATTGTAAAGAGACTTTATGGACATCCTGTACTTTTGTTAAGTTATAATCACAATTATGGTACACGTATGTAGAACTGTCTCTTAAAGGGTTAAAGCCCGTTTCCACTACAAGCGTTGGCGGCATTATGATTTATTGATTCCGACAGCGTGCTTGAGTGGTTAGAGCGCCGTGATTGCTATCGACATGGTCTCGGTTCAAAACCTACTCTCGATATTCTGTTGTGTCCTTGGGAAAGACACTTTACGGCACTTTCCCCTGCTTGGTGGTCTTGGTAGGCAGTTCTATACTAAAGTCATATCTTTATTAAATTTCAGGCAGACAGCAATATCTTGGCATTTCTGGAAGCAGGTCGGGGTAATTACTTTACTAGCGCCTCCGTCGCTTTCCTGCGAGTCAAGAGAATAAATATAGAAGTAAAATGAATTAAAAAATATTTGTTTTTTGTCTATTGTTTTTTTTCCACCCTTAAGCGTTGAGAGAAATAATACAATCAATAAACAAAAAAATAATAATTTAGTCAACGCTTGTAGAAGAAAAGCTCTTAAGGCTTTCTGTTCGGCTCATTTTGTTGCAAATTATTTTTAAAAATTGTGGTTATGTTAAGCTAGTATTTTTAAAAAAATAAATGGAATGTAATCAATGTTGTAGCATACACACTTTTATGTTATTTCAACAATCTTGTAATGTTGTTGCAAACATAATTCTGTTTTTTCTTTTTAACAAGCTCATCGATTTCCGTTTGTACCAAATCAAGCAATCAAAATTTAAAAAATACCGTCTTTGGTCATATCTTAAAAGCTTTATTTATGATCCCGTAATTTAAAAAAATGTTAAAAACAAGTGACGATCGATCTTTGCGCAAAGGCACAATTAAATGCACACGTTGCTCAACGAAGAGCACATTTACATTGAAAAACCATTACAAAAGTTTAAGTATTTGCCATTACAAAACTCAGCGAAATTGAAGTTACTGTAGTTAGCAGCAAGATAACTGTTTGCAAATCACGATATTTGTATGTTCTAACAACTGACAATTAAAACACTGTAACATTTTTAGGCTCATCCAGATGACGTAGAAACCCTCAAAGCCCTAATTCGTGGAGGATCTAAACGTGGTCGCTCTGGGACAATTGAGAAACAAGGAGCTCAGTGTAAACTTTCTCGGCAAAGCAGTATACTAACTCATTTCGAACCGTTTGATTAAACGAAAGCTGTTACCTTGTTTTAAAGGTAAATTGGCGTTAATAATGATGTAAATAGTAATGTTTGAGCTATCCTGGTGATACTGTAGAGTTACAGAGTCTCTAGCGTAGCCTACCGCGTGTAATAATGGTATGACATTATTAATGTTTTGATCAGGGCCGTTTAAATGAATTTATTTTACATAAGGTTTATGGTCTATGACATGATCCCTGCTAAGCTTGTGGAGTCCAAGTATTTTCCTGAATTTCTAAAGTGCTTTAATCCAAAATTCAACCTACCATCAAGTCAAACATACGAGATGGTAAAAACACCTTTGATAAGTTATCTTATTATTTTATTTGTAAGGCTTATTTTGTTGCTCTGTAAAGTAAATTATTTAGCTACGCACTAAATAGTAATTACTATAGCTGCTTAATTATAGTAGCCCACTTGTGCTATAGGCCAATATTATATGGTTTAACAGCTAGTAAAAAAGTAACAAAGCAAATCTTTCAATAGAATATTTGCTCTGTCTGATAAAATGTGTTTTTCACGCAATAAATAACGATACTACGCGTTATTACTTTGATTAACTTATTAATACGTAGCCAACTAATGTTTAAATTTTTTAAAGCATTTAGGCCTACTAATTTTGTGCATAAATGTCTAGCCGATTACTGGTCAGCGCACCACCGATCTTTCCTGGGAATAACCGTACACTGGATTGACGAGAACTCTTTTAAACGACACCACACTGTTCTCTGTTATAAAGAGCTTTCCGGGGCACATACGTTTGATGTGCTAGCCGATACAATGCAGCAATTCCACAGAGCATTTGGCATTGAAAGCAAGGTAATACTAGCAATAAACATATTGTTTTGTGTGCTCTTCAGTCTATTTTTTTTATTTGTATATGCCATAAGTATGTTGTGCGATCGAGGGCACATCAGAAATGTGTTTATATTCAGAAAATGTAATGCCGTTTTGTAATGGTAACTTTACATGCTATTACAAGTAAAACTTTTTGATTGCCATGCGCATGCTTGTAGCAATCTTTTGGCAAGATTTGACAGAGTGCATTTGCTTTTCCGTCACACGAGTCGAGATTATCGTGATATGTTGCGTTTATATGTTTAAATCTGTTTGTATGCTATCCCCGGTTTACCAAATTTGCAAAAGTTTTTGTTGAAACTCAGGGAAAATATATTACCGTAAGCAGCTATGTTGAATGCCAATGTTTTTTCAGGTTGTAAACACTACTACCGACAATGGCCCAAACTTCGTTTAAGGTTTTCGGGAATTCGGCAAGCAACAAGAGAATAACAATAAGGACGACACAGATGTCCCATCCATTCCAGTACAAGTTATTAACGTAAGGGATGAATTGCATAAAATAAATAATTGTGAAGTATCTTTGCCAAATCATTATCGATGCTGCGCTCATACCTTGAACCTGTTGACTACTAGCAACGTTATGCCCAGATGGTAGGTGCTTTCTCGCAGCCTGGGCCGTGAGTAAGTCTGTTCATTGGTGTTAAAGATGACAGACCGAAACCAACGAAGGGTATCCATCCATTCCAATGTTCAGCGTGGGTCTGCTAATCGGCAAACGTCATTTACAGGACGGGGCAATGTCTGTATAAAACTCCCCTTTTCAGGGCACATTGCCAACAAGTTCCGAAGACCCACTATTCTTCAGCTGAACATCGAAGGCCTCACTGCAAGCAAGATGAACGTTCTTCATCACCTCGCTATGCAGTCTGAGGCACTCGTCATCCTACTGCAGGAGACCCACTGCACTGATGCAGAAAAGTTGGTACTTCCAAACTACCAACTAGCTGGGTCTTCTTTAAGCAGGAAGCATGGCCTTGCCACATTTGTCCACGAGCGACTGAGATACACGCTTTTGGACCAATCTCCACCGACATCGAGTGGCTGTGTGTAAACGTTGATGGCTATAAAATATTCAATGTCTACAAACCACCGCCAACCTTGATTGGAAACCCTGGATCTCCCAGTGTTTCCTCACCCCTGTCTGTACGCTGGCGATTTTAACTGTCGTCATGCTGACTGGGTTACGATGACAACAGTCCGGACGGTGAGTGCTTGGCTGACTGGGGTTGATGGTACGAGGCAGTTCGAAGCATTGACTTCTCACACTCTAGTCGAAAAGCATGGAGTATTTTGAACAACCTTACTGGTAGGTCACGACACTCTCCTCGTCACCGTCTCGTTTCGGCCAACGCTATTGCATCTCAGTTGGTTAGAAATGGGAAATACGAGGCTATTGATCGCAAGTCATCTCGACTTGTCTCTGAAGAAGTGTCTGACCTTTGGAGGATCACAACAGCAGACGCAGTAAATATCTCTGACAATTTTTCACAGAGAGAATATGCTGCTGCCCTCCAACATTTAAAACTAGGTAAAGTTCCGGGACCTGATTCCATTTGCCCAGAGCTTATACTCCATGCCGGAGCTGCTTTGAAGTCCTGGTTACCTGACTTCCTTACTTCCTGTTTGTGCTGAATCAAAATTCCCAAGATCTGGAGAAGAGCGCTTGTGGTCGCGATCCCAAAACCAGGAAAGCCCGTGGGGGATCCAAAGAGTTATCGACCGATATCTCTGCTCTGTGTCCTACAAGATCCTCGATAGGCTTATCTACGCCCACGTTGAACCATTAATCGATCCACTGCTCCCTAGAGAGCAGGCTGGGTTCCGACACAGGAAGTCAACTGTACATCAAGTTGTTCTGCTAACCCAGAATGTCGAGGATTCTTTTGAGGCCAAGAAGAAGGCCGGTGCTGTATTTGTCGATCTGACACTGCTTATGACACTGTCTGGCACCGTGGCCTTACCTGCAAGCTGCTGAGACTTCTTTCGGATAAGCACATGGTCAGAATAATTATGGAGCTTGTCCAAAATCGAAGTTTCACCCTTACCACCGGTGACAACAAGCAAAACAGGCTACGCCGTTTTAAAAACGGCGTTCCTCAAGGATCGGTCTTGGCTCTTTTCCTATTTAACATCTATACGTACGATCTTCCTTCCATGATTTCCAGAAAGTTTGTTTATGCTGATGATTTAATATTGTTGCACTCTTCTGGAAACTGGAAGAACTTGGAGGGGAGTTTAAGCCAAGACATGTTCACACTTTTATCGTATCTCCAGACTTGGAAGTTAAAGCTCAGTCACACTAAGACGGTGACGGCAGCCTTTCATTTAAATAATCGAGAGGCCAAACGTGAGCTAAAGGTCTACAATAACGGTAGACTTTTACCGTTCTGTTCAAACCCTACTTATCTTGGGGTAAAACTGGACAGATCTAGTTGAATTGTGCAAATAACTATACTCGCGTGTCACACTGCTGAGGCGACTCGTGGGCTCGGGATGGGGTGCTGGTGCTAAAACACTACACATAGCCACCTTATCTCTAGTCTACTCAACAGCTGAGTACTGTGCGCCAGTCTGGTGTCGCAGTGCTCACACTCACCTCATCGACAGTGTCATGAACAATGCCTTGCGCATAGTCACTGGATGCCTGCGTCCCACTCCAACGGACCACCTACCTGTACTCTCAGGCATCCAGCCAGCTGAGCTTCGCCGAATGGGAGCGACACTCTTCTTGGCTTACCGTGGATCTCTGGACCCCCATCATATCTTGTATGGTCTTTTAAGTGGGTCCTCAGATACTCGCCAAGTGAGACTAAGATCCAGACGCTCGTTTGTGCCAATTGCGCGGAATCTCTTGGACAACCTTGCCAGACTTGGCATCCGCGCTTCTGAATGGACGAATCACAAATGGAAAACGGAGTACTGTGAAAATGCTTCCAGGCTCCGTGCTTTTGTGCCCGAGACCGGTGCCAGGCCTGTTGGAATGGGCTTACCCCGAGCAGCTTGGGTTAAGTTCAACCGCCTGCGGACTGGAGTTGGGCGATTGCATTCGTCCATGCACAAATGGGGTCTCGCTCCTTCACTGTATTGAGAGTGTGGCGCCTCTGAGCAAACCGCAGACCATGTACTAACAGCGTGCCCTATACATCGGGCACCACATGGAGCACGAGGTCTGACAGTTTTGGATGACAAAACTCGATGCTGGCTTAACAACATCACTGCCAGCATCTGATTCAGGCAGTACAGCAGTCTGGCGTAGTAAAAGGATAAACCCTCGGCCCCAGTCCTGTTTGTGTCTGACCTGGAGTGGATACCCTTCAAACGACGACGACGAGCGACGTCTGCACCAACGACAAGCCACCTCAACGTGGTGGTGCGGTCCCCTTCCCTGCACTGGGGAGGGTCGAAATGGCTTGTCAATTCCCCGAAGGTCTTATCCTCGGGCGATTCTTCCTTGGACAACTCTTCTTCTCGTTTTTTATCCCTGCTGTCCAATGCGCGGTCACATATGGACAGCATTTTTAAAACCTATTGACTGCCCCCCTATTTCTACTTTCTTTCGGACAACTCTTCTTAGTCCCTCCTTCCACCCCAAACCTCTTCTTTACTTATCCCACTTATCGCTAATTCTCATCCTTATGCTTCTCATCAGTGGCGACATTCATCCCAACCCTGGCCCTATAGACTCCTGCTCTGTCTGCTTTCATAGAGTCACCTGGAAAAACAGATCGGTACAATGTACCAACTGTTCTCTTTGGGTGCACCTCTCCTGCTCTGGTCTTTCTCCCGCTGACTTTGATAAAATCTCCCCGGGACACTCTTGGACTTGCCCATTGTGTCCATCCTCCTCTCAACCCCTTCCCTCCCTCTTACACCCTAATCCTGTTTCTTCATCCATTCACACTCCAAATCTCCCATCCTCACTCACAAACACCCAAAAAACCATATCTTCTAAAATGAACTCTCACCCCAAAACAACCACGAATAATCCCACTGATCCTTCTAATCACCCCCAACTAATGTTTACTTACCCTCCCTCAGCACCTCAAACCCAACACACCATCTCTCCACTTAACAATCCTCTTTCCATCCTTCCTCTCCCTCTCGAAGCAACCTTCGAATTCTACAGTAAAATGCTAATGGGATTCGCCCACGTCGTACTGAACTCATACAATTCTTGTCTCATAGTCAGTACGATCTCATCTTCGTGCAAGAGTCACACCTCTCCTCTGACTCCACTTTCCGCATACCCGGCTACAAAACCCTCCAAATGAACCGTTCTATGACAAGGAGAGGAACCACCATCTCTACGGGAAACCTAGGAGGTGGTGTACTCATACTTGTCAAAAACAGTCTAACCTACACTTCACTCTCCACACAATCCCTCTCCTCTTTTGACCCCAGTTCCGATTATTTAGGTATCACAGTTAAAATAAAAAAGCCTCACCTATACATCTTTTCAACGTCTATGTTCCTCCTATCCGCTCTTCTTTCGACTCTCGCCCAAAATCCTTCTTACCCTTTTTCTTACCATCATCCTCTAGTACTTACATCTTTGGCGACTTTAACAGCCATCATTTATCCTGGGACTCCCACTCACCGGAAGACCAATCAGGCAAAGATCTGTTTGATTGGCTCCTTTCTTCTGATCTTTTACCCATCAACAACCCCGAACATTATACTCTACTACACCGTGCCACCGGAAACCGCTCCTACCCTGATCTCTCTCTAATCCATGCCCAAATAGCCTCTAAATGCACATGGCAGACCCTTCCAGACCTCGGTTCAGATCATCTTCCTATCTCTATCACTATTCCTACTTCCTCCTTAATTAACTCTATCCACCGCCCCCCTCATTTAACTACAATAAAGCTCACTGGGACGACTACCTTACTTATATTGATACCCACTGCCCTCCTCCCTCTAACTTTACAACACTCTCTCTTTCTGAAGCCACCCACACCTTTACCAAACTCCTCAATGATGCTGCCACTTCTGCCATTTCTTTTGGCAGCATCAATCGTCCTGCTAAAGCCTGGTGGTCTTCTGAAGTCGCAAATGCCGTCGCGAAACGCCGAAAGGCATTTGCAAAGGCACACTGTTTCAAAAAAGACCTCCAAAACTATATCTCTATTAATACTCGTAGATATACCTCCACTGTGATATCTAAGGCTAAAGCTAAGTCATGGCAGAAAACTTGCTCTAGCCTTTCTCCTAAAACCCGTCCCAATGAAGTCTTCTCTCTACTTCGCTCCATCTCTGGCTCCCCCTCCCCAACTCCTTCTGACCTTCCCAACTTTCCAAACTGCCATACCCCTGTAGATTGTGCCAATCATATCTCTTCACATCTACAGTCCCATTTCTTTACCCAAACCCAAACGTTTTTGAAGCACCGAGAAAGCTGAGATGAATCATATCAGAACCGCAAATTGCAACACCCTACATTCCACTTTCTGTTCACCATTCTCCTTTCTTGAACTCTTCACAGCCATCTCTCAACTCTCAACCTCAACCTCTTCAGGCCCTGATCAAATTACCTACCCTCTTCCAACCCATCTCCCACAATCTGCGTTACATTTTCTTTTATACATCTTCAACCTCTCTTGATCAACACACCTTCCCATCTACCTGGAAACAATCAACAATCATCCCCATCCTCAAACCGGGAAAACCCTCTGACTCACCTTCCTCATATAGATCCATTTCTCTCACTTCCTGCACCTCCAAACTCTTCGAAAGAATGGTTTTAGGACGACTAACCTATTTTCTAGAAAAACAAGGCACTCTTTCACCCGTGCAAGCTGGTTTTAGATTTGGTAGATCGACTGTAGATCAGGTTCTCCTCCTCTCTCAGTCAATCGCCGATTCCTTCCACCAATCTAAGCCAGGCGCACGTACAGTCCTTGCCACTGTGGATTTTGCGAAAGCTTTTGACTCAGTTTGTCACTCTGCCCTCCTCTCTAAACTCCTCTCATTAGATCTTCCTCTTTGCTTTGTCAAATGGATATGATCCTATCTCTCAGATCGCCGTTGGAAAGTCCGTATCTGTAATTCATAGAGTCGTCCTTTCCGTCTCCGAAGAGGAGTTCCCCAAGGTTCAGTTCTTGGACCAATTCTCTTCTCCTTATATATCAACGACCTTCCTACTTTCCTCCCTACATCTGTTAAAACCTCACTCTATGCAGATGACCTAGCCATTTGGGTTCTCCCCGAGTGTTGAGTGTGCAATTTCCACAGTACAAGCAGCCCTCAATAGACTGATGGAATGGTCCTCAAAGTGGCGCTTCCCTCTCAAACCCCCTCAAATGTGAAACATCCTTCTTCAGCCTTTATCCCTACCAATCACGTATATAACCCTCTCTGTACATTCTTAACACCCCACTTAAATTTAACCCTTATTCAACCTTTCTCGGTGTAATCTTCGACCGCACTCTCTCTTTCAAAATTCATGTCCTATCCTTACGGAAAAAGTTTTACAGCCGATTCCGTGCTTTCCGCTCCATTGCTTCTGCCTCCTGCGGTCCATCAAAAGAATCCTTATGTACCTTATACAAAGCCTTCATTCACCCCATCCTTACATACGCTTCCCCAGGCTGGTTTCCCTTCTCATCTCCTACTCACATCACCTCCGTAGAGAGGATGCATAGACTTCCTGTCGAGTAATCACAGGTTGTCTATCGTCCACTCCCATCCCTCTTCTTCATATAGAAGCACTTCTTCCTCCACAACGTGTCACCCTCACCCACCAATCCCTCTCCTTCTTTGAACGAGCCCTCCGACTACCTTCAACCTTCCCCCTAGCCTCTTTAGCAAATTCAAACCCCCGAACACGTCTTAAGAAAAGCTCATGGAGATCCTTCTCCCAATCTCATAACCTTACCCCTAACCTACATCTTGCCCGTAAACCTTTAATTCTCTGCCCTCCTAACCCCCCTGGTCTACCCCATCTACTGTACTTACACAATTTCACTCTACCTCTCATCCCCATGCTCTCGCAAAGACCCCCCTCCCTTTGCAACACCACAGCTACCTCCCATCTTTCCTCCCTAACTCACAGCGATATATCTGCCTGGTCTGACGGTTAATTCACATTTGACAGATAACTCACATTTGAAAGGGATAAGAGGTAGACGCCACTTGAAATTGTCTTTCAAGTGGCGTCTACCTCTTATCCCTTTCAAATGTGAGTCATCTTTATTTAGTTTTGACCCCTACCAATCTTGTCTTAAACCCTTCTGTTGATTCTCAACACCCCACTTACCTTCAACCCAAATCCGATCTTTCTCGGTGTAACCTTTGACCAAACCTTTTAAACACATGTTCTATCTTTACGGAAGAAGTTTCACAGCCGATTTCCTGCCTTCCGCTCTATTGCCTCTGCCTCCTTGGGCCCCTCTGAAGAATTCCTCTGCACACTTTATAAAGCTTTTATTCGCCCCATTCTTGCTTATGCTTTTCCAGGCTGATTTCCCTTCTCACCCCCAACCGTATCACCTCTGTGGAGAGAATGTACAGATCCTCCTGTAGATTATCACTGACTGTCTAACATCAACTTGTTCACGCCTATTCTCCTGCTACACCTAGAAGCACTTCATTCCCCTACTTCGAGTCACTCTCACCCATCAATCCATTTCGTACTTTGTATGTGATCTCAGACTGCCTCCTTTTCGTTTAAAATCTCTCTCTCATCTTAACCCTCGCACACGTCTCAAGAAACGATCATGGAAATCCTTCTCTATTTCCCATAATCTTATCCCTAATCTACAATTACCTCGCGAAACTCTAATCCTATGTCTTCCTAAACCTCCCTAGTCTATGCCTTCTTACTCTATCTGATGCCAACTTTCCTCTCTGTATTCACGTAACGACCCTCTTTCCATCCGTAATGCCGCTGCTGTTTTTCATCTATTCACTCTCTCTTATAGCGACATCACTACCTGGACTGATGGCTAGGTTTCCGGCGGTTTAGGAATGGAAGGAGCAGGGATTCACATTAAATGTACGAGGGTACTAAGTGTCTCCTTGCTGCCTCTCTCTCCTTCTCGGCTGGGTGCTGGCCCTCTAGCTATAGTGCCGAGACTTATGCCATTCTTCGCGCTGTTGAATGGTGTACAGTATTTCTCACGCCTCGTTATTTGCCTTCGATTCCGTCACCTTATTCTCTGACTCTTAATCCGTCCTGACTACTCTTTCTATCCCTTTGCCGTATTTAATATCCAAGTCTCTCTCTGACACCCTATCTTTTTTCAACTCTTTATCTAACTCTAAGGTAGTCCATCTTCAATGAATACCGGGTCATTCTTTCCTTCCAGGCAACGACCTAGCTGATTCTCTTCCAAAAGTCGGTGCTACTTATGACCCCTCCTCCACACCACTATCCCTCTCACTTTTTATTTTTTTCCAACGTCTATCCCTCTACACCAGATGGATACGTGGTATCAAATCTTGCAAAAAAAAAGAAAAAAAATGCGATTGCATCATGAAAACTTAGAAAAACTATATTATATTACAAAGTAAATTTTTTCAGAAAAATTTTTCCTGTCATTTTCCTACTAATAAAATCACGTTTATACTGTAGAAAATATATAATAAACAAAGACGTTTTTTTTGAATAGTTTTTAGTTTTATATTTCAATCATTCACACTTACTAGAATAATTTTTCTTATTTACTTTATCTATAGAATTCTCATAGACACGTGAAATATTTGATTATTCAAAACCGACTACTTCTTCGCTGTCTACGAGTCAAAAGATGGAAAAAGTTTACAAAATAATCTTGAGTACAAGCAGTTTGGTGTTTAATAGTGAACTGTTTAATTTTTTTATGTATTGCGCCACAGAAATTAAGTTTATTTTACTTTTGTTTTACAAATAATTGCTTCCACTTGAAAATCTAAAACAATTTTTATTCCTTTAATTGCTAGCTAGGGTATGCAATATGTTAGTTTAATTGTTAGCTCCCCAGAAATTAAGTTCGTCGTCGTTTGGAAGGACATCCACTCCAGGTCAGACACAAACAGGACTGGGGCCGAGGGTTTATCCTTTTACTACCCCAGACTGCTGCACTGCCTGAATCAGATGCTGGCAGTGATGTTATTAAGCCAGCATCGAGTTTCGTCATCCAAAACCGTCAGCCTCGTGCTCCATGTGGTGCCCGATGTATAGGGCACGCTGTTAAAACATGGTCTGCGGTTTGCTCAGAGGCGCCACACTCGCAATTCGGTGAAGGAGCAAGACCCCATTTGTGCATGGACGAATGGAATCGCCCATTTGTGCATGGACGAATGGAAGCTCAGCTGGCTGGATGCCTGAGAGTACAGGTAGGTGGTCCGTTAGAGTGGGACGCAGGCATCCAGTAACTATGCGCAAGGCGTCATTCAAGACACTGTTGATGAGGCGAGTGTGTGCACTGCGACACCATACTGGCGCACAGTACTCAGCTGTTGAGTAGATTAGAGATAAGGTGGCTATGCGTTGTGTTTTAGCACCAGCACCCCATCCCGACCCCACGAGTCACCTCAGCAGTGTGACGCGCGAGGATAGTTTTCTGCGCAATGCAACTAAAAAGTGACGAAACGTTAGCGATCTGTCCAGTTTTACCCTAAGATAAGTAGGAGTTAGACAAAACGGTAAAAGTCTACCGTTGTTGTAGACCTTTACCTCACGCTTAGTCTCTCGGCTATTTAAGTGAAAGGCTGCCGTCACCGTCTTAGTGTGACTGAGCTTCAATCTCCAAGTCTGGAGATACGCTGAAAGTGTAAACATGTCTTGGCTTAAAGTCTCCTCCAAGTCCTTCCAGTTTCCAGAAGAGTGCAACAATGCTAAATCATCAGCATAAACAAACTTTCTGAAAATCATGGAAGGAAGATCGTACGTATACAGTAGATGTTAAATAGGAGGAAAGCCAGACCGATCCCTGAGGAACGCCGTTTTTAAGATGGCGTAGCCAGCTTTGCTTGCTGTCACCGGTGGTAAGGGTGAAACTTCGATTTCGGACAAGTTCCATAATCATTTTGACTATGTGCTTATCCGGAAGTAGTCTCAGCAGCTTGCAGGTAAGGCCACGGTGCCAGACAGTGTTATAAGCAGCTGTCAGATTGACAAATAGTGCATCGGCCTTCTTTTTAGTCTCAAAAGAATCCTCGATGTTTTTGATTAGAAGAACAACTTGATCTAGGGTTGACTTCCCGCGTCGGAATCCAGCCTGCTCTTTAGGGAGCAGTGGATCGATTAATGGCTCAACGCGAGCGTAGATAAGCCTCTCGAGGATCTTGTAGGGGACACAGAGCAGAGATATCAGTCGATAACTCTTTGGGTCCCCCACGGACTTTGTTGGTTTTGGGATCGCGACCACAAGCGCTCTTCTCCAGATCTTGGGGATTTTGAGTCGGTGCAAACAGGAAGAAAGGAAGTCATGTAACCAGGACTTCAAAGCAGATCCAGCATGGGTTATAAGCTCGGAGCAGATGGAATCAGGTCCCGGAGTTTTACCTGGTTTTAAATGTTGGAGGACAGCAGTAAATTCTCTCTGTGAAAAATTGTCAGAGATATTTACTGCGTCTGCTGTTGTGGCCCTCCAAAGGTCAGACATTTCTTCAGAGACAAGTCGAGATGACTTGCGATCAACAGCCTCCTATCTCTCGTTTCTAACCAGCTGAGATGCAATAGCATCGGCTGAAACGGGACAGTGACGAGGAGAGTGTCGTGATTTACCAGTAAGGTTGTTCAAAATACTCCATGCTTTTCGACTAAAGTGTGAGAAATCAATGCTCCGAACTGCTTCGGACCATCGATCCCTCCGCTTTCTGTCAAGCTTGGCAAGCAGAGCTGTAGCAGCCAAACTTGAGTCGTCTCTCTGAGGAGTCTGCAGGAAGGTTTTGTAGAGGGACTCGCACTCTGCATCCCAACACGGAATATAGTTATTTCGATACCCGCGTAGGATAGTCTTTTTGGGTGCTTTCTTAATGGTGTTGCAGAAGTCCTGGTAAGCCGCATCCACATCAAGTGAATCAGGCGGCAACAAAGTCTTTGCGAATTTATTCGTCAAAGCAATGTAGTGACTCCATCATGAAATTAAGTTTATTTTACTTTTGTTTTACAAATAATTGCTTCCACTTGAAAATCTAAAACAATTTTTATTCCTTTAATTGTATTTAATTTGAGTGTCAATAAAATGTGTCGACAGTTGGATTTTATAAGCTTCTCTTGTTTTACAGGACTTAAGAATAACACCGACGGAGGATGGCCAGATATCTTCTCTGGTCAATAAAGCGATAGAAGATTGGATGGTCACAAAGCCAACATGGAAAACACAAATGCAATTGGAATCTTCTCCCGTGTTCCATCTTGGGTTGAAGTTTTTCTTAAATACAATACTGGCATTCCAAGCTCTGCGGCAATAGACGCGTCTTCTCTGTCGGATCCGACGTAATGAAACCAAAGAGAGCGATTTTAACGTCAGAAAACTTGGAACGATTAGTATTTATTCGAGAAAACAAAAGGTGTGTGACCTCGCCAAATAATGGATAACAATTAATTTTTTGTGTGTTGTTTTCTCAATCATTTTGCAGCTTTTGGGTTGTTTTTGTATTAGTTTGTCATCAAATGAATAAAAAAGCAAAAGCCATTCAATTATTGCAAACAATTAAAATCGAAAAAAGCTCTTTTATTGACTTTGCTTTTATTAACACAAGTTTTTGTAAGCTATTGATTATTTCTTGAGAAGTAGCAATATTTACTTTTTTTTAAGTTTTTTATATGTCACATGACTGAAATTTAGAGCTCGGGTTGGACTGCGCTTATGATTTAAAAAAGAACATTGCGCTTCATATGATACGAAAATCATGTCGCGCGTTGCCCACCTGTGCTTAATATATCATTCCTAGATAGTTTTTAAAGCGCATTGCGCTTATTGCACTGCACTAAACATAATTAAAAAAACACATTGCGCTGCGCTTCACTAATTTTAATTGCGCTTTGCTAATTTAAGGAAAAATGCCTCCCACGTTTGCCTACGTTTGATATCTGTACGTTGTAGTTTGTAACGTGTTTCTTTATTTTCAGACTCGAGTTTTTAAGTTAATTAAAGGCTCATTTCAGCAAACTGATTAGATTTTTATAGCAACAAGCACTCTCAATCAAGAAAATTTGCGTGTACGGAAAAAATTCACTGAAAAATTTTGAGAAGGTAAAAAAATGTTTCATTTTTAAAAATTTGACCACAGTGTTAGTCCGCAAATAGTTTTGATAAGCCAAAATAGCTCTTGGCTTAAAAAGGTTAAACACTCCCGTCGTAAGTGAATAACATTTTTTTCCTATTTGTTGAATTCACTTTGCATTAAGAAAGATGTTCACTTTCAAACGTAATAGTGAAGACCATTTTTGGTCTTTGCCAAATTTTCTTGTAAAAATTTTATCTAAAACGCTAAAATTTGCCTTTGTGTAAAGTGTCTTTTTTTAAATCTTTGCTTTGTCTAAATCAAAATTTACAAACTGTTTTTGCATTTGATTTTGGTTTTGGTTGGGGCAAATCTAATACCATGCTTCATTCTTGCTGGTTTCAAAGAAACTATCTGCCTTTTGTACCCCGTGTTTTGAAAGTATTCCACGAAAATACTTTTACCCCTCAAGTTTTTGGTGTTCCCGGCTAAACTTTTGTTGAACCAAAATTTATTTTAACTATTTAACGTTTGTAATTTTATTTACCACAATAGATGATAAACAGAATTAATCCAAAGAAAATCAAAATATTACTTTAATGCTATTATTAAAGTCTTTTATCAGAAATCTATTACCCTTTTTCCAGTAAAGTTACATTGACAATATTATTTAACTGATCAAATTGCGATGCATGAATTTATTAATAAAATCGGTCAAATTTCAATTTAATATAGAAAAGAAAAGTTAAAAATTTAAAACCAATTCTATCATTACGAAAAATCAATTTTGACCTTAAAGGTCATCATCAGTTTGATGGTGACCTTTACGATTTTTCGTAATGAAACAGTTGGTTTTAAATTTTTAATGCTATTAGTGCGAAGTTTGCTTGTGGACTTGTTCAACAAAGCCTTTTACATTCGGCTTCGTCTTGATCACAGCACAGCGACTATCACTGCCTAGGCATATATCAAGGCGATTTACTATTTTCATTGTGGCGAGCAGGGGCGCCGCAAGCGGGGAAAGGGGCCAATTTACGCTGTTGAAAAAGAAAAGGTACAGGTGGGAAGATACAGAAGTATTAGATTAGATTTGCTCCTAAAATCTTATCGGTAAAAGTATCGCATCGAGTGAAGATAAAAACTTTTTCGCTGGTTCTTGTTCATACCTTAAATTTGAGACGAAAAACCAGTTTTTTGAACGCATTAAAAGTGATAATCTTTTTTTTATACATCAATATGATTTTGCGACAAAAATTGAAAATTTGGACGTTGATTGAAAGTAATGACCCTTTTTCGTTTTTTTAAAAAGCGCTTTGTTTTTTCGCTGATAACGGTTACGATTACAAAAAGTGTATTTTAAAGAAAAATTAACAAATAATAATAATGGCTTGTAACAATCACAAAGGATGAATCTATGATGAACATTATTGTGAACAGTTTGCTTCAATTTGTTAAGTTCATTTTAAAGCGTTTTTGAAAAGGGCGTTTGATTACATAGTTCAGGCGTAAGAAACCAAAAACTTTCAAAAATAAAATCTTATGAATTTAATTGTACTGTTGAGTATCGCAAAAATATGGCTAAAGAAAATTTGTTCCTTTATAAAATTAAATTCTTTTTCTATTTTATCTTAATATCTAATTTAATATCTTGTTAAATTTCATGAAGAAAATTCCACTGATGTCATGTCTCGGAAGAAGCCAAAATAAGAAATAGTTTCTTTTAAATAGACTCGATGTTCATGCAGCAATCACCCGATCGCCCGACAATCAAGCGACCTGCAGAAATAACTTTCCGATCCCAATGGGCCAATCCAGCTCTGATGGTAATGTAAACACCTTTTATTAAGATAGTGACTATTGTTTCGACTTTCTTATCAATTCAATGATTTATGTTTATTTAAAAAACAAAAAATTTGTTAAACTGTGAACAAAAGTTGAAAAATTTTCCCAACTTTCTTTAGGGAAACAAACGATGTTGCCATTCGTAAAAATTTTTTTATTGATTAAAAATATTAAAAGCCAAATTGAGAATGACAAGCGTTAAACACTTGATGAAAACGAATCGATTGCTTTGACCAGTGCTCAGGTCAGCGATCTATTAGACAAGGGCTTCTTAAACTTTTCTGTTCTGCGACCCCGTTTTAAAAAATAAAATTTTGTGTGACCCCAATTAGTGGTGGATATTTTGATCTCGCACTTTGCAAACAAAAGAGGATTTGATCTCGCACTTTGCAATTTTTCTCCGAAAATCATAATGATCTCTAAAAAAAAAAGGTCTTCACTTCGAATCGATCTCCGTTTTCCGTATTTTCCTCATAAAATCATGGTGATCTCTAAAAAAAATCTTCACTCAGAATGGAACTGCGATTTATCTATTTTCGTCGCCAACTGCAGGTGTTCTCTAAAAAAAAAAAGGTCCGCACTCAGAATCAAGCTCCAATTTGTCAATTTTTGTCCCCAAATTCTCTGATTTGCTGATTACATGTGCAATAACCATAATTTTTGCCAAAAGTTCCGCAGCACTACTGGGATTAAACTTTTGCGGCACAAAGCACAAAATGCCAATTTGTTTCACGAGCCCAAAATTATTTTAGGCGACCCCGTTTGGAATCGCGACCCATAGTTTAAGAAGCCCTGTATTAGACCCTTCAAAGAACAGTTTTATTTATTTCAATTTTTATTACTATCGGCTGTCAAACTGTAATGCAAACACAATTAAAAAATATCAGGGAGAGAAAAAAAGAAAAACTTTTTGATCATGCAAAAAAAAGAGAAAAATGCGTTTACATTACGAAAACTTAAGAAAAACTATTATATTGCAAAAGTAAAATTTTTCCTGTCATTTTTGCTACAGTAAAATTACGTTTATATTGTAGAAAAGACGTCTTTTTTGAACAGTTTTTAGTTTTATATTTCAATCATTCACACTTACTTGAATAATTTTTTTTATTTTATCTACAGAATTCTCATAGACACGTGAAATATTTGATTATTCAAAACCGACTACTTCTTCGCTGTCTACAAGTCAAAAGATGAAAAAAGTTTACGAAATAATCTTGAATACAAGCAGTTTGGTGTTTAATAGTGAACTGTTTAACTTGTTTATGTATTGCGCCACAGAAATTAAGTTTATTTTACTTTTGTTTTACAAATAATTGCTTCCACTTGAAAATCTAAAACAATTTTTATTCCTTTAATTGTATTTAATTTGATTGAATGAATTGTTTTAGAGAAGTAATTGTTACGTCACAATTAAGCAATCTTTCGAAACAAAACTCACTTTGTTTCATTTTACGGCAATTGTGACGTTTTCGAAAATTAGTCATTGTGACGTTTACAAAAATAAAACAAAACAAGCAACTTACCAGACTCGCGATAGCAAACATAACCTCTTCCTTCACACGTCATATTTCCTAGTGGTTTGTTACAATCACAAGGGATGGGTCTGTACCTTGATGGTGATGAACATTGTTGTGAACAGTTTGCTTCATCGTGAGGACTGAGCCAGGGACAGTCTATATATCCATCGCATTTCCAACTATCATAACATCTGGTACAAAACAATGTCGACGTCATAAAGCCAATGACCGACGTCATAATCCGATACAAAATATAGATTTGCTAGTCAGCAGTAAAGTTGAAATCAGTGTTCCGTGGGTTGAACCGAACAAGTCGATTAGGGGGGAACTTTATTATTTGCTTCATCTGCTTTTTATTCATTCGAAAGTAAGATGCGGTAGTGAAAGTAAGATTCGTGTTTTTGTAGCTATTTAATTTTATATAATAAATATTAAGAAAGGAATTATTATTTGGATTAACTCTAAAAAAAAGTGAAAGCAGCAGCAAGAAGTAACAAATCTTTAAACGAAGTAAATTTGCTCAAAGAAGAACCTCCCCGGTTCGTGATTTAACAAGAATAAACTTAAACGAGCTAACTTTCAAAGATCTAAGTTTGCAAGAACAAGCATTCAGCAATTCCTATGATTTTTGCATTATTGACTCAAATCAGTTTAGTAACCATAAAAATTAGAAATCTGAATAAATAATAACAATAAATAATAAGAATAATTAATAACAATTCTAACAATAAAAACAATTCTAACAAAATTGATTTGTTATCATAAAAATTAGGTTTATCATAAAAATTAAAATTGATTCAAATCAGTTTAGCAACCATAAAAATTTCAGCCATATTTGCTCATTATTACGTCATAAAAGAAAAAAAAATTTTTTTGTCCCACTATTTAGAGGGAGGCAGTTGACTAGAACAGGGCTCTTCAAACTGGGGGTCCCAGTGGACATTATAGTGGCTCATTATAGTGGACAACAAGCAACATTATTAATTAATGCAAAGAAAATAAAATGTCGTAAATTATAAAATTTGTTTGATCGAATTTGCTTTGTTTTGCAAATAAAAGATTATGAATTTATTTTGCTTCTAAGATTTAGGGATAGTGGTTTACTATCGCACTTCGTTTTATTTGTTGAGGATTTGTTTTTTTTTTATTAGCATTTAATTAAAACATGTCGTAATGGTGTAAAGCGGACATTAGCTGTTGGGGCAAAACGGTCATACTAGTATCCTAGCTAGTACTGGTAGTAAAGTTGTCTGTAGACGTATCATGGTTGTATTATACTGCAATAAAATTTGGTAAAGGTTGATATAATTAACTTTAGAGTGAGGTTAACTGGTTAATGATGATTTTGAGTTCGTTAGTAATTAATCAGCTAACTGTTTTTTAACTTGCAGAAAAGTATAGTAATTATATACCTATCTCAAGTGTGCTAAAGCCTGATAAAATTGACATTTCATTGCAATGGTTTGAAATTATAAAAGAACTACAAAACGCTTCGTCAGCTTTAACTTACAAGGACAATGATGTTAAAAAATGTCGTGAAGCAAGTTAGTTGGAAAAGTTCTAGCAGATTGAACATCTTTTGAAACAGTAATATATATTTAGTAATTTTCTGGGGCTGTGGTCACCAAAGTACGGCTTGCGGTTCGGATCGAAAATCTGTCAGGCTCGTCAAAATCTGACGCAAAGAAACTAAAATATAGAAAAGTATAAACCAGTGGTCACCAAGCTACAGCTGATCAAATGATTTCAAAAATGAAACAGTTTTTGAAAAAATAAAATCTTTTTTACTCAGTGTCTAGAAAAGTTTCATTAAAAATTATTTATTGATTTTTTTATCTTGCTTTGTTTGCTGTAAACCAAATAATTGAATAAAATTTGTAAAATTTTTGTCTTGTCTTTTTTCTCTCCAGACTCGCTTGCGTCTTGAAACAAGAGGGAAAAAAAATGCGTCAGCAATCTCTCAATTATTATTATTTTAAAATTTATTTCATCTCTATATTTATCCTCCTGACTTGCAGGAAAGCGACGGAGGCGCTAATACTTAGGGTAAACATTTACCCCGACCTGCTTCCGGAGATGCCTAGATATAGCTGTCCGCTTTAAATTTATAGAGATATGACTTTAGTATAAAACTACTTGTCAAGACCAACAAGCAGGGGAAAATTCCGTGAAGTGTCTTTCCCAAGGACACAACAGAATGAAGCGAGTAGGATTTGAACCGAGACCATGTTGATCGCAATCGCGTCTCTTTAACCACTCGACCACGCTGCCGACGCGATGCGGCTACACGCTGCCGATTTGAAGCGAAGACCTAATTTTGTGTGCATAACTGATTTGTTGAATACGATATTTATTAAATTGAAGTAAAACTGTTTTTAGATAATTTGTTAGCTTACTGATAAGCTCTCCGCTTCTATTTCGACATAAAAAAATTTTGTTTAATTTTATTTTTATTAAATTTTAACTTTATTTTAATTTAAACAATTTTAGCTTATCATGGAAGTTTTATGAATAGACTACGGTTAAACTGTTGCAAAAACAGCAATTTACAATAATTTAGAGCAGGGGTCTCCAAAGTACGGCCCGCGGAGCTCTCTTTAAAAAACATATACAGTCACTTTGAACCACAGTTGGATAGAATTATGTCGGAAGTGCCCCAGTTTCATGTTTCTAATACTAATCAAGATTAACAAATAACTGGTTAAATATATATGTGTATGCAGTGACGGATATTCAAAGTTAGGGGCCCGAGGCAAGGATTTCCAAAAATTGGTGTTCTCTAAATAAAAAAAAGATCATTTCGTATTTTTATCTCGTATTTCTCTTTTTTTTCCCAAAATCATCGTGATCTCTAAAAAAAAGGTCTTCACTTTGAATCGATCTCGTATTTCTGTATTTTTCTCCCAAAATCATGGTGATCTCTAATAAAAAAGTCTTCACTTCGAATCGATCTCGTATTTCCCACTTTTCGTCCCATGACCTTCTATAGACACGGCCTTAAATTAGTAGGCCATGTTCGTCCCAACTTCATAATGACTTCTAAAAAACATACTGAGTAAAATGAAACTACATGCGGTATTTTCAAGGAGACCGGAGGTAACTGCCTCAATAGCCTTACCCAATATCTACCACTGTGTGTATGGTTTACATTTTAACTGTGTACTGCAACAGATTTTTTTAAATAAACACTTTGTTAACATTTATTTATTAACTGTTTTTTACGAATTAAGTTTTGGCTTTGGCCCAAGGAGGTCCAAAAAAATGTATACATGGCCCCCTGCTCGAAATGTTTGGATACTCCTGATTTAGAGAAACTATAATTTTATTCCAGTAGTAAGTTAAAAATTTCAATTTGCTTTGTAAAATTGACGCTAAAGGGTTACAACTAATTGATTAGATAAATTGAAGAATCCCTGATTTGAATTTAAAAAAGAAAATACTCACAGTATTTATAGTTGTTTGAAAATTTACAAAAATAAACAAGAAATGAGTTTTTGGAAGTAAAATTTGATGCAATTGAATTGTGAAAAATTTTGACTTTATTTTGACTTATGAACTGACTGAACTCATTAGAAAGACTCATTGACAACCCAAACGAACATAAATATGTAAATTTTATAATGTAACAAAGCTCCAAAAATTTTTCACTTTATTGACTTCAGCCGGCACTACTTATTCTAATAAGAGTAATCATGTATCAATGAAATCTGTCACTGAGTTTCAATGCTATTTATTATTTGCGCTTTTCCAAAAGTTCGATAACTTCTGTTGTAGAAAAAATTACAAGAACCCAAAATGAGCACGGAATATTTTTTCAAAACTGTTAAAAAATCTGAAACTGGTACCGTAAAACGGGGTGACAAATACCAACGGGGGTGACTAATACCACTGGTCAAAAAATGATTTTTTCGACTTTCGAAGTTAAAGTTAAGATTCATTTTATTTTCAAATCTATGTTTTCATTCACAATATCTGAAAACTATCTCACTTTTGTTAAAATTAAAGCTACGAATCAACGCACAATTAAATGTAAAAATTTGAAACAATATTTGAGATACATATCAAAATTTCCAAGGTCAAATTTTTTAAAAAAACATAAACCAGTCAATGTTTTCACTATTTTTGGTATTTGTAAACCTCGCCATAGGGAGACAAAAGCTTTACGAAAATCTCTTCCTTTGACCTAAGTTAAGCTCAAATGATTTTAAGTTCTTATGCTTTTTGCAGGGTATTACGTAGGGTTGTGGAGTCGGTAAAATAATTTCCGACTCCAAATTAACAAAACTCTTCGATTCCGTCTCCAACTCCAAGTGATAAAAATTTTTAGACTCCGACTCCACACCTCGGAAAGTTTCTTCTTCTACTTCATCTTTAGAAGACATCTGAAAATGTTTTTGACACCAAAATTCATGACTTTGAAAAATATCATTTACAATTCACATATTACCTCTAAAAAAAAGCGTGGCATCTATGAGATCTTCTTTAACTGATTTTCGTAAAGCTTTTGTCTCCCTATGGCGAGGTTTACAAATACCAAAAATAGTGAAAACATTGACTGGTTTTGTCACCCCGTGCCGGGGTGAAAAAAACCACCACTGTTTATGACCCTACATGTCATGAAAATGCGATCACAAAATTAAAAAGTTTTTTAATTCAACAACATTCATCCTTCCCCCTAATCTAAAACTAATAACAGTCCAATTTACGCAAAGTTAAAGAAACTATCAACTAAAATAGCCATATAAAAGTTTTAAAATTTTTCTACGTAATTTTATGCTGTCAGCATCAAATTTAACATACAATTTAGGGAGAGAGCATGCTTTTTTTAACCATATTTAACACTTTCAATAGAAACAATCCTACATTCAGGTAGAAATAATACCTTCAAAACTTGCTCATAAAATTTATAGACAATTTAGTACACTATCATTTTCGAGTTTGCAATTCTTTTCAAGAAACAGTAAAAGCTAGTCTTCGGTAGTTTAAATAGTCGGCGTCAAAGATAAGTTAATTGGGTAAATAAGGACAGTTTTAGGAGCTTTTTTTAAATAAAGTTTGCATGGCTGCGCAGCCGCGCAGCTAACCTAGAACCCCCGCGCAGTACTTTCGTTTTGCCGCGCACTGCATAAATATTGGCAAGACAAACTAAATACGTACTTTCAAGTAGAAGCAAGCTCCACACACTGGTGGATATTCAAATAGCTTTCATCTTATCTTTCAGTTTTTACTCCAAAAGTTATGATGATTGCGAAAAAAAGGGTCTTAACTTCGATTTCATCTCCAATTTCCCTATTTTGTTCCCGAAATCAAGGTGTTCTCTAAAAAAAAAAAGGTCTTCACCTAGAATCGATTTCTTTATTTCCCAATTTTTGTCCCGATTTTTCGAGATTTTGTGCTATTATCGATGTTAAAACCTTTTTTTTTAGTTAACACCTTGATTTTGGGAGAGAAAACTGAAATACGAGATCAAAACTCCTTTTTTTTTACTGAACATCAGTTTCTGAAAATCCTTGCCTCGGGTCACTAAATTTGAATATCCACCACTGGTCACACGGCCTTTCATTCCGCGCACACAAAGCAAGATCTTAGAAGGAACGTTGGGGGATAAATATGAATATAAAATAAGTAAAAAAAGTAATAATAACACTGGTCAACAAAAAAAGATTTTTTTATTGGTGCCTCAAATATTAGAGCTGTTTTGGAGTATATTTGGGGCGCTGATTCCGAAAATGACGGCGGTTTTTTCGCATCAGCTCTAGTTTTTGAGATACGGTATACCGCTCATATTTGTTTGCTTGTAAACCTGTGTAGAGCATTTACGTCAGTGGATTAATGGAAAGAGACAAAGTTTACAGTTTGGTGTCACAATGGTTTGGAGGAAACCTAAAAATCCTCACGACGATTGCTATTTTTGTATGGTTAACATTAAGTGAATCAACCGTAACAATAGAAGAAAATGGATATACCCCGACTTAGAATCAGCAAGACGGCCTGACCCGCATTCAGACGAAATTCCCATTCCTGTGTTTGACCACCTAACAGAACTAATTGAAAGCTCTGATGAATTAGTTCTGTTGATGCAGCAGTGACCTGTAGCAGTGAAAGTGAGTTTCAGGGCGCAGTTGCTACACCGCTGTGATTTAATCAGTTGGAGCTGAATGACCTGGTCAGAGACCTCAATCTTTCAAAAGAGACATCGGAAACCCTCGCATCCAGGCTAAATGAGAAAAATCTTCTTCAGCCAGGTACTAACATTACGTTTTATCGTAGAAGAGAAAAAGATTTACTGCCCTATTTTTCGAAGGAAAACAATCTGGTTTTCTGCAATGATGTTGGGGGGCTTCTACAAAAAATGGGACTAGCAGAATACAATCCACAAGAATGGCGCCTTTTTATTGACAGTTCTGTAAGAAGTTTAAAATGCGTTCTACTCCATAATGGCAATAAGTATGCTTTCATTCCAATAGGCCATTCAATTAGTATGAGAGAAGAATATGATTCGATTAAACGAATTCTGGAAAAGGAATTTAAGGTAGCATACCTTAAGTATCAGTGGAAAATATGTGTAGACCTAAAAATGGTAAACTTTTTTCTGGGCCAGCAAAACGGTTATACAAAGTATCTTTGTTTTCTCTGTATGTGGGATAGCAGAGCAAAAAGTGAACACTGGACAAGAAAAGAGTGGCCTTTGAGGAAAGAAATGATTGCAGGCGAGAAAAACATCATTCATCAACCCTTGGTTACCACAGAAAAGATCATTCTCCAACCGTTGCATATAAAACTTGGTCTTATGAAGCAATTCGTCACGGCATTGAATACAGATGGAGCATGCTTTCGATATTTGTGCAGTGCATTCCCAGGGATGACTATGGAAAAGATTAAAGCAGGAATTTTTAATGGTACACAGATCAGGCAGCTTATAAAAGATTCGCAATTTGCTAGGCATATGACCGAACACGAATCAGCTGCTTGGACCGCATTTGTGCTAATTATTAAAAACTTTTTGGGAAATTACAAGGCAAGCAACTATGTAGAGCTTGTAACTAATATGTTAAGCAGCTTTAAAGATCTTGGCTGCAACATGAGCATCAAAGTCCACTATCTTCATAGCCATTTAGACCATTTTTCAAAAAATCTTGGTGACCTAAGCGAGGAGCACGGTGAAAGGTTTCACCAGGATATAAGAGTAATGGAGGAGCGGTACCAAGGAAGATGAGATGAAACGATGCTAGCTGATTATTGTTGGAGTTTGCAAAGGCACTGTCCTGATACTAAACACTCCAGAAAGTGCTACAAAAGACACTTTTTAGATGTTATGTAATTACTAGAATAAAGTCTTGCATTTTTCAATGTCTATTGCTTTCATCGGGGTATTTTATTATTTTGTGTTGTTGAAAATACGTCAAACACATAGTTATTTGACATACCTTTAAACAATCTTAAACAAATTCTTTGTTGCTTAAGATCCATGTATAACAGATAAAAGTCAAAATTATAGGGGTATGCCGTAACTCAAAAACCAGAGCTGATGCGAAAAAACCGATGTCATTTTTGGAATCAGCGCCCCAAATATACCCCAAAACAGTTTTAATACTTGAGGCACCAAATTGTGTGTTGACCAGTGTAATATACTAGAGATTGCTAACGCAGCATTTTTTCTCTTTCGTTTCGAGACGCAAACACGTCCGGAGAGAAAAAAGACAAGATAAAAATTATACAAATTTTATTTAATTATTAGGTTCACAGCACGCGATGCAACTACACATGGGAAAATACTTTTTTAATTATAAATAAGTTTTAATTTACATTAATTTACTTTAAATGGTTATTTCTTAAGAACTGATTTTTATTGGTGAGATGTCATGAATTTATGTAATAAAATCTTATTTGCTCCCTGCGTACAATTATATTTATTTTTGTTCAAACAGATTTTAAGGAGGACGACGAAGATGATTGTCATTCATTATGTTTCAAAGAAGACGATGCACATGATGAGATCAAAGAATGTCAAAAATATTTTTTCACGTTTCTCAAAGAATTTTTTCGAGACCAAGACCGGCAAATTTCGTGACCTACGGTTCGAGACCACGAGCAAAACCAATCGAGACCAAGACCGAAACCGAGATCGAGCTCGCAAAATTTTAATGCAAAGTTGCATTTTTATTAACAAATGTTTACTTTATTTCTTAAGAATGTTAAAATAGAACCTTACTCTATATTCTTACGTCATTACACAAGCCGTGAAAATTCCTTCAATTAGAACAGAAAAAGTTGCTTAAAAAGACAGGCACAAAACATGGTTAACAAATTCAAAAAGAGTAAAATATTCATTATCGTAAATTTTATCATTTGAAAAAAAATATCTATAAAAGAACAATCATGATTGTACTCTGGAGCAGTGCTTGTCAACCGGGTGTATCGTACGCCCTAAGGCGCATCGCGCTGGTGTATCGTACGCCGGGGTACGCCCTAGGGCATACCAAAATTTTTCAAGGGCGTACCACCATGATGGGGCCTACAGGGACGTACCAGATACTTCATTTTTAAGAACTATATGGGGCTTGATCTTTTCTAACATCGTAACATTTTTTTCTTGCTACGATAGGTGTTCTGAAGGAAACAATAAGAAATAATTTTTCATTAATTTGAATTGAAATTTCGTAAGATTATCTACCCGATGTAAAAGCTGCTAATGCGATGTTTTCGCTAACGCTTTGTTCTTTGCGGTGTAATAATTTTGATTGATCGTTTGGAAATAGCCTTTATTTGAAGTATTATTACCAGGTGCTGGCGCTTAGAAGTGTAAATGTGTCATACCATTAGCGAGCGCTTATACACTTTAAAAGTGTAGTTTGTCTGGTTTGGCAAAATAACTTCTAAATTGTACAAGTAACAATGTTAATCTAATATTGTGATTTATTTAAAGTTATTCTAGGTATTTGTTTAACATAAATGAAAATGGATATACGCAATTTCTTTAAGAATAATGTGGTAAGTTTGAGTGAAGTACGTGTGAATGACGATATTAGAGAAACACATACAGCTGAGGACAATGCTGCACAAGTTACTAGAATTAACAATGAGACAGGTGATTGTTCTGTGCAATGGCAACTACTCAAAAGAGAAAGGTATGCAACGTAAAGAAACGCAAATGGAACGATAATTACACTGCTTATAGGTTTTATCGTACAAAAGAAGAAGCTTTGAACCCTTATCCTTCGGCGCGTTGTTTGTTTTGCACAGCTGTCTTTGGAAATACTAACCTGACTCCAGATCATCTCCAAAGACATTTGAAAATGCAACACCCTAGTCATCAAAATAAATCAATGACGTTCTTTGAGTCATGTCTTCAAAATCATTTAAAGCAACTATCTTCATTTGAGAATAATATGGCAAAAGAAAGGTTCTTGCTTTTCTTCAAATGGCACATGTCGTAATGAAAAGAAATCGTCCATATACTGAGTTGGAATCTGTAGTTATAAATTTTGGCAACCGCTGGTATAAAGTATGAGTGCAACCTTTCTGAAAAGACTTCACCCTCACGAGGGTTGCTAACCCTAGATAAGAAATGCTGGATTAATGTGGTGTAAATGTGTGAGGAGGAAAAGATGTCTGAGGACAAACTTTCAAAGTATTATTAAAGTATTTTTTATTAGATCTGTTTGCAGGTCAGTTCGAAACAGTGTCCACGCCACAAAAAAGAACCTGAATAGTACCAAAGAACCAAAGATTTTGATCACAAAATCTTTAACTAGACGAAGACTAAATTTCATATAAGAGGCAAAGAAAGTGTAGAAAATTACCAACGCACGTGTTTTATTTTATTTCTCTTAAGTTTCTAATCATTATTTGCGCGAGCACTCGCTGCCAGCGCCTTTTTTGTTTTACGCTTTATTTTTAATTAATCTCACCTTGAAGCATAGTTGTGTCTGCAGCGCGTTGATTTTAGAGCTGGCCTTTTTGCGTTTGTTCACACTTCTCAATTTGTGAGGCGACCAGCTGCAGTGTTTGTGGGCAGCTGGTTGAAGTCTGAGTAGACTTAGCGTGCATTTAAGATATTCCCGTTTTCCCCGTGAGTCAGCACCGAAGTGAACTGCTCGGTAAGACACCTATGCGTTTTCTTTTTGTGTTTAATTTTTAGTTTGTTTTTATTTATTTACAGATTATCGTTTCCGCTTTCGTTTCCGCTTTCGTTTTCGCTTTTATTTCCAAGTTTCAACGTTTCAGTTATAACTTATTTTATATTAAATTATTTTCCTTGGTTATTATTTCCTTTTAATTTGTTGAAGCCGGAAGCGCGTTGATCGACACTTCACTTTGCGGTAATCGGCTACTTCAGCGCCGTTTACCGTTATAAAAAGTAATCGAGCAATTTCGGTGAGTCCGTATTGTTCTTATTTTTATGATAATGTCGTTGGGTGACCCAAATGAAGTTTACAAGGCTCTGCAAAATTTGTATGTTAGAGCAGAGAGTTTAATGATGAAGCCTGAGGGTTATAAGCCGCTGTTAACCCTTTTATCTGATATTCGTCAAAAATTTGAAAATTTGACTAATTTGTTAGAAGCTCTTGATGAACAAGAAGCCTTGAATTTAAATTTTAGTAAGAACAGCATTGTTGTAGAGAATCAGCGAGTCGCGCTTTTTCGTATGAACGCTCCTCGGTAAGAACTGGCAGTCAATCTACCTCTAGTTCGATTCGTAGCGAGAAACAAAGGTCACTTGTAAAATTAAAAATTGCCACGGCAGCTGTCCAGCAAGAAAGTGCCAGAGTTTACGAAACGAGACAAAAAACTAGAGAAAGAGCTGAAGAGATGAAAAGAAAGCTTATGCGAGAAGCCGAAGAAGCAAGACAAAGAGCTGAGCAAGAAGCCGAAGAAGCAAGACAAAGAGCTGAGCAAGAAGCAAGACAAAGAGCTAATGAAGCCATGGAAGAGGTAAATAGACAAATGAAATTGGAGGAAGAAGAATTAGAAAGAGTTTTACTAGATAAAAAGCGCAATGAAGAATTAGCAAGGATCGAGGCAGAAGCTTGGGAAGAATTAAGCTGTGGAAAAGCAGAGGAAGGCACTAGCACACGAAAGGTGCCGCATTTAAAAATACGTGATTATTCCAAACCGTTTAGTGAAAATGTTACAACTGTTAAAAACGCGCCATTGCATAATTTTCCGCCTCGTACTTCATTGCTTACTGACATTCCCAAAAGTTCTGTTCAAATCGATAGACGATCAAGATTTGCGTATTAAAGTTAAAAATTCAAGCTTTAGTCAAAAACCGGAAAGTCAGTTTAAGTCTAAATTTGATTATCGCAACACAGAGCAAGCGCAAAGACAAGAAGCTTTTAATTCACCCTCGTTAACTTTGCCAACTAGTTTTCATAAATATAATGCCTCTAAAATGCGTCCTGCACCGCCGATTGTAATTCAAAAATTTAATGGTGATCCTATGGAATATTGGTTGTTTGTTAGACACTTTGAGGCTCATGTATTAGGAAAGGTTGAAGATTACGAATTAATTTAGTTATGTGTCGAATCAGTCGCCTGTAATTGCGTTTCAAAAAGCATGGGATATTCTTTTTGATGAATATGGTCATCCCTACGAAATAGCTAGATGTTGCGAAGAGCGATTAAAAAATGTTCATAAAATTCCCGATGATGACAAAAATAAGCTTAAATCATTGTCTCAACTTCTTAGAGTGCTGTGTGTCTCTAAAAAATATTGAACAAGTTTCGAGTTTAGATTCAATGCATGTGATTATGGGCGTTGTTAACAAACTGCCAATTAATTTGAAACGAGCTTGGGTAGAATATGCGGTACAAATTGAACAACAAACTGGTGAGAGAGCGAAGTTTTTTGATTTGTCCAAATTTGTTACAGAAAAAAGTCGAATTGCTAATTCTATTTTTGGTAGAGAAACGTTTCAAACTAATTACAAACCTCGCCGCGAAAGCGCGTATGTTTCTGCAACGACAAAAAATGTAAAAGACGCGTTGAGCGTGGAAAAAAGTCGATGTTTTTATTGTGAAAAAGTACACAAGCTAATTATTTGCGATAAGTTCAAAAATTTAACGTACGAAGAAAAGTACAAATTTGTTAAAGCAAAGGGACTTTGTTTTAAATGTTTAAGCGGTAACCATTTCGCTCGTTACTCCAAATCGAGTTGCAAATGTTTAATTACTGGTTGCAAAGGAACCTTTCACCATACTCTTCTTCATAAAATTACTGACACTGAAGTGACGGGTCACGTCGACGCCTGTAGTTTTGTTCAATTTAATAAATCGACTGGTAATGTCCAGCATGTCTTTTTAAATGTTGTTCCGGTGCGCGTTCGCTGCGAAAGTAAAGAAACAGAGGTATACGCATTTTTGGATCAAGGTTCTACCGCCTGTTTTTGCGACCGCAGTTTGGCAACGGAATTGCAACTGAGCGGCACGAGTCGACAGCTTAAATTGCAAACGTTGACAGAGACAAAATCTTATAGAACTGTGTCTGCAGAGATGGAAGTTAAAGGTTTGTTTGACGGAGATTGGGTCCAGCTTCCAGACGTTACAGTTGTAGATGAAATACCTGTACAGCCAAATGTAATTCCCACATCACAGATATTAAGCGATCATAGCTATTTAGCTGATATTAATTTTTCAAACCAATTTCGATAAATGATTTTAAAGTTTATAGAATGCTTAAAAGTTCGATCAAGCTAGTTGATGACCACTACGAGTTACCACTACCCTGGAAGTATGAAGACCAGATTATGCCAAACAATAAAAATTTAGCACTTAAGCGATTAAATCATTTAAAGCGAAAATTAATGCGTAACAGCGATCTGAAACAGAAATATTCAATTCAAATTCAAACAATGTTAGACAAAAACTACGCAGAACTTGTTCACGACAACTTTCAAATAACTTCTAAGAAGGTTTAATATATTCCCCATCATTCAGTAATAAACCCCCATAAACCCGACAAGTTGAGAGTGGTTTTTGATTGCAGTGCCGAGTATAAAGGTATTTCTTTAAATAAATCTCTGATGCAGGGGCCCCACCTGATGAACGATTTAGTTGCCATTCTTTCCCGCTTTACTACCAGGTTCAAGTTTCACCTCGTGATCGTGACAGTTTAAGGTTTTTGTGGTGGCCTGATGGAAATCTTGAAAGCCAACCAGTAGTGCATAGAATGAAAGTTCATTTTTTTGGTGCAACCTCGTCTGCGTGCTGCGCAAGTTTTGCGTTGCGTCAAGCGGCCATTGATTTCGGCGCTCAATTCGAACCTTATATCAGTTCTGCAATTGAAGAACATTTTTATGTTGATGACTTTTTAATTAGCGTACCTAACGTTGAAATCGGACTTAAATTAATGAAAGATATAAAGCATCTGTTGTCGAAAGCAAGTTTTAATCTTACGAAGTGGTGCTAAACTGCCCTGAAATAATAAAACATTTGCCTGAGAATGAACTTTCGAAATCACTACAAATTAACGCTCTGGCCAAAATTTCTAGTGAACGTGTCTTAGGAGTAAATTGGAACCTCAATACTGATTGTTTCTATTTTGTAGTAGAACTTCCGGATAAACCATGTACGAAACGTGGTGTTTTGTCTTCGATCAACTCCATTTTCGACCCGCTTGGATTTCTGTGCCCAGTGATTGTTGAAGCCAAGCTTCTCTATCGACGACTATGCGAGCTGGAGTTAGAATGGGACGAATCTATTCCTTCCTTAGAATTCAATAAGTGGCAACAATGGATCCGAACGCTGGAGCATCTGAAGTCGATGTCTATCCCAAGATGGATGGGTTTGCATACCAATTTAGGCAGTGAAAACTATCAATTGCATTATTTTGTCGATGCCTCTAAGCATGCGTATGGCGCCGTTTGTTATCTTCGTTCGAGCGATATTAACGACTATGTCAATTGTAACTTAGTTATTAGTAAATCTCATTTAGCTCCTAAAGACGAATTTTCTATTCCCCGTCTAGAACTTCTTGCTGCTGTGACTGCCGTAAAATTAGATATTTTTCTTGAACACGAACTAAACTTACCGCGGTTGAGACCAGCTATTTTTTGGACAGACTCCGCTGTAGTTCTTCAAAGTATAAGAAATGAAGAAAAGCGTTTTCCTCTTTTTGTGTCCCGTCGTTTAAAGTTTATTACGAAAAGCACTTGTACTTCTAATTGGAGGCACGTCCCTAGTGAACTCAACCCCGCTGATGTTTTAAGTCGTGGATGTAGATCCGACAAACTAATGAAAACTAAATCGTGGCTTTCTGGACCAGAATTTTTGAGTGAATCGCCAGACAGCTGGCCTTGCCGATTTGCAGAGACGACATTAGATGTAGAAAATGTAAAAGCATTTGATAAAAAATCCGCGTCTGCATTTTTGATTACCGAAATGATTGATCCAGTTGACAAGCTCATTGCGTATTTTTCTTCGTGGTTTAAGCTAAAGAAAGCCACTGCTTGGCTTTTAAAATTTAAGACCTTTTTAATAAATTCCAACTCTGTCTATCATTTTTCTCGTTCCTTGTCTGTCTCTGATCTTCGAAAAGCAGAAATTGAGCTTATTAAATATGAGCAATGGAACTGTTTCGGCGACATCATGTCGAAGATGCAAACCAATGAAAACTTTTCTCTACCTTCCAAATCTCCACTTCTAAAACTGAATCCTGTTATTGTGAACGGTCTTTTAAGAGTAGGCGGCCGTTTAGATAGAGCTTCTGTTTCCTTTGATCTTAAACACCCAATTATCTTGCTCCACTCCTCGCACTTAACCAATCTTATTGTTCTTCATTGTCATTGCATTACAGGTCATGGCGGAGCAAATATGACGTTGAACCAGTTACTACAACGATATTGGATTTTACGAAGTACAGCTGTTGTTCGCAGAGTGCTTAATTCCTGCATGCATTGCCGACGACGCTATGAAAAGCCGGGATCACAAAAGATGGCTGATCTTCTCCCGTCGCGTCTACAAATCGATACTCATCCCTTTGCATACTGTGGCGTTGACTACTTCGGACCGTTGCTCATGAAACAACGGCGTTCTCAAGTAAAAAGATATGATTGCCTTTTTACTTGTTTAACTTCTAGAGCAATTCATATTCAAGTCGCGATGGATCTGACAACCGACGCCTTCATCAACGCCTTACGTCGTTTCCTATCAAGAAGAGGTCCCGTTCTGCACTTCTTCTCCGACAACGGAACCAATTTCGTTTCCGCCGAGAAGACCCTTCGTGAAGCCCTGCGCCAGTGGAATCAGCACCAGATTAAAGATTTTCTCCTTCAAAAGGAAATTCAATGGACTTTCAATCCCCCAAATGCCAGCCACATGGGTGGTGCTTGGGAGAGAATGATTCGGTCAGTCAGACGAATTTTAACTGCATTGATGACGGAACGAACTCTCGATGACGATCAACTTCACACCTTTTTATTGGAAGCAGAGTCTATTTTAAACTCTCGCCCTTTAACTCCAATCACAACTGATGCAGATGGTTTGGAACCATTGACGCCCAATCATCTTTTGAAATTGTGTCCTACTGGCAACTTCCCCCATTCACTTCCTTCTGATGAGCACTGTTGTCCCAAAAGACGTTGGAAAAATGTACAATATCTAGCTGACCAATTTTGGAAAAGATGGTCTCGAGAATATTTAAAGACGATAATCGACCGCCAAAAATGGTTTAAGAAGAAAACCAATTTTCAAAAAGACGATGTTGTTCTACTCGTGGACGATTCGATTCCTCGTTCGCAATGGCGTCTTGGCAAAGTTGTAAAGCTGTTCCCCGACGAACAAGGCTTGGTGCGCCAAGTCGTAGTAAAAACGCGTGGTTCTGAAGTGCGGCGGCCCGTTCATAAACTGTGCTTGGTGGTTCCCGCGAATCTTGATGTTATGCCGCGGAAGGACTCTGGTGATCCCGCAATTACCGTAAAATAAGTTTTAGAAATGTTTCCGTTAATGTTATTTGTGTTGTGTGCAGCGTTGGTAATTTTTTTTTCTTTTTCTTTTTTAATTTCTCAGGTGTTGGGAGTGTAGAAAATTACCAACGCACGTGTTTTATTTTATTTCTCTTAAGTTTCTAATCATTATTTGCGCGAGCACTCGCTGCCAGCGCCTTTTTTGTTTTACGCTTTATTTTTAATTAATCTCACCTTGAAGCATAGTTGTGTCTGCAGCGCGTTGATTTTAGAGCTGGCCTTTTTGCGTTTGTTCACACTTCTCAATTTGTGAGGCGACCAGCTGCAGTGTTTGTGGGCAGCTGGTTGAAGTCTGAGTAGACTTAGCGTGCATTTAAGATATTCCCGTTTTCCCCGTGAGTCAGCACCGAAGTGAACTGCTCGGTAAGACACCTATGCGTTTTCTTTTTGTGTTTAATTTTTAGTTTGTTTTTATTTATTCGTTTCCGCTTTCGTTTTCGCTTTTATTTCCAAGTTTCAACGTTTAATTTGTCGAAGCCGGAAGCGCGTTGATCGACACTTCACTTTGCGGTAATCGGCTACTTCAGCGCTGTTTACCGTTATAGAAAGTATTTAACTTTTCAATTATATAGCCCATGAAAAGTACAGTGTGCTGTGCCCACAAAAGTAAGAAACATTCTATTAAACTTCATCAGATATTTTAAAATTAAAAAATCAAAAATATGGCGAAAAAATATTGAACAAATTTTTGAAAACTTTTTATTAGTTTTAACATTTATCATATCAAACAACGTTAAATGACTTGATGAATAAATAGTAGTTCGAGCTCAAGTCAACAATTATTCAAATAACAACCTTTTGTGTTTTTACCATTTTAACGTCTTTTTTTTTTCGGCCATATACATCTAAACTGTTCCTTTTAACCCTCGACAGGATTTCTTTTGGTGGATTTTTTGTTGCTAGACTATTTTTGGGTCTTACTTTTTTTTATTACGTTTGTTGTTTTTTCACCGATGATTATGCAACATTCCTGTCATATGCCTCAAAAGTGTTCGTTTAAATTATTATAATTAATATTGCTTTTTTTCTCTCAATAGCAATGCGCTCTTTGAGTACCAATAGATTTTTTATTTTTATTAATTTTTAACTTATATTTTTTATAACTGAGCGGTTTGTTTTAAAATACAGAGATTGTACAAAATTACCAACGCACGGATTTGTTCTATTTATTTGCTTTCCTAATTATTATTTGCGCGTGCACTCGCTGCCAGCGCCTTTTTGCTTTACACTTTAATTATCAGTTAGTTTCTTTCTCGATCATAGTTCGTTTTTGCGGAGTGTTCGTTTAATGCATGCTCGTTTGCGTTTCTTTCACTTCTCAATTTGTGAAGCGACCAGCAGCAATAATTGTTGGCGGCTGGTTGAAATCTGAGAAACTAAATTTGTGTACTAATCGTGACTGGATATACTTGTTTGTGTGTTTCCTGTTTCCCCATCAGTCAGCACCGACGTGAACTGTTCGATAAGGCATGGGCTTTTAAATAAGAAAAAAAAGCGCGATCGCGACAGCCGTCGACCAACAAAGCAAAAGCGAAGAATCGCGATTTAGAAAGGAACTGCAGCAGCTAAGTCATTTAATGTATGGAGAGTTGCACCAGAGACAAATAACTGAGTGAAATGAAACGCTGTTAAAAGTAAACTTGTGTGTGTTTTCACAACAATAGTTGGAAATCAAGTGAAAAATTATTCTATTTGTACAATATTCCAGTTAACCGTAAAGGATATTACAGAAGCATTACTATTCAAAACTATCGTGTTCTATTCAATTCAAAACTATAAAATAGGTAGGATTCAAAACTATTCAAAACTAGAAATTAGGTAGGAAAAGTTAAAAGTGTTTTTTTTAAGTAATATTCAAGTGTTTATAACGTAAAAATAACGTAAAAGTGTTTTTTGATTGCTATAACGTTAACACAGAGTTTGTTTAATGTAAAAACTGCGTCAAATATGCTTATTTGATAATCTAACTCAATTTTTGTAAAATTATCACTTTTATTATTAGTAGTTTACCATTAATATCATTATTTATTTGTTAGCGTTAATATGGGTTTTTAACTTCATTTTGATTTTTTCTATTGTTGCTATTGATTTGAAAATAGGCATTTTCATGCGCAATGGTTAACAAATGTGCAGCCATTAACTGTCGCTCTGGTTATGCCAAAGAAAAGAAGGATTCCAATATCACATTTCATACTTTTTCATTTAATGATGAAAAACTTCTTAAGCATTAGGTTGAAACAAATTGCAAGAAAAATTTCAATCCATCAAAGAATGCCAGAATTTGTTTCCTTCATTTTAAGGTAGAGGAAAAATAAAATTGGTCAAAAGAAGGTTGAAAGACAATGCATATCCTTTTATTTTTAACAATTTGACTCTTATTATATTTATAAAAGCATCCCCGCTCGTTCAGGTGTCGCTTCATGTTCTTCTCGACATGAAAATACAGCAGCCAGGCTGGAGAAACAATACGATACTTTTTAAATGCCGATAAATTTAATTTTAATGATCTTCTTGAAAAAATATTTAAAGAAATTCACCACCAAGAATATTTACTGCATCAAACTGATGTGGGAGTTAATTTGTTCTACTTATCATTACAACAACCTCTTTCCTTTAAAGCTTTAATATTTATAAATGCTGATCTAGAAGTGACCAATTACCAAAATCAGCAAGTGATGCCACCACTGCTTACTAGCACATTATTTTCGACAATAAAATAACTCTGATTTCACAAGTTAAAAATTTGATGGCACTGGCAAAAAATGAAAAAGAAAGCGAAACGAAAAAGACCGAAAAATTTCTATTAAATATAAACAGATTGCTGAACGAATTTTTTCTTTTTACCAAAAATGACCAAATTAGATCTTTCATCCAGTTTGTGATAGAACAATTTCAACTAATTTTTACCAGCAAGAAGCAGAAAAAATATTTATCGGAATTACTCATGTCGTACGTTATTTTTGCCAGAAGTGCAAAAGCATATGAAAGGTTACTTGAGAAGCAAGTCATTATGCTGCATTTGAAAAAAAATTTGAGAAAATTACAATGAATTTAGATAAAAGAATCGGACTAGATGACGAAAGATATTTACAAATGCGATACTCACAACTAAATGTATTTGATCGGAATATAATTGTTATGATTGATGAAATTTATCTTTCTAAACGTATTGAAGCTACTGGGGATCATATCTTAGGTCTGACATATAACTGCGAAATTGCAAGCACAGCTTTGTGCTTCATGGTCTAGTCCAGTGATGGCAAGACTTTTCAGTTGGTGTGTCAAAAAAATTTTTTTTTGTATTTTTTTCTCATCGCGTGTCACTTTTAAATAACAGTTTTTTAATTTTAGGTATATTTATATTTTTTATTATTATTGTAAACTAAAGTGCTATCATCAATTAACTTGACATAGGAGTTAATTATTATCACAACGCATTATAATGCTTGTATTCAGTGATGGATATTCAAAGTTAAAAGCCCGAGGCCAGGATTCCCAAAAATTGGTGTTCTGTAAAAAAAAAGGTCTTTGATCTCGTATTTCCCTTTTTTTTCCCAAAATCATCGTGTCTCAAAAAAAAAAAAAAGGTCTTCACTTCAAATCGAGCAGCTCGTATTTTCCACTTTTCGTTCCAACTTAATAATCATCTCTAAAAAAACATCTGCAGCAAAATGAAACTATATGCGGTATTTTCAAGGGGGGCCCGAGGCAACTGCCTCACTCGCCTCGCCCAATATCCACCACTGCTCGTATTAAGGACCACCGAAAACTTCCTGTTAACTTTTCACTAACGTGTCAGACAAAATCTCTTCGCATGTCACTAGTGACACGCGTGTCATAGTTTTTCCATCACTGGTCTAGTCATTTTCGAACGGATACTAAGACATGGTCAGTATTTATCCGGCCAAAAATTTGAAAGCTAAAACTCAAAAACAATGCTTTAATAAAATTATGTATCTATTGTATCAAAAGATTTATTGCATCTAAATTATTTTCAATAATCTTTATTTAGTTTGGATTTTTAAGTTAGTAGTCTGTGAAATATTTTGATAAAGTGAGCTGCGTCACTCAGTCACTGTAGTTAAATGCATATTAGCGTGTAACTTTGTTTGACCAATGGCGTGCGGTGACCCCTGAGACTAATCATGCAATTGGCATGCCAAAACCAGGTCATAAAATTCTGTATATTCAAGACCAATTTTTGTCCTAGATTCAAGGTGATCTCTAAAAAAAAAAGTTATTGCCTGAAATCATTCCGGGTAATGCACTTTTTGTCTAAGAAATGCAGTGATCTCTAAAAAAAAAAGGCCATCACTTCTAACCAGTCTCCAATTTCTTACTTTTCGTCCTAAATTAACGATATTCTCTAAAATAATACCAAAAAATAGGTCTTTGTCTCGCATCGGCCTCAGATTTCATCCGAAACAAGTAATATTTCTCACCGAATTCAACGATATTCACCTCATCGCGTGAGAGTTCGTCATGCAATTCCTAAAATTTGGTCATGCAATGCATGACTTGCATGCCCTGACCGCACGCCACTGCTTAACACAAAACCTAACCCTAACCCTAACCAGATCTTTTAAAAGTTAGATCGCATTCTTAACTAGAGTTAGTCAACAGACTTTTTTAAAGATGATAGACCGCATGTTTAACCAGCACAACACATTCAATCAGAAGTGAAGATTTTTTTGTTTTTCACTTTTATGTGAAGTCAAATTATTTGAATATTACAATAAAAAAAGCGTTGTGATAAAGTGTAAACTATTTATAGCCAGGAAAAGATGGAAAAGATCATTTCTAAACTTTTCATTGGGCACACTTGTCAGGAGATAAATGTCTGAATGAAGGAAAAAAAAATTTAATTGATTGTCAAGTAAAAATGAACGAAGATCTGGTGTGGGCTGGAAAAAGAACAATTGTATTGCCCATGGCTAATACGCAATTGTATTATTGCTTCATTTCAAACTCTATCGATTAATGGTTTTCCTGACACTGACGCTGAAAATTTTCACTGATAGACTACTATCTGAGCTGAATACAAAGTTATTAAACCAAGTAATAGCATCAACAAAGGCTTTTGTAAACTTAACGCCTGATAATAATCTACATGTCTTTAGGTTTTTTGTGATATAACCGTTTACTTTGTGCATTACTTGATTGCATCTCATTATTGATAAAAACTGACTGACTGTCGGGAGAAATTTGCACCAAAAGCAAATAAGCTAAAAATTTCATGTAAACAAAACTTTTGAAGATGCAATTGTACCCATGCGGCCTGTTAACAGTGTAAAACTATGCGGCCTGATAAAGGTTAAATTGAATTAGCTTTCATTTTTTAAGTTTTAAAAAAAAGTTCTTATAGAAATTAATGGCTCTGATTTTTGTATAAAATTTATGGGAATATGTGTTGATTTCTACATTGTTTTAACTGATTTGACAATTACTTTTAATATTTTCCCAACACTAAGTTCTCTATAAAGCTTAAGTGGCAACGCGAGAAAGCAATATAAAACTTCTACAAAAAAGCACAAGTTGGAACTGAAAATCAGAAATACAAGATTGAAATGATTGCAAAAATTTTATTTCTTAACAAACGTTTGAGCTTCAAGTACAACATCAAATTTATTTGAAAGTATTTTTTTACTTGATTTCAACGATCTAATTTGTTTGTTGTTAAATAATTTTTTGCAAACAAAAAACACAATTCTTACCTGTTCACATCTTTCCAACTCAGGCAATCAACTTTTCCATCTTTTGTAGAATTAAGTGAAATACATTGATAAAGATTGTCATAAACATTTCCACCTTCAATGCGAAGACTGCATTGAAACTCATCCTCGGAACAAGAACATTCTATCTCATCGGAACCATCTTCGCAATCTTTAACTCCGTCGCACATGTATTTTGTGGGAATGCAATTTCTCAATTTATTGCTGATAAATTTATAAAAACCATAATGAATTAAGAAATTTTAAAGTATTATAAAAGATTTAATTGTTAAACTATATTTAGAACTCATTTCTATATTTATTGATACAATTCATAATATTATCTATCTTAAGAAAGTTATTTAAAAATATATTTTTTAAGCTATGTTTGATTTTGGTCTCTAAATTTGTTGACATAATAATTTAAAAATAAATTGATTTGGCTCTATTGATTGATTTAATTGTATTCTTTTCATTTTAAAACAGGAAAATTGTGACCCTAAAAAAACCGAAATATTCCCAAGAACAAACATGAAGAAACTAAAAAAACTCTGAACATAAATAACATTACTATGATGTCACAGACGGCTAAAATGTTTCCACATTTTTAGTATCAACATGCCAAAAAGAATATTTTTCAACCTTCAGTGAAATCAACTCTTGCTTCATTTAGAGCCACAGTGGACAACTGGTGATCCTGAATAATATTTCGTGTGGCTGTAATCATTCACTCATTCAACTAATTTAACCGAATAAAATTCTCTCTTTATCGCAGCCTTGTTTTGAAATGAGGCAATACAACAAATAGGACTACAAATTGTGGAATATAGTTTTCAAGCAAACAAAAACGTTTTCATGGAAAAAAAACAGAAGATAAAAAAAGAATTAACTTGCGATTAAAAGTCAGTAAACCACGTTCAATATTTTTTTTGCAGTTATTTCGTGTCTTCACCTGGTTTTTTAGGCTTTAGTCAAAACTAATTTTGTAAAGTGACCGGCAATAACAAAAAGGTTGTGCGTCATTGGTTTAGAGAATGAACTTTGCATTAAAATCACTGGTAACGATGAAATACGTGTATGACAATAATGAAAAATAATGTTGAATAACGTAGTTTAGTTTATCTCGTAAGTTATTTTAACTTTTGTAGTAGGCTCTGCATAGTTATTTTAATTGTCCGCATTGTCCGCAGCGTGGTCAAGTGGTCAAGAGCAAGCTTGTGGAGTCTGAAGAATTTTTTCCGATTTCAACTCAGAATCCAAAGCGTTTAAAAAACAACTCCGACTTTACTCTAAAATATGCGACTCCGGCAACTCCGACTTCAAACCCAAAACT
>CAVMFT010000011.1:0-15000 GCA_963680785.1 Diplosoma virens | reverse complement strand
CTTTTCGTTGTATTTCTTTCAAATAAACAAAATTTGCTAAAATTTGTGTGTCGGTTTATAACTTTTTTATTTTTTGCACTTTGCTAAAACCAAAGCTACCAAAATATTCCTCAGAGGCCACGCTATCAAACCTCCATTCGATTTGCACGTACTGTCACCCATAAGTGAGAGACGTGGCCTAGACGGAAAATTCGAGTGTCACCCACATATGACTGACGGTGATCGTAATGAAACATTACGTGTCACCCATATATGACTGACATGGCAGTCAAAGTGTTAAACATGAGCAAGGCGTTTGATACAGTGAACATACACAAACTTATACACAAACTCACACTAACAAACACTCCCAACATCATCATCAAGTTCATAGCAAACTACATAAAAGGACAACAAGCATACACTCAATACAATGGCACACTCTCAAAACTCGAAACAAATCAACACTGGAGTACCACAAGATGGAGTTTTATCTCCAACGTTATTTAACATTTACACTTCTGACATTCCATTTCCCCCAAAAGACATACAAATCACAATATATGCTGATAATGACATAACAATCACTGCATCTCACACCAAACACTGTAAGGTCCAACAATTCATTCAACCATATCTTCATAAAATCTACGGTTACGTCATCACTAATAATCTCCATATAAACACACTTTTTACACCAGACACAGCTGAACAAGGCACAACTTTGTCACTTAATTCTATTTGAACTGATTCCATTTGAATAAGGACATGCTTTAGGTGTTGGTAACATTTCAGGAGGTCTTATATGTATACTGTATGTAATATATATTGTTGTTAATCGAACCCAATAATTGCCAAAATTTGATTGTCACTAATCCAAAAGATGGAAGCACTTTCTGAACAACTAAAGGAAGTCACGAATACCCTTCATGACATAAAAGGATAACAAAAAAATATCAAGCTGATTTCCATTAACACCAATCTGAATTAAATTAATTTTGCAAAGATGGAAAAATAACTGGAAATTACCAATTAGCCCAATTCAACTTTCTATCCAAATCAATAGCATGTATTGAAAAAAAATTCAAGGCCTAAAAAGTAATATCCAAAACTTAGAACTGCACTTGGACAATCTAGAACAATACTGAAGGTCTAACTGCTTCATTTTGCATAGAAGTGGCATTGCAAATAATGAAAACTATAATGAGTTTCTAAAAAAAGTGATTAATATATTGAACATCAAACACAAACTGCCATTAACAAATGTCATCCAAAAACAAAATATTAATATTGTCCATTGCCTGCCAGCTTTAAACAGAAGTAAACAGGACAGAGCTGGAACTAAGTTTACTCCTCCTATTATAATTAAAATTGTGTGTTGTTCTGTACGAAACTATATCTACTCATCAAAATATAAACTTGTTGGTTCTGGATTGTTTATAACAGAGTCACTTACAAGAAAAAGACTTCGTTTTTTAAAGGTGGCTCAACAAGAATTTCAAGTTCAAAACACATGGTCCTTAAAAGGTTCAATTTTTATAAATATTAAAAATGAAAAGATGATAAAAACCATGGATGACATTAATGATAAACTTGATAACTTCAACAAATAATTGACTCAAGAAATAGAATTGTGAAAAGATGGTCAGACTAGTTAATTTTGCTAATTATTTCAATATGTATACTTTTTATATTAATAAGCAGATTGCAATCTCTTATATACTGCACCTCCTTTAACTATAAAATTTCTCAGACCCTATTTTATTTTATTTATTTATTATTTATTTGATCTCTATATTTATCCTCCTGACTCGCAGGAAAGCGACGGAGGTGCTAATACATAGGGTAGGCAATTACCCCAACCTGCTTCTAAAGATACTAAGATATTGCTGTCTGCTTGTAATTTAATAGAGATATGACTGTAATTTAGAACTGCTTGCCAGGACCACCAAGCAGAGGAATGTGCCGTAATGTGTCTTTCCCAATGCCGTGAGTGGGTTTTGAACCAAGACTGTGTTAATCATGAGCCTGGCGCTTTAACCACTCGACCACGCTGCCGACTTCTAAATTTTTATATTTAACTCTTTATATCTAAATCATCTAACTTAAATTTTTATATCTAAGTCTTTTACATCTAAAACTCCTGTAAGCATTTATTGTTTTGCTTAAATTAAACTATTTAGTTAGTATTTGATTTTTTACCTTAATTCTTTTTACTCGTCGTCGTCGTAGTCGTTTGAAGAGGTATCCACTCCAGGCCAGACACAAACAGGACTGGGGCCGAGGGTTTATCCTTTTACTACCCCAGACTGCTGCATTGCCTGGGTCAAATGCTGGCAGTGATGTCATTAAGCCAGCATCGAGTTTCGTCATCCAAAACCGTCAGACCTCGTGCTCCATGTGGTGCCCGATGTATAGGGCACGCTGTTAGTACATGGTCTGCGGTTTGCTCAGAAGCGCCACACTCGCAATTCGGTGAAGGAGCGAGACCCCATTTGTGCATGGACGAATGGAATCGCCCAACACCAGTCCGCAGGCGGTTGAGCTTAACCCAAACTGCTCGGGGTAAGCCCATCCCAACAGGCCTGGCACCGGTCTCGGGCACAAAAGCACGGAGCCTGGAAGCACCTTCACAGTACTCCGCGTTCCATTTAAGATTTGTCCATTCAGAGGCGCGGATGCCAAGTCTGGCAAGGTTGTCCAAGAGATTCCGCACAGCTGACACAAACGGGCGTCTGGATCTTAGTCTCACTTGGCGAGTATCTGAGGACCCACTTAACAGATCATGCAAAATATGATCGGGGTCCAGAGATCCACGGTAAGCCAAGGAGAGTGTCGCTCCCATTCGGCGAAGCTCAGCTGGCTGGATGCCTGAGAGTACAGGTAGGTGGTCCGTTGGAGTGGGACGCAGGCATCCAGTAACTATGCGTAAGGCGTCATTCAAGACACTGTCGATGAGGCGAGTGTGAGCGCTGCGACACCAGACTGGCACACAGTACTCAGCTGCTGAGTAGACTAGAGACAAGGTGGCTATGCGTAGTGTTTTAGCACCAGCACCCCATCCCGAGCCCACGAGTCGCCTCAACAGTGTGACGCGCGATGATAGTTTTTTGCGCAATGCCACTAAATGGTGACGAAACGTGAGCGATCTGTCCAGTTTTACCCCAAAATAAGTAGGGGTTGGACAGAACGGTAAAAGTCTACCGTTGTTGTAGACCTTTAGCTCACGTTTGGCCTCTCGGTTATTTAAATGAAAGGCTTTTTTAAATGAAATTTTTTATTTAAATGAAAGGCTTTTTTCTTTTTACTCTTGATATATTGTATAGATAGTGACACAGTCTGACACATAACCCCTGTGAAATATCCCTGTAATAAATCTTGTAAAGTTAATAAAAAATCTATTTGTTGTGATATATGCCATGCCAGGCCTGGACACGTTTTAAATCTACTAAGTTAACATTAATAGAATCTGACAAACTTGATAAATTTAGCCAATCATACCATTGCTATAACTGCTATAAAAACCTTTTTCCCTATCAAAATCTAAGCAATACTCAACTCTCTAATGAACTAACATCTAATTATTTAAACCATTTTAGGTCCTTTACTATTCTCAATTTATGTAAATGATTTAAATAATTGCTTGACCTTAAGAAAATGCATCATGTACGCAGACGACACTAACATATTTTTAAAAAGTAATTGCTATGAAACCTTATATGAAGCTGCAAACAAGGAGTTAAGGCCCGTTTCCACTGCGAGCGTGGAAAAGAGCATTTCTCTCTTTTATTGATCTTCGATTGAAGCGAGCGGTTAAAATTGAAGCGAGCGCAAAAAAAAGCAATAAAACAAACAAAGAATCCTTTTTTCCACGCTCGTAGTGGAAACGGGCCTTTAGTGAACAATGAACATAGATAAGTGGCTTCTAGCAAATCGGCTATTTCTAAACACTGACAAAACACATTATGTGATCTTTTGCACACCCAAAACAAAGCCTCCATCAAAAAAACTGACAATTTCAATCAGAAATAAATTTATTTCTCAGCAACCAAAAACGAAATTTTTGGGAATAATATTTCATGAACATTTAAGTTGGAAATTGCATATGGACTTTGTTCTACGAAAAATCTGCGTAAGTTATGGTACTATCAAAAAAATTTCAAAACACTTTGACAAAAAAACGTTGCTTATATTGTACAACTCCCTGATAATCAGTCATATAAGATATTGCATTACAACTTGGCATATTGGTAATAAAACCACAGTCTCAAAAATTCAACGATTCGGTAATAAATTTATACGATTGACATTTGGATTACATCACAGAGCTAACGTTACTGACATCTTGCGAAACAACAGCATAATGACAATTGATCAAATAACCGAATTAGAAATAACTTGTTTTATGTATAAATATATAAAAGGCATGTTACCACCATGTTTTGATCATTTTTTTCAAAATAACCTGGTAAGCGACAATTTCACTAAATGTACAAAAAGCCAGTCCAAATTTTATCCTACATTTTGTAGATTAAATATAACTAAACAATCTTTAAGATACAGAGGTCCTCTTGCTTGGAATAAAGTCCCATCAAGCATTAAATAGATAAAATCATATAGTAAATTTCGAACAGAATTTCAAAAGCACCTTATAGCAACGTAATTTTTAATTTCTAATGGTAATAGACTTTACAAATTTTAAAACATCTGCTGCTGGTTTTTATTATTACAGGTAACTCCACCTAATTGGACAAAGAAATTGAAGGTGATAAAAGCCCGATGCGACTTTAAAGGCAACATCCAGATCATTACGGCCCATCCAGTTCGATAAAAATTCACATAATTTAATTCTTTTGCATCTATTCTTGTTTGCTATTTGTATGTTTTACGTATATAAATTTTTTGTCCAGCCATATGCTTTTGAAATGGTCCTTTTGACCCGTGGCAGGATTTCTTTTGGTGGGTTTCTTTGCCTGCCTGACCCTTTTTGGTCCAGACCCTTATGGTCTTTGAGTTTGTTGTTTCTCCCACCCATAATTATACAACATTCTCTGAATATGGCTCGGATGTGTGTATTAATTATCTTCTTTTCGCTTTCCTTTTCTTATTAACATCACATTGCTTTGTTCAAAGGTACGGCGACCATGACGTACTTTGTTTAGTCGCTGCTTCCTTATTCACAATCTTTATTTCTACATGCACTTTGATTAATTTCAAGTTGTTTGTGAGTAAAAATGTAAATAAAAAAAAAAAAAAAACAGTCTACATTAAATGTAATAGATAAACACTTCCCTGAAATAGAAGGTTGTTATTTATCAGTACAAGATTTTCATGACAAGTATGCCAACCATAGGCGTCGATCTGGCGGGGGCAGGGGGCGGCGCCCCCTCGGGTCTAACACCAAAGGGGGCGACACATGTCTGGCCCCCGCGGTGTTTTAATGACTATATTAAAAGTTAAATGCATGCACAGTAGCTAAAACAGTTCCAAAATATAACAGCGCAAAATTTTAGTATTGTTTTCGCAATTTTACGCTCACGCTATATAAAGCGGAAAGAAAACTCCATCAGCGTGTGGTCAGCGTCGGCGGCCTGATTTTACGATCAAAGCAATTGAATTAACAATTACCGCACATTGTGTTGATTTTGCGGTTTTGTGCTTGTAAGCAATTTGTGATACGTAATTTTCTCCTGTTTTGCGCTATCATCAAAGCAACTAAATGAAAAAAAACACACATTTCAAATCAACAACTTTTTTTATCAAACCGCTTCAAAAGATCAAATAGCTTCTATTAAATTAAAAACTTTTTCGCAAACTTGAAAGCAACTATATAAAAAAAATTGTGGTATTGTTTTATTTTCATATTCCTAATCCGATAATAACAAAATGAAGCGTCAATCGGCTATCAGCGCATTTTTTAGACCGGTTTCAAAGAGAGTTTTGGAAGTAAATGTTCCAGGAGAGTCGAGTGAGGATAGCATTGATATGCAGCAAGCTGCAACCTCTAGCAATATAGATAACAAAAGTTCTGTGCCTTATACCAATGTAACCGATCCTGCTCTAGAAAACATAGATGATGAAGATCGTAATCGATCTACCGCTCTTCCTGCGTCATTCGACAGCAGTACCTTGCCAAAAGAAATGCCGTCGCATGAAGGCTGTACTTTGCAACGAGAGTGGTTTACCGAGTTTGCATGGCTTCGCTGCAACCAGGATAGAACCTGCCATTGTTCATGCTGTTTGTGGGCTTCCAAAAACAATCGGCTGTCAGCGAAAAATACTGAAGGAATACATAAAAGCAGATGGGCAAAGGAGACTAATGGTTGGCAAGATTATCGTAAAGGAAAAAGTGCATTACGTTCTAATCATCGTTCTCCATGGCACCAAGCAGCGACCGATGCATTGCAAGTATGTACGAGTATGTATGACGAGTTTTAGAACATTAATTGCAACTTTGAAATATCATAGATGTTATAGGCTTTTTGCAATGCAACTAAAAGTGCAACAACCATCTTTTATTAAAGAAAATTGCAGTTCATTTTGAACGAGTTTTAAAATTTGTTTTGAATTTTTGGTCAGAGCACATGCAGATATAAAAGTGAGCGATATAAAGTAATTTGATTTTTTTGTTTGCCTGCAAATATATTTAGTGTCTTAATTAGTTTGAATTTTTGTTATAACATTTCTTTTTAGTTGCCGACTGCCCTATGTCTTTCTAAGCGCGTAACGTTGCTAAAATGGCATGTTTATTCAATAAGTGGCCTTGAAAAAAACAGTAAAAATAGCGATGAGAAATCGTCACAATCGATAAGTCGGTGTGTATTTTTATTTCGATTTACTGTACATTAAAAAATAATGAAGCGTAATTTGCATTTAAAATGTGAAACAGCAATAATTATTTTGTGTTTTTAGGTTGCTCTTGATGATTCTGAAATGCAGGTTTGTCTTGGAAACAAGACTAAAGAAGAACAACGGAAAAATCGCCTAACATTAACTGCAATTTTCGATTGTGTTCGCCACTGTGGAAAGCAGGGGATAGCCTTGAGAGGCCATGGAAACGAGAAAAAATCAGGAAACATTTGGAATTTATTATGGTTGTTGGGACGTTACAACGCTGACATAAACACGTACTTGAATTCTGAATCAAGCACAAAATATTTGTCTCCCGACGTTCAAAACGAAATGTTAAAAATATTATCTCAGATGATATTACGGAAACTAATTGGCACCATCAAAACAGAGTCCAGAATTTTACCAGATATATACGCAGTGCCAGCAAATAACGTCATTAGCAGTTACGTCTTCTCTCTAATTGCTGGTGAAGCTTCGGATATTTGTAATCAAGAACAAGTGAGCATTTGTATTCGATATTGTACAAATACACTGCAAAGTGACGAGGTTTTTCTTGGTTTCTATGAAGCTTGCAAAACAAATTCGAGTACTTTATTTTGCTTGATTAAAGATGGTTTGATGAGGCTTGGATTGGATATTTCTGGTCTTCGCGGTCAAGGTTATGATGGTGGTACCAATATGGCTGGGAAAATAAACGGCTTACAACAAAAAATGCTGAAGGAAAATCCGAAAGCGATATATTTTCATTGCATTGATCATCAGCTTAACTTGGTTTGCCAGGACGCTTGCCCCGAATATTCTCAAGTATCACACACGATAATCTGTGTGAATAAAATCGTGACCTTTGTGAAAGAGTCGCCAAAACGTTGTGGGTGGTTTGCTGTCATTCAAGCTTCGTCTGTAGAATCAACTACAGTGAAGTTACGACCGTTGTGCAGCAAGCGTTGGATTCTACGAAAAGATTGCATTGATGCTTTTCTAGCAAATTATAATAATTTAATGAATTTTATGGAAGAGATAAATAATGATATCAGTGTTTCTGCAGCTGTAAGATCATCAGCCTTTTCGCATTTACTGAACTTAGAAAAGTTTGACTTTTATTTTATTCTTCGTCTGCTGCAACGACTTTTCGGGATTATCCATCCAATTCATGTAAAATATCAGTCACGCCAAGCTACCACAGGAGATTTAAATGATTGGATTCAAGAACTTGCCAGCGCTCTGACAACTGATCTAGACACGTTTGGAAAAGAGCTTTTTATGGAATGCAAAGAACAAGCGCTGCATATGAAAATAAATTTGCCTGTTATTCCTCGAGTGCGTCGTGCTTTCACTGACAAAAAAGTGGAAGAATACTACGTCGATTTATTCAGGAACGTTTTTGAAAAAGCTGCAAGTGCGCTGCTACGTCGCTATCAATCACAGCCACTAGAAATAGCAAACTTTTTACGTTGTCTTTTGGAAGATGAATGTACGCCAAGTCACAGCATAAAAACAGTGAGCGAGTTCTATGGAGATTGGAGTCACGCTAATATTGCGAGAGAACGTCATTGTTTGATGTTTGAAAGCGGCGTCATGTGTCACTGTATCAGAAAATCGTAGTTATGATTTACGCTTCGCACCAGGTGCAAGGTTGATTGTTATTTCATAAAATTTCTACACAAAACGAACCTGCGGTAAACGGTAATGATGCGTAAATTACGTCAAACTTTACGACAAACAGCCGATTGATGAAATAAGAAAGTTAAATTAAATTAAAGACTTCAACTTAGATAATGCTACAAAACCATACAATATTAAAAGCAAAAACACATCAATTACGATACTACTGGTACCTTGAAAAATCGTTTTTTAAACATAGAAAACAAAGTTTACATAAAAATTCTCGCCCCCTGCTATTTGCCTCTTTCAAGAAAAAATCGACGCCTATGATGCCAACTGTAAAGATTTTTTCATACTTCATTTAAATATGTGTAATTTAAATAAAGACTTTGAGAAACTTGAAGAACTATTAATTCAATTTAATAAAATGCCAGATATTATAGCCATATCCAAAACAAAACTGTCCACCACCATGACAAAACATCTCTTTTTCATGGTTTTTGAAATAGCTTATTTCATGTATAAGTATTGTAATAAATATTTGCCTGTAGCCTTTGAAAGGATGTTAAATAAAAATATATTACGTTTAAGTAGCAAGGAATCTCGGCAAACTAAGAGTAAATCGAATTTGTTTCTCCTATTTTGTAAAATAGACCTAAATAATCTTTAACTTATAGAGGCCCATTAATTTGGAATAAAATACCACCAAAAATAGAGAAAACAAGTCCTTTACTTTTAAAAAGCAATATTACCAGCAAGTTCTCATTTTAGAGTAGGTCGAAATATTTCTATAGTAGCTTTGTATCGCAATCTAATACAGCTAGCAAGGTTTCCCATGTTATCAAACCAAAGACACTGCTGCTTTCTTTTTTCTATTAGAGGTTTAAGAAGCATCTTAATCTATAGGTGCTATGCCAATTGATTGAACAACATTTGATCAAACGAAAGTTGATTGAAATGACACTTGATCAAAACAACAGTTGATCGAAATGACAGTTGATAAAAAAAGATTTACTTTTGTATGCTTTTGCAATTATACAATCTCTTTGTTACTGTAAAATAGATTCATAAATTAGATCAAGTGTCCTTTTAATCAAGTGTCGCTTCAATCAAGTGTTGTTTGATCAACTTTCACATCATCAAGTGTCATTCAATCCATACTATTCAAATGGATCAAATCCTGAGACTTTTAACAACAGCTTATAGAAAATGATAAAAAGATAAAAAGCTAAATACAACTTGGCCAGCTTTTAAAAGAATTCTAACTTTGACCTGCAAATATTTAATTTAATTTAGTCACTGATCTCCTGGGTATGAGAGTTTTGACCTACAAGTATTTAGTTTATTTTAGTCACTGATCTCTTTTGGTATGAGAGTAAACTACATCCGGTTGTGAGCTTATCTTTAATAAGCTTTTTATGCAAGATTGTATTTTGTTTAATTATTCAAAAAAATCACTTATCCCAACCATCCCTGGTTGTAACTAGTTCTGATAATTGGTGTTCTTCTGCATTTTAACATGAATTATAAATCATTTTACTGGTTCAAGTTTATTGTCCAAGATTTAAAACTGAGGCTATACTATTCCTTTTTATTCTTGCTTAATTACTGGCCACTTATTTAGTGGTTAGCAAAAAAAAAGAAGATTTGATAGCAAAGTAGAAATTAAAATGTTAAAAGATTCTAAAAAATTACATGTTCTATCCATTAAAAGCTAAAACAATTCTGTTTAAAACAAAATTTCATATTTAGTATTTGATAATTTAAATAGTAATATAAAACCATATTTTATCTTGCATTACTGCAAAGCAATTATATCATAAAAAACTCTAAAAAAATTTAGAACCTCAGTGATCTCTTAAAACATACAAAGAAAATTAATCAAGATTTAAAAGTCTTAATTAAGCACCTGAAATGTCAAAACTTTATAAATATATGCAACAGCAACAACAACAACAACAATTAATTTAAAAATTATAGCAAGCAAAATCCAACATTTCATTTAGTTTGTAAAATTTTTTAATTAAAAATCTGAATGTTTTTGACTATCATCAGTCCTTATCAAAGCATCTAGAATTGTTTAAAATCGTCTGAAAAATTTTTAACCATAAACAACAATTACAATTAATTAAAATATATAAAAAACATAAATTTTCTCAAGTTTATGCTGTCACTGTTATTACTAATACAATTTAAAGGCAATGACAATTACACAAAACAAAATAAATGAAATGTTGGATTTTGCTTGCTATATGAATAAGTATGTTCTATTTGAATAAGTGTATTTAAAATTTAATTTAAATTTATAAAAGACTGTTTAATAATAATAATTAATATTTAATTGAGATAAGATATTTAATTTTTTGGTTTTATATCCATCTGTTTATAATTTGTGAAATGGTTACCTATGTGGTTAATCCACTGTTGTGGTATATATTATAACAAAGGAAACAGATGACATTAGACATGCTCTGTAAAATTATTATACAGTATTATTCTTCTGTGGAAATTGAAACTGCAAAGGAATTATTATTTGATCACTTTCCTGATGAAGTCAGACCAAAGCATCTCAGGAAAAAAGCCAGGCAAGGTGCCCATAAACTAGAAAATACTATCAAAGATATGGTTGATGTATTTCATGAATTGGCTCTAACAAAATCTTTCATTCCTCCTATATTTGTTACAGATACATGTCATTTTCCTTCTTTAGACTTGGCAAATGTTGATGCTATATCTATGGCTACAGATATAATGCAGTTAAAAAAGGATATAAATAGTTTCAAAGAAAACAAGGAAACTGAAAAATCAGTATTGAAAGAAATTCAAGAATCATTGCAAGCTATTTGTAGCTCAATTAACCTGGATGAATATCCGAAACAAAATCAATTTATCCCTTTAAATCCCCATAAAGACAATTACAATCAACCTTCTTATGCATCAGTAATAAAATATCATATAAATACGTATGTCTGATAAAATAAATTTGCAGAAAAATTCTGAAATTTTTTCTTCACAAAATCCAGTTGACACCAGTAAATCTGAATGGTCTTCTGTTTCCCAAAAACGTTTTAGATCCAAAATAAAAGTTGGAAAAAATATATGTTCAAATATAAAAGCAGTCACGAAAGTAAATAAGCCTACTGAAATATTTGCCACAAGATTTCAACCTGACATTACAGAAAGTGACATAAAGTCATATGTAACTAATGAATTCTCTGATGCGGAGTCAATTAGCATTGAAAAACTTAAAACGAAGTACAACACTTATTCTTCATTTAAAATCTCTATAATATCTTTAAAAGATACGCTAAATGAAGAAAGTTGGCCAGAAGGCATTTTTGTTAAACGCTTTTATGCAACAAAAATGGAATCTACAGCTAGTGCTGTCAATACATCTGATCAAAACATACAATCTTAAAGCAGTTACATATAACTGTAGAGGACTTTTAAGTTCTGTACATGATGTGAAAACTCTTTGCAAAAAGTATAACATAATATTTCTTCAAAAAACTTGGCTTGCTAAACAAAACTTAAGTTATTTGACTACCATCAGTAGCACTCACTATGCTTTTGGGATTTCCTCAATTACTGTAATTATGAATCTGGTTTGTTAGTTGGTAGACTTCATGGAGGTACTGCAATTTTATGGCACAAATCTCTACATGCGTCTCCAATTTATAATCATGACTCCACCATAGTTGGACTCAAATTAGAATTGGATAATTCTGTTCTTAATTTTAAAAATGTATACCTGCCATACTGTTGTCCATCAAACACTGATAAGTTTTTTCAATATTTAAGTAAATTAAATATTATGTTTGAATCTTTTGATAACCCTAATTTATGTGTTGTTGGTGACTTTAATGCTAATGATAATAATCTTTTTGGAGTTCTTAAAAATTTTTGTTTAGACCATGATTTGATTATTTCAGATCAAGATATATTACCTGATAACTCTTTTACTTACCTTAGTGACTGTCATGGCACAACTAGTTGGATTGATCATTGTTTGTGCTCTTTTTCACTTCATCATACTATCACTCAAATGGAAGTTCTGCATAATGTAATTACTTCTGACCATAGACCCCTTGGTTTTACTATGTATACTCCTAATCTACCCTTATTTGACAGTACTGCTTTAACTACTTACCATCACAAAATTAATTGGAATAAAGTAACACCTGAACAAAAATATGATTACAGTCTGAAATGTAAGATATTATTGTCTGAAATAAGAGTACCCGTTTCAGTTCTTAAATGTAAAACTGCTCTATGTAATGATCCTCAACATGTTGCATTTACTGAGAATTTTTATGAACAGATTATTTTTGCAATCAAAACTGCTTCAAAAGACTTGCTTGTATCCAAGCACAAGAAAACCAATAATTTTATTTATGGTTGGAATAATAGTGTTAAAAGAGCACATGTAACTGCCAGAGCTGCCTATCTGAATTGGATTAAAAATGATAAGATCAGAAATGGAAAGTATTATAAAGCAATGAAATTTTCCCGAAGATCATTTAAATATGCTCTTCGCAAATGTAAAAGAAATTATGAATGTCATCAGGCTAATGCTTTAGCACTTGCTCTACATTCTAGGTCCAATGCACCTAAATCTTTTTGGAGCAAAATTAGATCTTCTAATAATCATTGTTCTCTTCCTGCTTCTCTTGGTGGAGTAAAAGGTGCTAAAAATATTGCTGAGATGTGGAAAAAGCATTTTTCTTCTCTCTTAAATACTAGTAGTTTTTCGGATGCAATGAAATTTGTTGATTTCAAATTACAATCATTTGAGTCTTATCATAACTTTTCCTTGGCTGAATGCACTATTGACACTATCAGTCCATTAATTCATAAATTAAAGCTAAACTGTGCTCCTGGTGTTGATGGTCGTCGTCGTCGTCGTCGTTTGAAGAGGTATCCACTCCAGGTCAGACACAAACAGGACTGGGGCCGAGGGTTTATCCTTTTACTACCCCAGACTGCTGCATTGCCTGGGTCAAATGCTGGCAGTGATGTCATTAAGCCAGCATCGAGTTTCGTCATCCAAAACCGTCAGACCTCGTACACTATGTGGTGCCCGATGTATAGGGCACGCTGTTAGTACATGGTCTGCGGTTTGCTCAGAAGCGCCACACTCGCAATTCGGTGAAGGAGCGAGACCCCATTTGTGCATGGACGAATGGAATCACCCAACACCAGCACGCAGGCGGTTGAGCTTAACCCAAACTGCTCGGGGTAAGCCCATCCCAACAGGCCTGGCACCGGTCCGGGGCACAAAAGCACGGAGCCTGGAAGCACCTGGAAGCACCTGCAGGTACGGTGACCATGCACAATTTTTTGTGCATGTTATAACGTATATCGTTTAGTTGCCGTTTCCCTATTTGCAACCTTTGCTCTATTTTGTCTTCAATTATTATCAATTGTTTCTTTTGGGTGCGAATAAAAACAAACTACTAAACTACTAAACCTTCACAGTACTCCGCGTTCCATTTAAGATTTGTCCATTCAGAGGCGCGGATGCCAAGTCTGGCAAGGTTGTCCAAGAGATTCCGCACAGCTGGCACAAACGGGCGTCTGGATCTTAGTCTCACTTCGCGAGTATCTGAGGACCCACTTAACAGATCATGCAAAATATGATCAGGGTCCAGAGATCCACGGTAAGCCAAGGAGAGTGTCGCTCCCATTCGGCGAAGCTCAGCTGGCTGGATGCCTGAGAGTACAGGTAGGTGGTCCGTTGGAGTGGGACGCAGGCATCCAGTAACTATGCGCAAGGCGTCATTCAAGACACTGTCGATGAGGCGAGTGTGAGCAGCACTGCGACACCAGACTGGTGCACAGTACTCAGCTGCTGAGTAGACTAGAGACAAGGTGGCTATGCGTAGTGTTTTAGCACCAGCACCCCATCCCGAGCCCACGAATCGCCTCAACAGTGTGACGCGCGATGATAGTTTTTTGCGCAATGCCACTAAATGGTGACGAAACGTGAGCGATCTGTCCAGTTTTACTCCAAAATAAGTAGGGGTTGGACAGAACGGTAAAAGTCTACCGTTGTTGTAGACCTTTAGCTCACGTTTGGCCTCTCGGTTATTTAAATGAAAAGCTGTCGTCACCGTCTTAGTGTGACTGAGCTTCAACCTCCAAGTCTGGAGATACGCTGACAGTGTAGACATGTCTTGGCTTAAGTCCCCTCCAAGTCCTTCCAGTTTCCAGAAGAATGCAACAATGCTAGATCATCAGCATAAGCAAACTTTTTGGAAATCATGGAAGATCGTACGTATAGATGTTAAATAGGAGGAGAGCCAAGACCGATCCCTGAGGAACGCCGTTTTTAAGACGGCGTAGCCTGCTTTGCTTGCTGTCACCTGTTTGCTGTAAGGGTGAAACTTCGATTTCGGACAAGCTCCATGATCATTTTGACCATGTGCTTATCCGGAAGTAGTCTCAGCAGCTTGCAGGTAAGGCCACGGTGCCAGACAGTGTCATAGGCAGCTGTCAGATTGATAAATACGGCACCGGCCTTCTTTTTAGCCTCAAAAGAATCCTCGATGTTCTGGGTTAGCAGAA
>CAVMFT010000009.1:1178140-1187631 GCA_963680785.1 Diplosoma virens | reverse complement strand
TTAGAGTGGCAAGCAAGAATTCATTTCTGTTATGAATTTTCATGCTTGTCTTTTCTTCAATCATAGCGAGGTATCTGTAAAATCTAATTTTGTCAAAGTATGACAGAAAATTGACAGGTTGTATGTAAGAAGCTCTTTACGTATTTTGCAGCGCAGGTACACTGAACAGCAAATAGCTGTTTTAAACAAGGTGGTCAGAATTAGAGGAAAAATCAGAACTTTTAAGTTCTCAACAGCCTTTCTCAAGGCTTGCAGGTCCCATAGAGTCGCACCCCAAAATATATGATTGCTTGCATTGAACGATCGAAAATCAAACATAGCCTTGTTGTTGAACGGGCTTTTATGAATGATGAAATTGAAAAGCAGACTAAACAATTGAAAAAATTGCATGCTCCTTACCGAAATCTTTTACATACAACCTGTCAATTTCTGTCATACTTTGACAAAATTAGATTTTACAGATACCTCGCTATGATTGAAGAAAAGACAAGCATGAAAATTCATAACAGAAATGAATCCTTGCTTGCCACTCTAAAACAGAAAAGATTACAAAGAAACATATCTTGAACCTCTCGAATTATGTATTATCAGACGTGGAAAGTTTTGTTCTATCGTATGGTCTGAACTTCAGCCTTCCACCAAAATCAATATGCAGAGAAGAAGTCTTTGCAGAATTTGAATCGTTGTGGGCCCAATTGGGCCATCACAGAGTGTCATCAGAAAATGATCAATCTTCTTTGAAGGCTAGACTTACAGACCTTGCCCATCTCTACTGTGGTGAAGAGATTGACTCACGTGATTTTGCTTTTCATGGAGAATGCTTTCGAGCACTCAACAGCTTGCATTCCAATGAAAACATTGTCATCACCAAACCGGACAAGGGTTCAGGAGTAGTCATTCTGAACAAGAATGACTTTATAGATAAAATGCTAGGAATACTTGATGATCCATCAAAATTCGAAAAACTTGGACCAACCTCAAGCAATGACAACACTGCTAATATTGAATCAAAACTTCAAAAACGCTTACTAGAACTATTTAAAGAAGATTCAATACCCAAAAGTCTTTACCAAAATATTCGTCCCACCGGATCACAAAGACCCAGAATGTATGGTTTACCCAAAACGCACAAAACAAATGTACCGTTACGACCAATACTATCTATGACAGGCTCATCCCATCATGAGCTCAGCAAGTGGTTAGCAAGCCTCTTGGAACCGGTATTAAAGCGTTTCTCGACCCATTGTATTCGTGACTCATTTACGTTTGCTGATGCTATTCAAAACTCTAAAGATGCTAACAATCTTTTCATGTGCTCCTTCGACATCTCAAGCCTCTTTACAAACGTCCCACTTGAAGAGACCATTAATATCTGTGCAGATGCCTTATATTGTGATGATTTGGATGCACAACCACTTATTTCGAAGGCTGTCTTCATTGAACTGATGAAAAGTGCCACATCTGGAGTAGAGTTTAGCTTTAACGACATCATGTACAAGCAAACTGATGGGGTTGCAATGGGTTCACCACTAGGCCCAGCCTTAGCTAACATCTTTGTTGGGTTTTATGAAGAAAAACTCTTTTCTCAAAAATCAAAACCTTCCACATATTTTAGGTACGTTGACGATACATTTGCTATGTTTTGCAATGAAGAAGAGTCGGATAACTTTTTCAAACAACTAAACTGTCTCCATCCTTCTCTCAAATTTACCTTTGAGAAAGAGAAAAATAATTGTTTACCGTTTCTCGACGTTAACGTGGAACGAACAGCTACCGGTTTTGAAACAAGTGTGTATAGAAAACCTACCTTTACTGGACAGTACTTACGTTGGGAATCTTTCAGTCCCACTAAACAAAAAACAAACCTTATATCAACTTTGGTACACCAGGCACTAATGATATGCACGAAATCTAAACTAAACGAAGAAATTAAGCATATCAAGAACATTCTATTGGACAATGATTATCCTGAATCTATTATTGACTGCAACATTTCCAAAAAAATTGCTCAGTTTTCTATGCCCAAACGATTTGGTCCTGAGAAGTGTCCCGTATATTTGAGAGTTCCTTGGATAGGGAAAGCTTCCATTGGTCTTGATAAAAACGTCAAAACAGCTGTTGAAAGCTGCTATGGCTCCGTTACCACCAGAGTTGTATTTACATCGAAACGCATGTTGCCTGTAGCCCGCAAAGATGTTTTACCTACCACACTGAAAAGCTCCATTGTTTATGAATATTCGTGCCACTGTGACAGTAGGTACGTAGGACGAACATCACAGCGACTACAAGATAGAATCAAGCAGCATGTTCCTAAATGGCTACAACAGCAAGCAAAGCGCCCTACACGATCTCAACCTGGCAGATCCTGTAAGCTAAAACGTAACAATCCAGATTGTGACTCTGCCATAGGACAACACTTGCTTGACAACGAGCAATGTGCTGCAAACTATAACAACAAACGTTTTAAAATTCTTGCTGTCGCACGCAACTCGTTCCATCTGTGTCTACTCGAGGCAACTTTTATCAAAACCAAACATCCGGTTTTATGTAAACAAAAGGAATTTGTTTACACATTAAAACTTTTCAAATAACCTAAGTTGCGAGTAACAGTGTTTCTCCTGGGTAATTGCACATAGTGCGTTTCTCCTTTCCGAGATTACACTGTATTGCACCACACTGTGCAATTGTGCCTTTCTCCTTTCCGAGACTGCAGCACCTTTCTCCCAACTGTTGAGACTATAAATACCTTGATTTTCTCTGGTTCGTCCCATTTTGACGCGATTGCCAGTGATGAGAGCGTCACGAAAAGCTTATGGCTCCAATAAAATCAACTTTGTTTAAAGCGATATTAAAATAAAAAGCTCTAATAGGTAAACATGGCAGGCCATCATTTGAAGTTCAAAATTCCATGTACTCTAATCCCAAGTACTCTCATTGTAATCCTAAAGATATCATCCATTTCAATAAAATTGGACACTTTCCTGTTCTTGAGGAGAAAAGAAACAGATGCAAAAACAGCAAGTGCACTGGTAAAACTATATTCATTTGCAAAAAATGTAAGGTGAACTTAAAACTGTTTCTCAGCATACCATGGAAAATAGGTATTCTGTTGGATTACTTTGAAGAATTTTAAAAAAAGAATAAATTTAGTATCTTCTGTCACAAAATCTCATATAAATATTTGTGTATTTACTTGGAATTGTATTTTTACAAGTAAGCAATTCTGTTTTTTTATTTACTCTAAATATTAAGATTCTGTGGATAATAAAATATTTCCACATGAAATATGGCACCAATTATGAAAATTTACAACAGGAAGCATGTTTATTCTAGTCAAAGAAAATTTTCTTATGAACCCCTGTTTTTATATTTGCTTTTATTTGCATACACAACATACCAAACTGAATATTAGTTAGTTTTATTAGTAGAGCTAGTAAGTGAATCTGGAAAATAACATTATGTGCCTGAAGTTCTCTATGAGTGACACATACATCTCTGAACTCTGGTGCCTAACGTTACCTGTGAGTGAAATATAAATAGTTGATTAGCAGTACATAACTTTAAGATAGCTTTGAAAATCATGTTCGTTCCTCGAAGACTTTTCATCTGACAATCATCAAGAGGAATCATCAAAATGAACTGAGAGCAATTCAATCGTGCTTATATAGGTAAAGAGAATGAGTTTGATAGGTTAAAAAAAGGCAGCCAATCAGGAAATAGAAAAAAGAAAATGTCTTTCAGATGAAAAGTCTTTGAGAAATATGAATAACTAATTGAATTTATTTTATATATTGAAAACTAATTTTGCATGAAAAAGCATAAAATCAACATTGAAATTTACACAAGAAAACAATTTTTTTCATGTTATGTTGCATGAGATTTTTCAGATGATTTCCAATAGATTTTTGATGCTGATTCCAAATCTGAAGTCAGTTTTTGTCTACTTGCTCCAGTTTTTGCATGATTTGAAAATCTGAATTCCCATAAAAACAGCTCAATGCATACTTACATTGCTATACATAATTAACCTAACCTTGGTCTCAAAATCATTAGTAGTGCAGCACACCAGCTGACAGTTGCAAACGCTTAATTAACTTTTACCCCTATTACAATTTAGAAAATTTTTTAGCTGTGGCACCTTTAATATAATCAGTGAAGCATGCAATTGGTGCAAACAAAAGTCAGACATCTCACTGTATGTGCAGTCAGTGACAGTAAGAAGTGCTTGAAATGCAATCAACAGAGCATCAATACAGTCTGTTTATAAGGCACAGCAGCTATACAGATAGAAGTACCTGGAAGGAGTACTGACTGTGTGCAGTCACATAATATACACATCACATAACTAAAAGGTTATTAAGCAGCCAAAAAGCATGCAATTGTAGTAAACTTCTTGAATTAGCAGTCAAGTGTGTGCACAGCACTGCATTGTTGGCTAGTCTAGACTATTCAGCAAAGATCAACCAACTATGGTCTTAAATCTGCCATATTTTTTACACTTGTATGTTAATTTATTTTTATATTGCCAGGTTATAGTAGTTTTTTCTTAAGTTGCTTGACTTACAAACCGTTTTGTTATATCAGGTATAAACATGGCTTCTTCTTGTAAACATGAATGTAAAAATAAGCATGATTCTTTCTGTCATGTATGTGGGTGCTATACACTGCCTCATCAAAAACGTAACATCACTTTGTTCGTGAAGCATACCTACAAAGCATATTTTCAAATTCCCCTTGGTGACCAAGACAAGAAATGGTCATCCCATATCATGTGTCATAAGTGTGAAGAAATTCTTTGCAATCGGCAAAAGGAAAATGTAAGAGACTGCCTTTTTGAACTTTTGTTTATTGATTTTATCTCTATATTACGAATAAAACAAATTCTCATTCTCATAATATCTTCTTCTTTTGGTCTTTCCCTTCAATCAGGGGTAGCCACACCATATTATCTTTCTCCAAACCGTCCTGTCTTCAATGTCCATCTCCTTCACACCAACTTCCCCATATCTTCTTTCACAACATCTAAAAATCTTCTCTTTGGTTTCCTTCTTTTTTTCTTTCTTGGTAACTTCCATCATCTTTCTTCCTACATACTATTGGTCTCTCCTCATGACATGTCCATACACCTCAGCCTGCCCTCCCTCATCTTCATTCTTAACTGTTCTCCAATAACTGTACCCCTGATGTACTCGTTTGTAATCTTGTCTTTTCTTGTCACTCCTATAGCAAACCTCAACATTTTCATTTCTGTGACTTCCATCTCTTTCACTTGTTTTTTTGTGACTGCCACCATCTCAAGTCCATACACCATTGCTGGTCTTATCACTGAACTGTGCACTTTTCCTTTTACTCTAGCTGGTAACCTCCTGTCACAGATTACTCCTGATACTTTTCTCCATCCATTCCATCCTGCCTGTACTCTCTTCTTTACCTCCCTCTTACAACCACCACTTTCTTGCACTGTTGATCCTAAATACTTAAATTCCTTTACTTTTGGCACTTTTTTATCATTTATCTTCACTGTTTCATTATTATTTCCTCCACTTATGCACAGATATTCAGTCTTTGATCTACTTACTTTCATCTCTCTTCTTTCCAATGCATACCTCCAGGATTCTAGTCTCTGCTCTACTTCTTCCCTGGTCTCTTTGTAAATCACAATATCATCCACAAACAGCATTGTCCATGGTGGTTTCTCTCCATACTTCATCCATTAGCCTGTCCATTATCACTGCAAACAGGAACGAATTTAACACTGATTGCTGGTGCAGTCCAACCTTGACCTTGAAACTTTCTGTAGTTTCTATTGCACACCTCACCACTGTTTCACTTTCCTCATACATATCCTGTACAAGTCACACATACTTTTCCACTATTCCTGATTTTCTAATACAGTACCATAGCTCTTTCTGTGGAACCCTGTCATAAGCTTTCTCTAGGTCTGCAAATACACAATTTAGCTCTCTTTGACCTTTCCTGTACTTTTCCATCAACATCCTTAAAGCAAACATGGCATCAGTAGTTCCCTTTCCTAGCATAAATCCATATTGCTATTTACTGATCTCTACTCTATATCTTAGCCTGGCTTTAATAATTCTTTCCCATACTTTCATTGTGTGGCTCATCAACTTTATTCCTCTGTAGTTTCCACAGCACTGTGAAAACTTCCTAAAATCGAGATTTTAAAGTTTACTGGAGACCCAACAAATTATATTTGATTTATTAAAACTTTCAAAGCAAATATTGAAAGTGTAATTAACGATTCTAATAGACGTTTGTTATTGTTAATTCAACACTGTGAAGGTGAGCCAAAAAAACTAAGAGTTCTGTATAATGCTAGACCCACAAAGAGGTTATTTGCATGCAAAATCAATTTTAAAGAATAACTTTGGAAGAAAGAATCAGATAGCAAGAGGATTTATTGACAAGCTGCACAGCAATATTAAGATTTACACTAATAATGAGATTGGTCTAGTTAACTTAGCTTGTCATCTTGAAGAATGTGAACTTATCTTTAGAGAATTAAAACTTTGTTCTGATATTAATAATTTTGAAGCTATTGGTAAAGTTACTTGTATAAAGCGATTACTGTACCCCTTGCAAAATCGTTGGGTTCTTATAGCTGCAGAAATTGAGAAAACAGGAGAACCAACAATTGTTGATTTGGTGAGATTTGTTAAAGATGAAGCAGAAATTGTGAAGTTGTCTTATGCAAGATTTGTTGCTCAAAAGCCAAAAGGGCTTCAGGAGATTTGCTACTCATGCCACTGGAGTAAAAGAAAAATTAACTAAAACTAAAAGATATTATTTGTGTTTCAAAAATCATTATCTATGGGATTGCTTCAAATTTCGTTGGAAACCACTCAACAAGAGGATTGCATTCATGCGACAAAATAAATTGTGTGACTATTGTTTTAAACAGGGACACAATGCTTGGTTTTGCCGAAATGATAATTTGTATACAGTGAAAGGATGTCAAAGAAAACATCATCATTTATTGCACCGAGACTGGAAGCCTGCACATGCAGAAGAAGATCAATCACATGCTAGTACATGTAATCCAAGTACAGTTGGTATGACGTCGAGCATTTCAAAGGAATCAATCTTGAATCAAGTATTTTTAAACGTTGTTCCTGTACGTGTTTATTCCAAAAAATCTTGTGTTGATACGTTGGCATTTTTGGATCAAAGTTCTATGACCACTTTGTGTGATGAACATTTGCTCAAGAGCCTTGGAATTAGTGGAGAAAAGACAAGCTATTCCATTACAACAGTGAACCAGATTTCTGAACAACACAATGGACAAAATGCTAAGTTATTAATATCGGCAGTTACAAGTAATGAAATTATTGAATTAAAGCGTCTACTGTGTTGATAACCAATTCGACCTAATCCTAAATTAACTGAAGATGATTTGACTCATTGGCTGCATCTGCAAGAATTGGAACTGCCAGCAGTAAGACCTCAAGAAGTCCAACTTCTTATTGGTGGGACAATCCAGAAGTGTTTTGGACACTTGACGAACACCATGGGAGAAAAGGAGATCCATTTGCTGTTAGAACAATATTGGGTTGGTCGTTATTAGGTGGTACTGTTGGTAAGTCTAACCACAACTTAAACGTAAATTTTGTCAGAAAAACCAATGATCTGTTACAAAAACAAGTTGCATATCTGTAGAAGTTGGATAACATGCCTACTTTGTCTTGCTTAGGTGTAGGTATGTCAAAAAATGATTGATATGCTATGAAAATATTGGAAGAATTGCAGCAATATAAAGATGGTCATTATCAAGTTGGATTGTTGTGGTGTCCAGGAGCACCAAATTTGAAAAGTAATCATCAACAAGCTTTACAAAGACTACAAACTCTGAAACAATAATTGCAGAAAGATGAAAGGTTTAGTAATACGTATGTACACTACTGCAATGGAAAATTATATTGCAAAGGGATATGCAAGACTGCTTACCAATCAGGAGAAATGATTTTTATGCTTCACAGTATTGTATATTGCATATACTTTACATAATGTTACTAAGCATGAATAAAATATCATCATCACCATCATCATCATCAATGTTGCAATGTTGAAGACTGTTGGTATTTGCCTCATCACGCAGTATTTCATCCACGCAAACCAAACAAGATAAGAGTGGTTTTTGATTGCGCAGCTTGTCAACTTGGAACTTCATTAAACGAACAGTTATTACCCAACCAGACTTACTAAATAGCTTAATAGGAGTTCTCTCTTGTTTTACACTTGTTGCAAATATAGAAGCCATGTACCATCAAGTCCGTGTTGATCCAAAAGACCAAAGATATTTAAGATTTTTGTGGTGGCCGGCCGGAAATACTTCAATTTTACCGTTAGAATACTGCATGACTGTCCATGTATTTGGAGCTACATCATCACGCACCTGTGCGAACTATGCTATGCAACAAACAGCTAAAGATAATGCACAATTGTACTCTGACAAAGTTGTCCAAATGGTTGCAGAAAATTTTTATATGGATGATTGCTTAAAGTCTCTTCATTCCGTCAATGAAGCAATTACTCTTAGCATTCAACTAACTTCATTGTTAAAGAAAGGCAGTTTTCATTTGACTAAGTGGTTGAGTAATTCCAAAGAGGTTTTAACAAAGGTTTCACAAGAAAGTAAAAACAACCTAATTCTGGATGTTACTAAAATTGGTGATGGTGTACAAAAGGTTCTTGGAGTAAAATGGGACTTTGAAAATGACTGCTTTCGGTTTAATGTAAACATCAATCAAAGACCATTGACACAGAGAGGAGTCTTGTCCATAGTAGGTTCTCTTTTTGATCCTCTCAGATTTGCTGCACCCGTTGTTCTTAAAGCAAAATTGATTCTTCAGAATTTATGTCATCTTGGTCTAGGCTGGGATGAACCTGATCGCCCTGCTGATGCATGGAAGAAGTGGATAACAGAGTTGCCTCAAATTTCATGTCTTCAAATAAATCAATGTTTTTTAGATACCTCTTCTTTGAAAAGCGTGCAAGTGCATTTCTTTGCTGATGCATCGGAAGGCGCCTATGGTGTTGTCACGTACATACGAGTTCATAACATTTGTGGTAAAGTTTCATGTAACTTTTTAATCGGTAAAGCTAGACTTGCTTAATATTTGCTTGTTTATTATGATAAGATTTCTTTTCTGTTTAGTGTTATTGTTTGTGTTTGAAGCTTGCTGCAACATGGGGTTGAATGTACAATGGGGTTTGTACATTGCGGGGGAATATGTTAGAGCAAGCTTTACCTGAGTTTCAAACTGCTTTCTGTTATTCATGACTCTGTGTTATTAGTTACCTTCTGTATGCTTTAATTAAGTCTTTTCTTTTCAGCACGCATTCCTTTTGTCATTAATTATCTTTAAGCACGTTTTATTCTTATTTATTGTAAATCGTTTTTGTATTTGACAGTGCGTCACAGTGAGTTATTGAGAAAGAATTGTGTTATAGAAGACTGTTGTGAAGTAGAC
>CAVMFT010000009.1:948140-1173140 GCA_963680785.1 Diplosoma virens | reverse complement strand
CATCTACTTTTACCCACTACTATTATCCACTATTTTGGAGCATATTTTATTGTGTACGTTACATAACTAGTTTTGTATTTGGTTTTGTGATCATATTTGTGTTGTTATAAAACAGTTTATTCAATTGCTAAGTTTAGCATAATAACTAATCAAAGATTTCTTTTTTGTTCCATTATCTTCTCCCTTAATCCAGTAATTTTTGCTGATTCATATATATAATTGCTCATTGTTTTTCATTCATTTAAGCTGAGTGTTTGTATCTGCTTAAAGAATTAAAATAATTTGGTGTTACTGTGACAGTGTTTATTTGTTTAAGAGCCAGATTGAAACCTTGTAAGTTACTTTTATAGTGAGATAGAATTGTTTGGACAAACTATTAAGTTTATATTAAAACTATAGAGGTGCTAATTAAAGTTAAAGTTAGTCAGCAAAATTGTTGAGTAATTATTTGTAGTTACAGTTGCTGTGATCTCCCTTGAAGTTTGTGAAGCTTAAGATTTAAGTGTTAAAGAGAGTTGATTGAGTTTGTTGATTTTGTAAATAATATTTTCTTTACAGTTAGGAATTGTGCTTTCTTGCTATATGTTGAGAAAAGTTTTCAAGAACATTAATTAATGTTTAGCCAGAACTAACTGCATTAAAAACTTCAATCTTGCGGCACACTATTTCTTGAACCAGTATAAAAAAAAAATTTTCTGCCTATAAGCCAAGTCGAATTTTTAGCTCTAAAAATGATAGTTTTTCCCAATTACCACCTAATAAGCTAAGGTCATTTTTTTTCTCTTTTTGCAGCCTTTATTCATTTTTTTTGTTGTCAAAGAAACAAAGAGTGACGCATCGCTCATTGAGCACACAGAACACCTGTTCTTTGTTTCTTTGACTAATAATAAGAAACAAAGAATGTTCCAGTGCGCATTCTTTGTTTCCTTGAGTAATATCGATTCTCCTTTCTCTTTAACTTTGAAGAGAAAGCGCTCATTTGCACATGTTGATTTGTGGAAATGTGCGATATGATTGTGATATTGTTTACACACAATGATTGCAAAATGTCAAACTAAACCCATTTAATGACCAATTTTTTCTGGTCCAAAGCAATATACGCCTAATAAGCTGACCCTCAAAAATCAGGTACAAAAATTAGGTCCAAAAAATTGGCTTATCAGGCGGAAAATACGGTGAACATAGTTTTGCTTCAGTGCTGGTACAGATGAATCTGTTTAATTGCATTGCCAATTTTCCAAACTTTTTTTATGTGACTAACAGATAATGCATTTATCTGAACGTTGTAAAAACACTCTCTTTTAACAGTAATTGTTGCTGAATTGTCTCAGTGGGTCTATGAGGTCATAATGGGGATTTCAGAATGAACTCATTATAGCATTATCAGGGAATTATAAAAGTTTTTATATTCCATAATTTGTTTATAAATCCAGGTGGCATTATGTTTTCATTGCTTCAACAAGTTAGGCAAGCTAGTTTGTTTTCTTGCACAAAGTTGTTACACTTTGTTTCTTCTATTCTCACAATGCAAGTGAGTGACACAAAAGAAAGAAAGGCAAATGAGTGACGTAAAATCAAGAAAAAAGACAAGTGCATGCACTGTGTATTGCAAACTATGTAATGCTGAAATAAAATCACATGATAATTTTATACGTAAACTGTCATTGGTCAATGAAGGACGCATGTTGTTTTCAATTAACAGTGTAACCTCTTTCATTGTTTTAATCAAATAATGACAGATGTCTTAACTCTTTCAGGCCAGGAAACCTTCCCAGAAGATATAGGTATTTGTTTTAAAGTGAGTCATACGGCAAATTTTTTTGCTAAACTTCCTGAAAAATCCTTTGATGTTTCAGGTTTACGTAACAATGCTCTAGCAAATGCGCACATTTTTTATATACGGCTGCGCATTGCTTTGAAGTCAGAATTTTTAATCAGCAAAAAACATCTAAAATGCCCTTAACGAACAAAGTAGATATAAGTTGTTCAATGTGATGAATTCTATTTTAGCTTATGGGGTCAGAACTATGAAAAAAAAAAGATTTTCTATATTAATAAAGCTTTATGAAGTAAAGCATATACAGTATAAAAAAACTGTCAATCAAGTAAGTTTTTAGAAATATTATGTTTTTCGAAAGCCGATTTCAGTTGTATATGTTATTTCAAAAACAGATTTTGGAACAGCAAGTGTTTCGTCTAAATTGTGCATCCCTTTCTTTTTCTGAATTATAAGCTTGAATGGCGCTGGTGACGTCATCAAGACAGTGAAAGTCATTATGGCAGTGGGTGAAAGTCATAGACATCCTATATAACTTTGACGCAATTGGTGCAATATCTATGGTGAAAGTACTTAGCTCTTGAAATGAAAGTAAGTTGATTTGATTAATTAATTGCAATCATGTTAGAATGCTTTGACATTTCTTGATAGTTGGTTTTATTATATTTGTTTATAAAATTGGGCAAATTTCATTTTAATTTAATTCGGCCGTGGCCATACTAAAAGTGTGAGGACTAAGATCTGTTGGGTCTCTTCAAGAAGTCACCGTAAGCGACTTTTGTTCATAAAATTAGCCCAGATTACCCCTGTTGTTACTATTACTTCTTAAAGAGATATTTTCCTCTTAGTTTTGTTTTTATTCTATCCTAGTGCAATAAGGGGGGATGTAAAGTTAGTTTCACAAAAAAATGCTTACAGTGACTTCTTGAGGAGACCTGTTTTCCCTGACTTCTACAACAAGAGTCACTAAATATCCCTGTTTTTTGTAGTCTTGTATAAACTTTTTTTTTCTATTTCAAATGTACAGAAAATATGTTATTTCAAAAACAGATTTCAATGTAGAACAAAAAAAATAGCCCTAGAATTATTTCTGAAACAAGCCTTTACTTGATTTACTGCTTTACTGATTTGAAATTTTTTAAAAAATAGTATTTTTATTGTGAGTTTTAAATTTTAGAAATTGTACACATGCTTTGTATTCAGTGATGGCTTTAATAGGATGCAAACAGAGCGGCCACACCAGGTCCCCCTAAAATAGATCAAAAAGTTGTTGTGTCACTTGTGCTTGTGAAAATGAAGACTTTTTTTTTAGAGATCACAATGTCTTGAGACAGTAAAAGTGCTTCTCCATGCTTTGGATCACCCTATAATGGCCCTCTGTAAATTGAAAACCTTTTTTTTTAAATGATCACTTTGTCTCTCCATGCTTTGGATCACTCAATAATCTTTGGATCACCTTTTTTTTAAGGGATTACTTTGTTTACATACACTAAAAATGGCTTCAGGTATCTTTTTTTAGTACACTAAATAGTGTGATCCCCCTTACTTTTCTTGCACCAGGCCCCCCTTTTTGTAAAACCATCACTGTTTATACTGTATAAGGGACAGCAATATTGCACTTCCAATTCATACCAAGGAGATATTACAAATATAGCGAATAGGTTATTGTTAATTACTTCAACGGGATGGCCTTGAACATCCAAGTAAGGAACATAAGCGAGATAGGTCGTGGTTGATAAAATTGTTAGATTTTTTTTTGACAACACACAATTTATACACTTAACACCTTTCTTTTCATTAAGAACCGATGTAATTTTGGTGTTAATGCGGTTTATCTGCGACAAATTACATGCATTCATGTACAAATAGAATCCAAATAAAATATGCTTATTAAAATGAACACGACAATCATTCAAATTTTGTAAATAACAACAAACCAAATCAATTAACCAATTAAAACACTAATTATTTACTGCCAATTAAAAACGTTTATAAAAACATTCTACATACCGAAATATTTTTTCAAGGCCACTTTCTTCAAGTTATCAATTTATTGACCACCGTAAATATCACGAAATATTAACTTTCAATTCTACTCAAAACAACTTTCAAAGCAGCTTAATACATCAACGCGTTTTCTCTCTCATTTAACTTCAGTTTTGGCAAGACGAGTTTTAATGCGAAGACGTCATGCAGCAAATCTCAATCTTGTTAACTACTGAACTACCGCGGCTATCCCTTTTAACAAATTTTTTCAACCTAAGAATCCAAAGCAGCGCTTGCTTGTAGCAAAAATTGACAGCGATTATCCAAAGCGAAAATCAACAACAGTTATAAATCAATGAAGCAAGTATTAGCTGCCAAAACAAGCAAAGCTGCTTTACTGATTTAAAATTTTAAGTTTTAAATTTTACCAATTGTACACATACTTTATACTCAGTGATGGCATTAATAGGGTGCAAATTGAGCGACTGCACCAGGCCCCCCTAAAATGCAATAAAAAGTGCCCTCCTACACCAAAAATTGGTCTGTATCTTCATAGTAGCACCAGGACGTAGACGACATGTCCAAAAGAAAAAAAATTTTTTGGAAGATCAGCAAGCTTCTGCTTCCTTAGGTTGTTGTGTCACTTGTGCTTGTGGAAATAAAGGCCTTTATTTTTAGAGATCATAATGTCTTGAGACAATAAAAAGTGCTTCTTCATGCTTAGAATCACTCAATAGTGCCCCCTTAAAATTGAAGACCTTTTTTTAGAGATCACTTTGTTTACATACACTAAAGATGGCTTCAGCTTGCTTTTTTTAGTACACTAATTAGTATTCCCTCTTATCTTGCACCAGGCTTTCCTTTTCGTCATGCCATCACTGTTTATACTATACTGTATATAGGACAGCAATATTGCACTTCCAATTCATACCAAGGAGAAATTACAAATATAACAAATAGGTTATTGTTAATTACTTCAATTGGATGGCCTTGAACACCCAAGTAAGGAACATAAGCGAGATAGGTCGTGGTTGATAAAATTGTTAGATTTTCTTTCGACAACGCGCAATTTATACACTTTACACCTTTCCTTTGATTAGAACCGATGTAATTTTCGTGTTAATGCAGTTTATCTGCGACAAATTACATGCATTCATGTACAAATAGAATCCAAATAAAATATGCTTATTAAAATGAACACGACAATCATTCAAATTTTGTAAATAACAACAAACCAAATCAATTAACCAATTAAAACACTAATTATTTACTGCCAATTAAAAACGTTTATAAAAACATTCTACATACCGAAATATTTTTTCAAGGCCACTTTCTTCAAGTTATCAATTTATTGACCACCGTAAATATCATGAAATATTAACTTTCAATTCTACTCAAAACAACTTTCAAAGCAGCTTAATACATCAACGCGTTTTCTCTCTCATTTAACTTCAGTTTTGGCAAGACGAGTTTTAATGTGAAGACGTCATGCAGCAAACCTCAGTCTTGTTAACTACTGAACTACTGCAGCTATCCCTTTTAACAAATTTTTTCAACCTAAGCGCGCCTTAAGAATCCAAAGCAGAGCTTGCTTGTAGCAAAAATTGACAGCGATTATCCAAAGCGAAAATCAACAACAGTTATAAATCAATGAAGCAAGTATTAGCTGCCAAAAGGACCTAGTACAGTATTGCCTGACATAAAACCTTATATCAATCTAATGTCGCTAAACAAAGCTGAAATCCTAAAATTGCTGCTAATTTGATCATCATCAATATCGAATTTTTGCATTATTGCAAATTGTAGTTTAAAATATTGTCTTATATTATTTGGCATGATAAACGTGGTAGTAAGACAAACACGGTTCCTTTTCTTCCAACGTACAAGCCAAGACCAAAAAAAGATCTCCACTTTTATTACAGTGTAAAGTGTTATTTTCTCTTGTGTGAGTTGTTGAAGAACTGCAAAGTAATAACTTAAGAATGTGCAGTAGCACTTGAACAACTTTGATCTCATATTGTTTTGTATTGACTGCCAACTTGGGTGTGTGTACTTAAAATCCATTTTCAATTAGCAGTTACTTTCATTGATGTGCAGGACTGTTTGGTTAATCAAATAAACAGCTTTGAATTTCTATTCAATTACCCAGATTATGCAATAAACCAATATGTGATTAAACAAAGTATTTTGTTAGCAAATGATTAGCTGTAGCAACAAATTATGCAATTATTTGATATGCAAATATACAAATTCATGTGTATTTAGTTTACCAAGTTCAACTGATCTTTAAAATTCCAAAGTAAAGTTGTGAAAATCAGAACAAAAGTTTTTTAGAAAATTAGTGTATTAAAATTGTCCCAACAGACTTTTTCACTCTGAGGCTCATCAGAAGACACAACATCTTATTCAAATACAATTTTCAACTGTCTAAATAAGATGTTGCATTTGCTGATGAGCTCCAAAGGCAAGAGTTTGTTGGGACACTTCCAAAAAATTTTATTTCTAAAAACTTGTGTTCTTATAACTATGGATAAGCACTCTACTGAAGAGCACCAACAACATATTTATAGATACAATAAAAATTTTATCAATTATTTATCCCGTTTATTTGCAAGCTTTGCTAAAGATATTCAGCTTAAAAGAGAACCAAATAATTGTCATGACATGGTTTCAGAGATATCAAAGTATTGCAGAATAGTTTATATATTTGTTATTTTTTTCGAAACTGTTGAACAATTAAAAATAACTTTTAAGTCTGTTTTGAAATAACTATAATATGAAAAAGTCTGGGAGTCAAATCTAGACCATATAGACCATGACAATAAATCTCTCTAATATGACCAACTTGTTTTTGTTTGTTTCATTAAAAACTTTAGACTATAACTGTATCACTAACTGAGTAATCTAGTGACACCTTTGTAACACAAATTATCAAGCATGGTTATTGCCTGTTTAAAAGCCTTTTCTTTTTATTTTATTAAAATTTTGTATGCCTTAATATCTTTACAGTTTAAAATGTGTAATCTAACATACGAGGTGTGTTTGAAAAGTATCGGGACTGTATGCTTTGCACAAACAACACTTGCAACAGTGATAAAAGCTTTGTTTTTTAAGGTGGCACAATGTCTTGTGGTTGTAAAAATGTAGTTTCAGCATTCTGTGACAACCATATGCTTTTTTACAGGCTTTTCTTGAAAGGTGCTTTACTGTAGTTCGTTTTGGGATAATTTATTTAGTAAATATTTTTTTCTTTTTTTTCTTCTTTTGTTAACAAAAAGGAGCATTGAACAAAGAATCAACTTGAAGTTTCTCGTTCGACTTGGAAAAACTCCAACTGAAACATTCAATTTGCTCCAAGAAGTTTACGGAGATGCTACAATGTCAAGAACTCGGATTTTTGAGTGGCACAAGAGGTTCAGAGAGGGAAGAGAGGATGTGGAAGATGATCCTAAGAGTGGAAGGCCAACAACAAGCAGAACAAACGAAAATGTTGAGCATGTGAGAGAAAAAGTGTGCAGTAACCGCCGCCTTACTGTTAGAATGATAGCAGATGAGTTGAGCATGAATAGTGAGAGGGTGTGGAGGATCATTACAGAAGATCTGGGGATGAGGAAGGTTTGTGCAAAAATGGTACCAAGGTTGCTGAATGATGGGCAAAAGGAAAATCGTGTGCAAGTGTGTCAAGACATCCTGAAACAACTTGAAATTACACCAGATCTGCTGAGTAGAGTTGTTACCGGTGATGAGTCGTGGATCTTCGAGTACAATCCACTCACCAAACGGCAGAGCCTTGAATGGAAGAGTGCATCCTCACCAAGACCCAAGAAAGCAAGGCTGTTCAAGTCCAAAATTAAGGTGATGCTGATTGTTTTCTTTGATGTTCATGGAATTGTTCATCTAGAATTCTTGCCACAGGGCCAAACCATTAACCAGAATGTTTACAAAGACATCTTGCGACATTTGATGCGTTCGGTAAGGGAGAAAAGAAGAGAATCGTGGGAGACAAAGTCATGGCTGCTTCATCATGACGATGCTCCTGCTCACAATGCCTTAAGCATACGACAATTTCTTGCAGAAAATAACATTGCCGTGCTGGAGCAACCACCCTACTCGCCAGATCTGGCTCCCTGTGATTTTTTCTTGTTTCCTAAGCTCAAGGGAGTCATAAAAGGAACCCGTTTTCAAGACTCAAAAGCCATAACAACAGCTGTAACGAAGGAACTACGAGCGATCCCAATGGAATCTTTCCAGAAGTGCATAGAAGCATGGCAACAGAGATTAGAAAAGTGCATTTGAGCTCAAGAAGATTACTTTAAAGGGGACAAGTTGTAATTTTTACGTGGCATTTCAAATAAAATAATTATTTACACAGTCCCGTTACTTTTCAAACAGCCCTCGTATAAAGAAATGTTGAAATAAATTCTGTATGAAAAATAAATCAACCTTTGAGTATAAATTATTCAAAAGTGCAAAAAATAAAATGTTAATAGTAAGTTACCTTTTCTCAGCTTGCTTGTCAGAAAATTGAAGCAATTGCTCAAAAAGAAAAGGAATTATACTTGAGCATGCTGAATGAATAACTTGATTTCGAAAATATAATTTTACAATTTGTTTCAATATATTAACAAGTTGAATTAAAACTGGCAACTTTAAAATAATTTTTGATGTTGACAATGACTGTAAAATATGTAAGTTATTTAGAAATACAATACATTATATGATAATGGAATAACTCAACTTACAGGCAGCCTGACTCATAAACAGAAAACCAATAGTTCAATGCTCAGTCTATGAATTTTTTTTATACACTTTTATCTTTATATTTATTCTCCTAACCCACAAAAAACACTGGAGAAATTACACTTGGCCAAACTGTCAAGCAATTACACCTGACCTGCTTCTGCAGATGCCAAGATATTGTTGTCTAGTTAACGACTTTGAGACAGTATTTTTCTGCGATTGTAATTTTCCTTCGGAAGGGTTTATTTTTATAATTGTTTGAGCATGCAGTCAACAAATCTGTAAGTACTTGTTTATCAGGTTGCATTTGACTACAATTTTTTTCCTTTGCCTAACACTTGCTTCAATTTTAAGCACGGAAAGACCAATAAAAGAAACAAAGAATGCTCTATTCCACGCTCATAGTGGAAACGAGCCTTTAGACTTGCACAATATTATGATTTTACAAATTTTATTACCAAGAAGCAAATGTGAGAGAAGCAAACACTATCTTTGTTTCCTTTATTCTAATGTTACCAGCATGTCTTGGCGGGTGAGAAATAAATGAAAGAAAGATATTGCTTGCTTTGCTCAAATTTTTGCTGTACTGTAAATGGTCCTTAACAACAAATAAAAAAATGCTTTATTTCCACACTATAACCTGACTTAGCACCTAATTAGAAATCTTCATTTGACCGAAATTCAACTATGAATAACAATTGTACATCGTTTGATTTCATTATTATTGTTTAGCTAGAAAAGCCACAAACAAAAGGATGGCAAGCGGCAATTTGGCCACTGTTGCTTAGTCCAAAAATGTATTGTTTTGGCAGCGTGACCTAATGGATAAAAGCACCATATTGATGGCAAAGAGATCGACATGGTCAGGGTTCAAAACCTATTCTTGTTATTCTGTTGTGTTTTTGAGTAAAACAGTTTTCTCTGCTTGTCATTCTTATAAGCAGCTCTAAACATCAGTCATATCTCTTAATACAAAGGAAAAAAACCAAATGAAAATTTTCAATCAATCAAATATAGCAATATCTTGGCATCCCCAAAAGTAGATCAGGATGATTACTTGACAGTTGTCCTAAGTTATTTTCCTGAGAGTTAAAAAGATTAACAAAGATAATACAAATAATAATAATGATACAGTAGATTAAATCATAACTGGTTTAAATAAATTCTGCTGAAGGACAGGACCCTTGCCCCCCATAAATCCACCCTTGTTTGATGGCAATCTTGAAGCATGAAACCACACAAAGACCAATGCCACAAACATCACACTGATATCTGGTATAGTTTCATTCTTAACAAAAGAGACAAGATTAGTAACTTTCTTGCAAATCAGTGGTCTACAAAGAATGCCAATAAACACTGCAAAAAGTAAATATTCAGAAGGATTTTTTGTGTTGCTAGGCAATCGAAAATGCTTTGCCATATTGTTTTGCCAAACTTTATTTCAAAAACTCAATAAAAAGCAAAACATGTATATACGACATCTGTACTTTTGGCCAATGGCTGCAATGTACATATACGTCACCCATCCTCAAATGCTAAAATAGTGATGATATATATATATATATATATATGTGTTTATTGTCTCAAATTGGTTAATATTTTTATTTTTACTTTTTTTATTTAGAATATGACTAAAATTGTTATCAATAGTATAGTCAAGTGGTTAGCACAATGTGATTGTGATTGACATGGTCTCAGTTTAAAACGTATTCATGCCATTCTGTTGAGTCCTTGGGAAAGACATTTTACTGAAAGATACTTTACAGGACTTTCCCCTGCTCAGCAATCTTGGCAAGCAATTTTAAATTTTAATCATATCTCTATAAAACTAAAAAACTAAATAAAAAATTTTAAGTGGACAAAAATATCTTGGTACTTCAAAAGCAGGTTGGGATAATTGCTTCCCCTATGTTGCTTTCCGGCAATTTAGGAGAATAAACATAGAGAATAAATAAATAAATTTAGAACTATGTGTTAAGACCATCAAGAAAAGGAAAGTGCCATAAAGTATCTTTCCCAAAGACATAACAGATTGGTGCAAGTGTATTTTAAACCATGACCATGTTGATCATGCTTATCATCTATCATCCATCAAATAGTACTTTTAAACACTCAACCATGGCACCAAGAAAATAATCTGAGTGAAAAAAAAATATTAAATTTAGTGGCAACTATTAAGGTAAATAAATCAATCTACTTGCTAAAACATTGTGGCCTCACTTTTTTGTAGGTTATATGGCAGAACATATAAAAAAATATCTTATAAAATAACATTTAGACTATAAAAAATACTCGCATGCAGTGTTTTTTTTAAGGTTTGACTCTAGAAACCATTAAGAAAGTTTGAAAGACCAAAAACTATTTCATTTAAATATGTAAAAATAAACACAGCAGTTCCAAATTTACAACAAAAATTTTCAGTTTCAATCTCATCCAAAGAAATTTCATCCATTGCATCATCATTATCTTTTAAATTTGCATATTCTACCACCTTCAACCTCGTTTTGTCACTTGCTGCTGTTTCTTCACTTTTTGCCATTTTTCAGCTACAGCTTGCACATCTTCATCAGTGAGCTGTGCTGGGTTATTGATCAAAACATTTATTAGAGCGTTCAGGGTAACACCTAGCAATCTATTGCATTGCTTGGTTTTGACATGACATAAAGTAGAAAACCCTTGCTCTGGCCAAGTGCTTGACAGAGAAATTGACAATGCTATACAATCAGTGTCAACAATTTCTTTTGATCAGTGTTGACCAGAAAGTACTTTAAGAGAAAAATCTTGTATAACAAAAGAATATAAATTTGTCTGTAGCCAAAACTTTTCTCAAGTTTTGTACCCCACAACAACTGTTTCAAATATACAGATTATATATATTGTCCTTTATGTGCCTAAAATTATTCCTAAAAAAAATCTCTGATGCAATACAAGAACTTATAAATTCATTAGCTGGTCTCAGTTACTAGTAAATAAGTCATCTTATCATCCATTGTCAATTTAATAACCTAATTACAACTACAACTTTAAGAATAATTTAATTGATATTATAATGATAACAAACAATAAGCCACTAACAAATTCCAATAGTTTCTACTTGTTTTACCTTGAACCAAATTATCAAAGTTTGTGGAGTTTGGTATTCTGATAAAAACAAGACTTTTAAAATGGTTTTCCAGCTTTTGGTGGCATTACTATTATTCATAGAACCTTCATTTATTAGTTGCTATAATAATCAGAATGAAATTGAAAAACTATGTTTTCTATTTGAAAAAAGAATATGTGTGTATAATAGTAAAAGTGGCAAGACTGTCAGTAAAGAGCTCAATGAAACTCAGAGCATTAAATTAAGGTAAATTACAAAAGCCAAGTAAAGAATTTTATTAAAACCTCAACAGTCTGTTTCATCTTATCAGCTCATCAGGAGGTGATTCTAAACACAGATGAAAAGTACATAATAAAATGCATAAAACTAATTAGTTAAAAGTCAAAAGTAATTATTAAACAAATTAGAATTAAAGATAAAATTTAAATTTAAAATTTAAAAACATTTTCAAGTAAATTTTCAAGTAAACAAGCTAAGAAAATTAAAATTTAAAAATTTGTGAACAAGCGGAGCATTTTCATCTATGTATCTGACATGGCAAGAACTGACTGGTAATCAAATTACATGTGCAATAGGTGGTGGGAGAGAAAGAACATTGCAAAAGAAGAAAGTAACGAGGTGTGAATGAACAGCAAAGAAATGGCTATAGAGATGATCAGGGAGGTGCAGGAAACCAACAAATAGATAGATAGATATAGATATAGGTGAAAACACAATAACAATGAGCAAGCATGGCATAGACAGAGGAGGGAGGGAATTGGAAATTCAAAAAGTCAAAAAATGAAAGATTCGAGTTAAAATTAAAAAATTTTAAGAAATTTTTAAAATATTAAATTGGGCTAGATTTTTTTTAGTTTAAATTTGTTCCAGTGTCAGCATTTGGAGACAAACTCAGATCGCTTGTTCAAGAGCGTGCACTGGTTGGCTTGCTTGTTCAAGAGCGTGCACTGGTTGGTAAGATGGCAAGCTTCTCTACTAAGCAAATGTTGCAGCACTTAGCGCCACTGGTGTACACAAATGATTTGCAAACAATTGACCAAGTTATCTGTGGTTTTATTCCTTTGTCTTTATATTTCCATACTGTTTTAAAAAGTTCTGTGGCGTTTGCTTTATCTAGGTGATTGGATTGCCAGTAGTCATAAAAGCATTCATAAATTCAGTTTTGCAGCATCTTAATGCTGGGTGGGTGAGTTAGGGGCACTGATGGATGCTTTGTAGATGATGGACTTTGCTCGGCACTTTCCACTGAGTGGGCAGTTGGGAAGGTTTCTGCAGTTGCATGGTAAATCTTTGTTGTTGGTGTGGGGGTGCAGAAGTTTTTTATTGTAATTGTTGATGATGTTTATCATGTTCAGCATATAACTGTAGCTTAACTTTATGTTAAATTTATTACATATTTTGAGGAGTTTGTGATGTGCAGAAAAGTGTTTGTTTATAAGGTTGAAGAGTGCTTTTCCTATGTTGGTCTGTACTTCTTTCTTGTAGGGAGGGTTAAACCAAATAACGTTCTTTTTCTTTTACTTTTAGTTTTGCGTTTGTTTCTCTGTTTGTTGTTTTTTGATTCTACTGAGGCTGGTTTGTTGTATTTCATGTTGACTTTGTAATGGACGAAACGTCATGTTACAAGTTTTTCTTTAAAAAATGCATTATGCCTCTTGTTGTATTTGTTAAAGTTTAACTTGCCTCTGATTGTACCAGTAGAACTAATGAATTTTAAACTAAGTAATATTCCTGTTAACAGTGTTTACTTTAAAAATATTGTCAGAATGTACTGCTACTAAAACAAAAAAAGCAGACAAACAACAATATTTACTAAGATCAAAAAAACAAGCTGTTTAATGTTCAGATTAATTAAATCAAATTATAAGCCATCAAAGCCAGCCATGGTTCTGATGCATTAAAGTAAATTTAATATCCCAAGTTAACAGATTGCAAGACATAAGGCACATCTAATGTTTAAATAATATCAAGTAAATAGTGAAGTTTTTATTCAAAGCATTAATAAATTTCTATATGAGGTAAGTCTTGTATAAAGGTAAATATCTGCTGTTATTGTCTTTTCATCAAAGAAAAATGGTTCAATAACTTTGTTACACAAAAGTCTGCACCACACATTAACCTTTGGGCTGTCACATTCAATTTCCTTAGTAATGTGTGGGTTTTTAGTTCCCCAAATTCTTGCATTATGTTTGTTAAGCTTTCCAGACACATGAAAAGTTGCTTCATCACTAAAGCAAATGCGGTTAAGAAAATGACCATCCTTTTTGATTTTTTACAAAAAGTTAAGAGCAAATTCTTTTATTTATTTAATTTCAATTATTTTATTTATCTAATTCATCTCTAAAATAAAAAAGTGATATTAGCAAAAACTTTAATAATAACTGATCAATATACAAAAAAAATATTTTGATAACACTTCTCAAAATTTTTTATTGAAATTATAAAATTGTGGATACCCTGTACAACAAGACAATAAATTTATATTATAGATAATAAAAACAATTTATGGGAACATAAGCAACAAAAATAATTGGATTGTAAACCTTTCTAATAAAAATTTATCTGATGATGAAAGAAAAGTGCTACCATTATTAGGTTTAAATTTTTCGGTCTCACAAAGTTGTATTCTTAAAATTAATATAAGGTGTTCGGAAAGTCACTGTGCACTTTTCTAATAATTTTTTTATATTTCAGATTTTAATTCATTATTATTCATTATTACAACCCCAATATGGTTTTAACAACTAAAGAACGTGTATGGCTTGTTGAACACATATTCCAAGAGGGTAATAGATACACAGATGTAGTGTGACAGCGGTTTGCTAAAAAATTCCCAGATAAACCTGTTCCACATCACAACACAGTTCATAACCTTGTTGATAAGTTTCAGAAAACAGGATCAGTGTATGATGCCGATTGCTGTGGAAGGCCAGCAAAGCTATCAGAGAAGAAACTGTTGGACATTTTTGACAGTATGCTGCAGAGTCCATCAAAATCATTACAAAAATTAGCTCAGCAGCATGATATTGGTCTTGCAACTGCTCATAAAGCTGTCAGAAGGCAATTAAAGCTCTTCCTATACAAAATAATGGCAGTGCAAGAACTGAAAACCAATGATCATGAGAAACGATTACACTATTGCAGATGTCTTAACCAATTTATCAAAGAGAATACGGCTGATGTGTTGGATGTGACCTTTTTCACCGACAAAGCATGGTTCTATCTCCCAGGTTATGTTAGTTTGCAAAATTCAAGATTGTGGTCATCTGATAATCCTCACAGTTTGCATGAAACACCCCTACATGATAAGAAGGTTGGTGTGTGGATTGCAATTTCCAGACATAGAATTGTTGGCCCTATTTTCTTTATGAACACAATAAACAGCAAGCACTATTGTTTGGATATTCTTCACGCCTTCATCGGTCAGATGATGAAATCCATTACTCATGGTTTTAACAGGATGGTGCTACTGCCCACACATCTGGAGGATCTACAGATTTATTGAAGGAATTCTTTGGAGGCTGCATTATTTTGAAAGACGTGTGGCCTCCACATTCACCAGATCTAAATCCACTAGACTTTTATCTATGGGGAGCAGCAAAATCTGCAGTGTATTGAGATCGTCTGCATAAGCTGGATGACTTGCAAGCAGTAATAACAGCATTCATTCAATCTATTTCAAGCATCCAAAAGATAGCAGCATTTAGAAACAAAATAAGAAGGGTCCAAGCCTGTATTGATCCTAAGGGGGTCACTTTTAATATAATTTATAATTGTTTTTTATATTTACCTCCTGTATTCTATATTGAAACATGTATGTTAATAAATATGTAAGTGCACAGTGACTTTTCGAATACCCTGTATATTAGCTAATATTAAGAAGGGTATAAAACTTTACTAAATAATGCAGCTGCTATATAATAAGAAGCAAAGTTATGGGTGTATTAAATAATAAGCAAAGAAGTATTCCAAATTTCTCCTTTTAAGAGAAAAAAAGCATTGAAAAATTTTCGAGATGATGAAAACATTGTAATCACAAAAGTAGATAATGATAACAATTTTTAAATTGTTAAATGATAAAGATACTTATAATATGTTAAAAGTTGATTTGACAAAAAATTGTAAATGTAAATTAAACAAATTTATTTTTGAATTATATAAAATTGATTGTTTACATCAAAAAGAATATTTGTATTATGAAGCACTGATGCTATTGCATAGCACATGTATGGGTTACCAAAAATCCATAAACCAGATTGTATCTTTCATTAATTTACCTTTATACAATCCTTTCTAAATTTGTGACTAAAATATTAGCACCTTTAGTAAATTCTCGTCATTGTCATTTGGAAGGGCATTCACTCCAGGTCAGACACAAACAAAACTAGGCCAAGAGTTTATCCTTTTACTGCCCCAGGCTGCTGTACTGCCTGAATCAGATGCTGGCAGTGATGTTATTAAGCCAGCATCAGGTTTCCTCATCCAAAACTGTCAGACCTTGTGCTCCATGTGGTGCCTGATGTATAGGGCATGCTGTTAGAACATGGTCTGCAGTTTGCTCAGAGGTGCCACACTCACAATTCTGTGAAGAAGCGAGACCCCATTTCTGCATGGACAAATGGAATTGCCCAACACCAGTCTGCAGGCAGTTGAGCTTAACCCAAGCTGCTCAGGGTAAGCCCATCCCAGCAGGCCTGGCACCAGTCCCAGGCACAAAAGCATGGAGCCTAGAAGCATTTTCACAATATTCCATTTTCCATTTGTGATTTGTCCAATCAGAAGCGCAGATGCCAAGTCTGGCAAGGTTGTCCAAAAGATTCCACGCAGCTGGCACAAACAGGTGTCTGGATGGTTGCCAAGTCTCACTTGGAGAGTATCTGAGGACCCACTTAAAAGACGATAAAAGATATGATTGGGGTCCAGATATCCACAATGAGCCAAGGAGAGTGTTGCTCCCAGTCAGCATAGCTCAGCTGGCTGGATGCCTGAGAGTATAGGTAGGTGGTCCATTGGAGTGAAACACAGGCATCTAGTGACTACGTGCAAGACCTCAGCAACCCCAAATTAGCCAAGATTGCCCTAATTTGTTTCCAAAGCAAATTTGCTGTAGTGTCATGATAAATAAAAATTTTTAGAATCATTGTTTATCAATAATACAAAAAATTCAATAAATGATATAGATTAGAATGTTTTTCCAAAATTATATCATAGTATAAAAATCTCATAATGAATGGGAGTTTTCAACCTGTTAATTTTAGTTCTGTTGCACGAAGTTATTAAATTGTTGTGTATGGTTTTCCTATTACCATTGTGTTTACTAGTCTTGTTTTTTGCTTTTAATTACATTGTACTTGTGTATTGTTTTTACCTGAAGAAGTTCACCCAATGTAATGGATGAAATATTGGGTTACAAGTTTTTCTTTAAAAAATATATTACACCTCTTGTCGTATTTGTTAAAGTTGAATTTGCTTCTGATTGTACCAGTAGAACTAATGAATTTTAAACTAAGTAATATTCCTTTTAACAGTGTTTACTTTAAAATATTGTCAGAATGTACTGTTACTAAAACAAAAAAAAGCAAACAAACAACAATATTTACTAAGATCAAAAAAGCAAGCTGTTTAATGAGATGTATGGTTCTACATATTTTTGCACAGTAACTCAAACTTTGACTCAATGTTTGTGAGTGCTGGTCTTATGGCAGTCTTATGCTTGTGAAATGCTTTCTTTCTTTCTTTCAACTAATCAAGATAATCAATTAATCAAACAACAGACGTTTGGTGGTACAGAATTTGAAGATGGAGTGAAGTAAAAGATTTTTCTTCCCAAAGCTTTTTATCTGACACTCTTCAGGGGAAATCATCAGAATAAAGCAGAATAAAACTGAACCGGATTATAAAGAGAAAAGCAGAATTCTCATTAGTTGAAAAAAGAAGTTAGCCAATGAGAGATGAATTCTTTTTGTTTACACTTGAATTCTTTATTCTTTTTGTCTTATTCCCCTTTTGTGTGAACAAAAAGAATTCGTCTACTCTTTGAAAATTTCTTCATCTTTTCTCTCATTGGCTAACTTCTTTTTTTCAGCTAATGAGAACTCTGCTTTCGTCTTTATAATCCAGTTTGGTTTTATTTCTGCTTTATTCTGACAATTTCCCCTGAAGAGTGTCAGATAAAAAGCTTTGGGGAAAAAAAATCTTTTACTTCATGTCATAATCAAACAACATTGGATATTCTGCTTTAAGACTAAGCTAAAAACTGTTAAGCTTTTTTTTGGAAAATTCAAGCTGCAACTTTGAATTAAAAGAAAGTTCAGCAAATTCTTCTTGAGACTTCAGAGGGAGATGATCAAAGCTTAGATTTAACACAATGAATAGGTTTTGGATCCAGTCTAGTTTCACATTGTCTAATGCTGATAAAAAGTACTTTTAAAAATTTTTCATTAAATTTGTCAAGTGCGAAATTATAATTGGCTTAATTACACTGGATTCCACATCATTGGAAGCTAAGAAGTCATCTGTAAATGAAAACATTTCAAATGAATAATTTTTAACTTTTTGCATCTAGATTTTAATTTCTTTATGAAGGCTTCAATTTTAGGTTTTAATGTAAAAATATTGCTGTTCTCTTCTTGAAGTGACAAGTTGAGTTAATTGAGCTTTTCAAGTATATTTGATAGATAAAATAATTTTAACAACCAACTGTGATCACAAAAATAACAAACCAAGTCTGAATTGTTTTGAGATAAAAAAATAATGATCTCACTTTGCAACATCTAGTCTTTTTAAAACTTTCCCTTTCAACAGCCACCTTACTTTACAATGCAGTAAAAGTGTGTTGTAGTCCAATACCATCTCATCACATAAATTTGCAAAAACTCAGGTATAAAGTTAACAACTTTCACAGCATCTTTAACAATTATATTAAAGTCTGGAGACAGTTTTTTAGTCACTAAACTATCTTGACAAATAATACAATGTGTGAAAGTTATAGACACAACATTTGCACATTGCAATCTACCTTGAAAATTGGCTGTCTGTGCCCTTATTGGTGCAGCTCCATCTGTACATACTGCAACACAAATCTTCCATTGCAGAACCATCTTAGTGAAAAAAGTATCTACTTTTTGAAATATATCCAGCCCTGTAGCACTTTTATCCAGTTGTTTACAAAATATGTCATTGATGTCATTATTGTAACTATAGTGATCATTATTGTAAAATATGTTATTGGGGTCATTCCATGACAAATCACCACAAAAAAAAAATTTGTTTTAACCACTACATCTCCGATTTGGATAAAAATTGGTGTATGTGGTTATCTTATAGCCAAAACCCACTGGTGCAAATATTATGTTTCTACGACTAACACGTTTTGAGTTATAGGGAACAAAGTTTTGGGGGAGCCAATAAATCCTTTTCAAAAAATGCTTATATCTTCCTCAAAATATGTTTAAATTATAACATGTTATATATGGTTGAAATCAGAAAAGAACAAGGAATTCAAATACAATATCAAATTAATATAAAAAAGTTATTTATTTTATTTTTAATTTTTCCCTGCCACCCCCCAAAAGTTTTGAAAGCCCCCACAAAAATTTTTTGGAAAAAAATTTTGATTCATAAGCCTTAAAAATATGCAATAAAAACAATGGGTATAGACCATTTATTATGCTTAACACTCAATACAAATGATTCACTAAAGCAATTTTTAGGGCAAATATATCCAAAAATTCAATTAAAATGTCTTCATAACATTGAGGATCTTGGCAATGTTTTCTTGGAATTTTAGATTCTAAATAGTTCAAAATAATTTATAATACCAAAAAAAAAAAAAAAACATTTAATGGGTATTGAGGTAGGTATCAGATATTGTGGAATATGCAAACTAAATACCTCTGATAAATATGACTGTATCGGTATTAAAGTAAAAAATTAAAATCTTTGTATAGCCATCAGCAATACTAGCCGTAACTCCATTGTTAATGTAATAGAATTATACATCACAAATACATATACAAGTTATACATTTTTTATATTTTTTTCTTCATTGATAACAAAAACAAAAATAAAAAGACACATACAAAAGAATGAAAAATCACGTATAGAGTACAATGCAATTGCTGCCAGAAGATGCTAGCAAAAGACCTTTTAGGTTACCATATGTTAACTAACACCTTTAACTATTTGAATCAGATGCTATACATACATATAAAAAATGAAATTGCAATATAAACAAAGACAAACCAAATAAAAAAATAATATTTATCAAGGCTAATCATAAAAAATATGGTGTTATGACAGTTGATTAAATGACACTTGATTGAACACACTTGATCAAAATAACACTTGATCCAAACAATACTTGATCAAAACAACACTTAATAGAAACAACACTTGACCAAAATTACACGTGATCGAAATTGACAGTTGATAAAAAAAAAAAAGATTTACTTTTGTATGTTTTTGCAATTAAACAATGTCTTTGTTACTGAAAATTAGATTCATAAAAAGTAAAGGTCGTCAGTAAGAGAACAGTTTGTGTTAATTTTTTAAATTTTTTGTCAATGTCAAGATCAGGGTTTTTTAAAGAGTTTCCTGGGCTAAGCATTTTTAGGGGGGCAAAAGTTGATTTCATGCGATAGTTATGTTTCGTTAGATGCCTATTGCTGCCATTCCTTTGCATTCAATTTACATTGTAGTCAGTTATTTAGGGAGGGCATTGTGCAATGGCCCCACCCTTGCAGACCCTTACAGAAATAAGAGATAGACTAAAAGGGAAGACTTTTCTTTAGAGATTACTATGTTCATGGGACAAAAAATTGACAAAACCGGGACAGAGTCAAAGTAAAAACTTTTTTATAATGATCACTATGTTTTTGGGATGAAAAATTAAGACAGATTCAAAGTTGTAAATTTTCTTTTTTTTTTTATTTGATCAAATGTCATTTCAATCAAGTGATGTTTCAATCAAGTGTTGTTTGATCAAGTGTCATTCGATCAACTGTCAGGTCATGAAAAAATATACTGATAGAAATGAAAACAATTCAAAAACATTACAATTTACAAATTGTTGCACATTACAACATACTGACACAATTGAAAACCATTCAAATACATTACATATTACAGTTTACAAACAGAATTCTGTAAATTGTTAAAAATCACTGATATAGTTGTTTATGAGAAATGATTTATAATTAATTTTTAAATTATGAAATGAGTTTTCATTAATGTTTTTGGGAATTTTAGACCATATCTTTACACCACTGAAATTTAATATCTTTCACTAAAATCAGAAGATATATACAGTTGGTAAAAACCAGGGGTGTAAAGCCAGAGCCTGGAGCAGGAAAAATTTTTAGGGTCTGAAGCTGGAGCTGGAGCCAGAGCCACATATTTTAAAAAAGTGGAGTCAGAGTTGAAGTCACATATTTTAAGGTGAAGCTGGAGCTACATATTTTCAAAAAGTTGAAGCTGGAGGCAATGTTTTAATAGGTTGGAGATGAAGCCTGATGTTTTGAAAGGCTTGAAACAGTAAAATTGCACCAGCTTAAGTTCCAGCTTTGTATTGCATTAAAAAAACACAGCCAAATTTTTTTATTCAAATTAATTATGTTTTAGAGTTGCCTCTAGCATATTTGGTTAATCAGAAATGTATATCCTATATTATCCTTTGCTTGAGTTGGTTATGTTCTGCCTCCCAGAGAGGCATGAAATGATGTTACTTAATCTGGTCAAGTTTGAATATTTAATGCCACTTGGAAATGGAAATTAAATTTACCTTAAATAGTTTATTTAAGCATGCTCTAACCAAATTTAATAATTGTTTACTGAGCAAATGCTTCATTTAGAGTCATGGTCACTTTTAGAATGAAACATTTCCAAAAAAAGTTAAGTAGGCAGTGTGGTCAAGTGGTTAAAGCACCAGGTTGATAATCAACCTAGTTTCGATTCAAAACCCACTTGCGCCATTCTGTTCTGTTCTTGGGAAAGACACTTAAAATATTTCCAAAAAAAGTTAAGTAGGCAGTGTGGTCAAGTGGTTAAAGTACCAGGCTGATGATCAACCTGGTTTTGGTTCAAAACCCACTTGTGCCATTCTGTTCTGTTCTTGGAAAAGACACTTTATGGAACTTTCCCCTGTTTGGTGGTCTTGGCCAGCAATTCTAAATTGCAGTAATATCTCTATTAAATTACAAACGTACAGCAATATTTTGGCATCTCCAGAAGCAGATTGGGGTAATTGCTTACCCTATGTATAGCACCTCATCACTTTCCTGCAAGTCAGGAGGATAAATATAAAGATAAAAATAAAAGAAAAATTAAAGTATTAAATTTGATCATAGCACACATAAATGAACAGTTTAAGGCAGGGGTGTGGAGCCAGAGTTGGAGCCAGAGCCTGGAGCAGGAAGAAATTTTAGGGTCTGGAGCTGGAGCCATAAATTTTAGTGCTAGCTGCACACCCCTGGTAAAAACAAATCAATTTTTTATGTGGTGAGTATTATAATTATGAATTTGTTCATTGAATGTTCATTGAAAGTAATCCAAAAAAGTTTTTGGTAGCATATTATGCATATACTTAAACATGAACTTTGCATAAGTACATTTAATAACATTGTTTATTTTTAAGACATTAAATTTATGAAAGAAATAATTTATATTTGTTGATTTTGGTAAAAATAAACAAGAACAAATGAACTTATTTTGATGGACCTGAATAGGAGCCAGCATTGATTTATTAGCTCTTCTCCAATTCAATATAGAGTTTTAGACTTCAGATTAAAATAATGCAAAATAGATAGTTTTTAATGTCGCTAAGGTAGCACAGTGTCTGAGTTTAGATACTATGCCACAAACTTTAGAAAGTTGTTAAGTGCTCATTTCAAGTTACCCCAAGGTACTTCAAACCACATTTTCTTTCAATAAAATGACCACTGATGGTAATATTAAAGGAATCAGTAAAATTTTTCTTTTGTTACTGAATGGTACAAAATAGGTTTTAGAGTAGTTTGATAATAGTTTATTTGACTTCAATCATACATCTATTCCGCACAATTCTTTATTAACATTATTTTGCACAGATATCAAATAGAGTAGTCTTTATATTAGATACATTTAAAAGATCATTTATTTAGGGTAGGAATAACAGGGGTCCAAGAATTAAACCCTGTGGTACTTCACATTTAAGTGTAGTCAAATCAGATAAAACATTTTATATTTTTGTACATTGAATTCTATTACTTAGTATAATGTTATGATAAATCTAAAGTATATATCATAAAATTATACCTAAGTAAACTCTTAATCTAAAGTATATATTAAATTTTTTCTATTGATATATCATGATCATGATTAATAGTGTCAAAAGCTTTGCTTAGATCTAAAAACATAGAGCATGTAAATTTGTTGTTGTTAAAATTAGATAGTAGTTTATCACAGATGGTTTCTAAATACAAAATGCTTAAAAATCATATTTATTATCAATTAAATACCTACTAAACATTAAAGTTACTTTTGCAACTCCCTGCTTTAAAATGAAACCGATGCCGATCAACAACATTGTATTTTTAGCAAAATGAGGAGGCATTGGTTCTATATTTAGGTAGGCCTAACATCATTTAATCTTAAGTTTAGCAACTAGGTATCTATTAATGCAATGAAAAGTGAATTCTGCTCAAAAGTATTGCCATATTTATGTTTTTACGTCTGAGACAATAACTTAATGCATAAATTTTTTTAAAAAATCCATTAAATTGAGTAAAATTTTGCTTAAAAATTGCTTTAGTGAATCATTTGTATTGAGTGTTAAGCATAATAAATGGTCTATTATACCCATTGTTTTTATTGCATATTTTTAAGGCTTATGAATCAAAATTTTTTTCCAAAATATTTTTGTGGGGGCTTTTAAAATTCTTGGGGGTGGCAGGAAAAAAATTTTTTTAAAAATAAATAACCTTTTTATATTAATTTGATATTGTATTTGAATTCCTTGTTCTTTTCTGATTTCAACCATATATAACATGTTATAATTTAAACATATTTTAAGGAAGATACAAGCATTTTTTGAAAAGGATTTATTGGCTCCCCCAAAACTTTGTTCCCTATAACTCAAAACGTGTTAGTCATAAAAATGCAATATTTGCACCAGTGGGTTTTGGCTATAAGATAACCACATACACCAATTTTTATCAAAATCAGAGATGTAGTGGTTAAACGCTTATGGTGATTTGTCATGGAATGACCCATTGATGACATAAACCAGTAAATTTTCCATACTGGTGATACATCAAGCTGAATACAAAAACGAGTTGATTCATCAAGCTGAATAAAAATCTTAGAACCATCTTTAATTCTAAGAATAAGTTGTTCATGTTGATCATTGCTGATTGTGGATATTTGTCTTGATAGAGCATTATTCGATAAAAGGATTTTTTGCATTGGCTTTTTTTTTGCCATGAATAATTCTAACTATTTTAACTGCTGCTTATAAAAGGAATTCTTCAGCAATGTTAAATGGTTTCTTGGATTTTGCAAATAGCCACAAAGCTTCAAAAAAGACTCTGGTGTATTTTTTCTAAGTTTGAAATTCACTTTTAAATGATCGTCATTGTTTGATTTTTTCAAAAAACATTGGAAAAAATTTCACTGGTTTATTGGCATAAGAATCGTGTTTTTTGTTAAGATGTTTTTTGAGCTTTACAGGTTTAAGGCTATCATTTTCCAAAATTTCATTGCACAGCAAACACAACTGATGTTGTTTATTGACTTTCATTATAAACATGAGCCCATGCTAAACAAAAGTTTGATTATATTTCCTCTTTCTCTGAAAGCACTTGCACATTTGTCACTAGAATGTCTGGTATTGCTGCAAGTCAACATTTACTGGCCAGCACTCTGCTCCACTTAATAACATAAAACTATAGTTTAAAACAATATATTATTATTTATTTTATTTCTATATTTATCCTCTTGACTTGCAGGAAAGCAACAGAGGCACTAATACATAGAGTAGGCAATTACCTCAACCTGCTTCCGGAGATGCCAAGATATTGCTGTCTGCTTGTAATTTAATAGAGATATGACTGTAATTTAGAACTGCTTACCATGACCAGCAAGCAGGGGAAAGTGCCGTAAAGTGTCTTTCCCAAGGACACAACAGAATGGCACAAATGGGTTTTGAACCCAAGACCATGTTAATCATCTGTCATTGTTTGAAAGGCATCCACTCCAGGTCAGACACAAGCAGGACTGGGGCCAAGGTTTTATCCTTTTACTATCCCAGGCTGCTGCACTGCCTGAATCAGATGCTGGCAGTGATGAATCAGATGTTAATCATAAGCATGGCGCTTTAACCACTCAACCACACTGCTGACATACCTTGCCAAAATTGAGTAAAATTAAAACAAGTACATATTTTACAATATTATGCAGTATGGTATTGGTTTTCTAGGATTCACAATGATTTTCATAATGCAAAAATGTATTAATCTAATAAATTGGTAATCAGATAATTTGTGTATTAGTCGGCAGCATGGTCGAGTGGTTAAAGCACCGGACTGATGATCAACATGGTCTCGGTTCAAAACCCACTTGCGCCATTCTGTTGTGTTCTTGGGAAAGACACTTTACGGCATTTTCCCCTGCTTGGTGGTCTTGACAAGCAGTTCTAAATTACAGTAATATCTCTACTAAATTACTAGCGGACAGCAATATCTTGGCATCTCTGGAAGCAGGTCGGGGTAATTGCTTACCCTATGTATAGCGCCTCCGTCGCTTTCCTGCGAGTCAGGAGGATAAATATAGAGATAAAAATAAAATGAGATAAAATCCAAACATTGTCAGATGGCCATTAGTGCAGACACCCACAATTTTTTTCCAAGGTATATTATTGTTGCAACAAATGTCAAGATCACTTTAAATACATCTTATGCTCTACATGTGTTCTTTAGGGTTCTGCAAAACAGCATATCCTTTTCACTCAAAACAAATGCAGACTAACAACTGCGACAATTGCAAAATATCAGTTGTTTCATGACTTTAAATTGAAAAAAAGCTGGTAACTTTTTCAAAACTTGACACTCAATTTTCTTTACAAGCTTATCAACAGGTGTTTTGATTGTAAAATCTAAGAGTCAAATCTTTGCTATCTTCTTGCTGTATGTTTTTACAACAAAAAACCAGCTGCTTCTAACCTGCATAGTTTAATCAATGTTTCACCAATTAATGTTTTAAGATTTTCTTCAAGATGTCATCATCATTTGGAATCATCTGCTTGTTCTTTTTTATCCAATGATGGCAGTAATGTCCTTGAGCCAGCGTCTGGTATTTAGGATTGACAGACCATGATGTCCTTTTGGTGCCTGGTGTGTAGAGCATGCAGAAATGATGTGGTCTGGAGTTTATTTATGTGCACCACATGCACAATTACAAAAAAAGCAAAACCCTATTTATACAAGGATGATCAAAAATGCCCAAAGCCAGTTCACAAGTGGTTGAGTCTTACCTAAGCAGGCCCAGACCAAGAAGCCTGAAAGCAACTCTTGGGATGAAATCATAAAGGTTAGGTGGGCCATTCAAGTACTATATGTTCCATGTAAAGTCTGTCCACTGACCAACACAGATATCTAGTTTAGATACATTATCTTATAGTTTCCGTGCAGTGGGTACAAATGGGCATCTGAATTTTAATATCTCTTGCCACTCATATAATGGCCTGAACAAATGATTATGCAAGAGGTGCTCGAGATCTAAAATGCTGCAGTCAGCTAAGAGAAGAGTGGCTCCCAGACGATGAGGTTTACCTGGTTGGATATAGCAAGAATGGGAAGGTTGACCATTAGAGTGGGATGCAGGCATCCAGTTACAATCATTAAAAGCACTGTCAATAAGACGAGTGTGTACACTGCAACATTAAACTGATCCACATATTCTGCTGTACTGTAGACTACAGATAATGGCTATGCATAGTGTTTAAGCACCAGACCTCCATCTTAAACTGCTAGTCATTTTACAAAGTTGTTACATGCAAACCTAAATGGGCCCGTCAGTCAAGAGCATTCATGTTGCCCAGGTCATCAGTAATTGTGAATAGTCAAAGCCAATCTTGCCAAAATGGAAAATCATCTATATTATGCATTGTGGTACCACTTGACTATTCACCATGAAATCTATAAAATCATACTTCAATAAACCACTGTCATAATTTATCGTTTTCCATTCATTTTATATCAATGCAGTCATCAAATCAGCTTGTACCCTGTTGTTTGTGCCCCCTGAAAAACCTTTCATGCCCCCCAGTTTAAGAACCTGAGGTGTAAACAAACATGTTTCAAAACAGATGAATAAACACATCACAGTAGCAATAGTGTGTAATTTTGTAATAAGCTTTGTATTTGATAAAATGAATTATATCAGCTATGAGGTGTAAGGATCTTATAATAATGGAAAATTGCTTGCTGAAGCCAAAGTTTTGGCAAAAATGACCCTTGGCTTCAGCAAAAGTGCCGATTAATCGGCATGATGAAGCTTCGGCACATCCCCAGCAAAAATATAAACTTTTAAATACTGTAATATATTAATTTAACTAACTAGCATTTAACCTTTAAAAGCCTATTTTACTGGCATCAAAAAATATAATACAATTAAACTAAACATAAAAAAATTATAGCACACCTTTTAGAACTGAAAACCCACTCCAATAATCATGACAAACATTAATCTGAATTAAAGTGTGCACTCAAATGAATAATAAATTAAACTCACAAATAATTGCTAAGTTCGAAACTAATAACAGAGTGGTTATGTCAGAGCAGTTATTATATTAAACTATCAAACCATAAAAAAGTTTTTAAACTATATTTTATTTGCTCTATATTTTATTACTCTAACAGTTAGTTTAAACTATATTTTATTTACTCTAACAGTTAGTCTACCAAAACTACAACTTTACTTTTTACACCAAACCCAGCTAAATATGGCACAACTAAGCAATCAAACACTACTAACAACAAAACACACAAAAATTTTGGTTTTACACTAGACCTAAAGCTAACATTTTTACAACACATAAATGTAATGATATCAAAACAAAAGAACATTTAACATTTTTAAAGCACTCATTTTTACCAAATCAGGATAAACAAAAGTCAAACTCAAATAATAACATGCCACAGATTTTGGTTTTAAGAGACAAATTAGTCATATTTATAGCAAATTTTATACTTTTATAGTTTATATTGTGTTGATCTATAAAATTTTTACAAATATAACTATTTGTTTTACCAGTGTCAACCAAAGCATCAGCATTGTATGTTGTTAATTTGAATTGCTGCATGTTTAGAAAAGTTTATTGAAATTTGTCATTGAAACTAAAAAAGATTTTGACATGCAAACTTAATGATTTTTGTTTCAAGCAACATTTAGCATAGTGTCCTAGTTTACCATAATTGCAAATTTTAGTTTTCACAGGACATCAATTTCATGGATGTCATGTAAAACCAATGCAAAAATAACACAGAAAAAAATTTTGAGATGTTTACTTGAGCAATTGTGTATAGTATTAACATTATGATCATTCATGTTTCTTTAATTAGAAGTAACTTATTAAACTGCAAATTATTTACAGTACATACTTGAGAAAAATATGAGGCTTAATCTGAAGAAACTTTTGCTAGTTTAAGAGCTTGAGCTTTTTTGTAGGATTCAACAGAAGTTAACATTAGATTCTCTAGTAATCTCTGCTTAATTATGTTTGATGAAATACTACTGATGAAGGAATCTGTTTTTATTGCATCTTTAAATTATATTATAAAGCAGTTATTGCTGTAAAATTACAATTTTAACTCAGTTTGTCAATGTGTAAGACAAACTCATCAATAGATTTACCAATGTTTTTTCAGGCTGTTGCTATAGGATGTCTGACATAAGATTTCTTTCCTTGGTTTTAAAAACAGTTTTTGTAACATTTCAATAGCTATTTCATAAGTGATTTTTTCTTGTGTATATTTTTATACAAAGGAGCTGTTAAGTGAGCAGTCAGCACACCTGATTTTTTAAAATATTCTCAACTTTCTGGTAATACATTAATAGAATTTGTTTAAACCAGAACTTCCAGTCATCCTCAGCAGATGAAGAACTAAGGTCAATAACTAATGTCTTGACTGCTAAAATTTCAAGTTTGCTTGAGCTATCATGTAAAAAACAGAATAGCAGAAATTTGGGATGTGCTGAAGCCAGAATTTTGCTGACGCCACTTTGCCAAAGCTTCAGCTTCAGCTTTGGCTTTGGAAAAGATTTGTTGTTGTTGTCATTTTGTAGGAGTTCTTGCTTCCTCATGATAAATTCTTTTTGAAAAGTATGCAGACAGCTATGCTAACATCCTTATTACTTATTTTGAAGTAATCCCATAAGGGATTTTTACCTTGTTTAGGCATTATGAATAATGATTAGCTTAGTTCTCCATATCATTAATGATCAGATCTGAAACATCAATGATCAACATGAGAATAGTTATACATACATTTAAAAAGATGCAAATGTTTATAGCAATTATCTAATACAATATACACTTTAGCTATAATTAATTAGCTACAGGCTAAATATAAAACAACATTATTTACAACAAACGATTTTTCAGCATTCAGACACAGAAGAAGTTTTTTAATTTTATATTAAAACCATAGAAAGTTACAAATTGAAAGTTCAGACAGTGATAACATAGCACACACTTCTATCAATCTGAAGGTCAGGCATTTTACTGCCATAGTCCTTGCTTAATGCTAGCACAACAGAAGAAAAGATGAAACAAAGAGGGGCTAACTGTAAGTCAGTGGCATGCAATGACCTCTGAGGCTGGACATGCAGTTGGCATGCAATACTTTATGGATAGGGCAAATATTATCTGGGATTCTCAGACAAAGACCAAATTTGTCTCAAAATCACGGTGTTCTCCAAAAAAAATCTTCAATTGTAGTCAATCTCAGATTTCTAACTTTTCATTGCAAAGGCATATAGTGTTGTCCAAAAAAAAGTCTTGACTTAAAATCAGTATCAGATTTCTGGCTTTTAGTCCCAAAATCATAGTGTTCTCTAAAAAAAAAAAGGTCTTCACCTTGGATCAGCCTCAGATTTCTCTAATTCCATCCAAAAACCATGGTGTTCTTTATTAAGTAAAAAAATAAAGGTCATTGTGCAAAAGTTCATTGCTCATGCAAAGCATGACTTGCAAGCCCTGACCACACGCCACTGCTGTAAGTCTGTGTAAACCATGGGATTTTCAACTTTTTGAGACACATCTCCCTTGCATCATGGAAATAAAACTTGCACTCCCCTTGATAATACCAACAAAACAGAATAACTTCATCTTTTATTTCATACATGCATGCTAACTTGTTAATTAAAAAAATAAAAAAAACTTGGTAAACAGTTTTTTAATTGCAGCACTTGCTTTAACATAGTTGGCAGCTCATACGATTGTTGTAAACCTGCTTTTCATGGCAATAGGTAAAGTTCTAGAGCCTTGAGCATTTCAATAAATCATGCAATGAGATCTAACTACATTGGGTTTCCTCCTGTATCTTTGCAATGAATTCACTTCAAGATCCAAACATTGTCAGATGGCCATTAGTGCAGACACCCACAATTTTTTCCAAGGTATATTATTGTTGCAACAAATGTCAAGATCACTTTAAATACATCTTATGCTCTACATGTGTTCTTTAGGGTTCTGCAAAACAACATATCCTTTTCACTCAAAACAAATGCAGACTAACAACTGCGACAATTGGGAAATATCAGTTGTTTCATGACATTGAATTGAAAAACAGCTGGTAACTTTTTCAAAACTTGACACTCAATTTTCTTTACAAGCTTATCAACAGGTGTTTTGATTGTAAAATCTAAGAGTCAAATCTTTGCTATCTTCTTGCTGTATGTTTTTACAACAAAAAACCAGCTGCTTCAAACCCCCTAGTTTAATCAATGTTTCACCAATTAATGTTTTAAGATTTTCTTCAAGGTGTCATTGTCATCATCATTTGGAATCATCTGCTTGTTCTTTTTTATCCAATGATGGCAGTAATGTCCTTGAGCCAGCGTCTGGTATTTAGGATTGACAAACCACGACGTCCTTTTGGTGCCTGGTGTGTAGAGCATGCAGAAATGATGTGGTCTGAAGTTTATTTATGTGCACCACATGCACAATTACAAAAAAAAGCAAAACCCTATTTATACAAGGATGATCAAAAATGCCCAAAGCCAGTTCACAAGTGGTTGAGTCTTACCTAAGCAGGCCCAGACCAAGAAGCCTGAAAGCAACTCTTGGGATGAAATCATAAAGGTTAGGTGGGCTATTCAAGTACTATATGTTCCATGTAAAGTCTGTCCACTGACCAACACAGATATCTAGTTTAGATGCATTATCTTAATGGTTTCCATGCAGCAGGTACAAATGGGCATCTGGATTTTAATATCTCTTGCCACTCATATAATGGCCTGAACAAATGATTATGCAAGAGGTGCTCGAGATCTAAAATGCTGCAGTCAGCTAAGAGAAGAGTGGCTTCCAGACGATGAGGTTTACCTGGTTGGATATGGCAAGAATGGGAAGTTTGACCGTTAGAGTGGGATGCAGGCATCCAGTTACAATCATTAAAAGCACTGTCAATAAGACGAGTGTGTACACTGCAACATTAAACTGATCCACATATTCTGCTGTACTGTAGACTACAGATAATGGCTATGCATAGTGTTTAAGCACCAGACCTCCATCTTAAACTGCTAGTCATTTTACAAAGTTGTTACATGCAAACCTAAATGGGCCCGTCAGTCAAGAGCATTTATGTTGCCCAGGTCATCAGTAATTGTGAATAGTCAAAGCCAATCTTGCCAAAATGGAAAATCATCTATATCATGCATTGTGGTACCACTTGACTATTCACCATAAAGTCTATAAAATCATACTTCAATAAACCACTGTCATAATTTATCATTTTCCATTCATTTTATATCAATGCAGTCATCAAATCAGCTTGTACCCTGTTGTTTGTGCCCCCTGAAAAACCTTTCATGCCCCCCAGTTTAAGAACCTGAGGTGTAAACAAACATGTTTCAAAACAGATGAATAAACACATCACAGTAGCAATAGTGTGTAATTTTATAATAAGCTTTGTATTTGATAAAATGAATTATATCAGCAATGAGGTGTAAGGATCTTATAATAATGGAAAATTGCTTGCTGAAGCCAACGTTTTGGCAAAAACGACCCTTGGCTTCAGCAAAAGTGCCGATTAATTGGCATGATGAAGCTTTGGCACATCTGCAGCAAAAATATAGACTTTTAAATACTGTAATATATTAATTTAACTAACTAGCATTTAACCTTTAAAAGCCTATTTTACTGGCATCAAAATATATAATACAATTAAACTAAACATAAAAAAATTATAGCACACCTTTTAGAACTGAAAACCCACTTCAATGATAATCATGACAAACATTAATGTAAATTAAAGTGTGCACTCAAATGAATAATAAATTAAACTCACAAATAATTGCTAAGTTTGAAACTAATAACAGAGTGGTTATGTCAGAGCAGTTATTATATTAAACTATCAAACCATGAAAAAGTTTTTAAACTATATTTTATTTGCTCTAACAGTTCGTTTTGCTTATTAGGCTTTTCAGGAGATAATCAAAATTTTTTAAAAAAATGCAAAAAAGGCAAGTTTAACAAAGTGATGAAAGTCAGCAAATAAACTTTAAAACAACAGAAAAAATAAGGTTGTGATTAAATATTTCAAACCAGTAACAAATCTTTTTTGATTGTTAGTTATTTTTTTAGTTAAAACTATGCTTGATCACATGCTTTTCTTTTGGCTGTAAATCTTGACCTATCAAATTATTTTTCTCTGCTATAATTTTAACAGTGGTTCACAGCATAACTCCAACTGCCTTTTATACATTCTGTAAGCTTTAATGTTTGGTTTGATCTACTTTACAGTCTTCATAATCATTGCACTATTGCCATTCTCACAAGTTTTTCAACAAACCTGATTTTACTGTTATTATTTTTTTTTAGACTAGTTAGTACCTATGATATTGTTAAATAACTATAATAGTTAATTTATTCCAGTACAGCAGCCATAAATTTTTTTACATTTTTGCAGGCATTTTAAATTTGTGACAACAAAAAGATGACATTTATGACCAGCACATATGTAACAAATAAGCATTGGGAGTTCAAAATTGGATTATGAAATATTTTTTTAAATTATATTATGAAAAGATTTATTACACATATAAAAGCAATTCTCCGGAAAAATTTGATTATTTATCTTTACCCACACTGCCACAATCATTAGCCATAATAGAAGCAAACAAAAAAACTAGTAAAGTTAAATCAAAATTAATTATTTTTCTGCAAATTGGCTTGCTGACAAATTTGTATGTGACATATTAGCATATCAGAAAATCTCCACTGCTGCCCAGCAAATCCAGAAAAATAGTATATAGCTATTATTTATAGTCAATATTATTTGATGACAAACAACCTCAAAACAAACTAACAAAACTTTTACAATTTGCAAAAAAATTTAAGTATAAATTTTTATTATTAAACTTATTAATTGTAAATAAGCAAATTGAAAATATTTGACTTCAAATGATACTGGTTCAGTTTTAACTTTTTGCAAAAGTGTGTTACTTGATGTATTGTATTGATAAATCATTTATTGTATTGATAAAAAAATTGCTCTTGTAATCAAGCTGAAATAAACAGAAAACTTTTTTCTTTATAATTTTTAAAAGTATGAAAATAAATCAAGAAATTAGCCACTAATTATTGAAAGTAATAGTGCCAGAATATCCTTTAACTGTATTAAGAGAGTCATTGGGAAAGGTCAAGCAGGGAATGATGAGAATTCCATAAAGTAACTCTTTTGGAAATTTGGAATTAACTGAGAATCTACAATTCTAAACTTAAATAGGAATACTGAACATCAAAAAAGAATTGCTAGATATCAGAAAAAAGTTTAAAAAATTAAATTTCGAACTTCATCAAATTAGATGAAATAAATTATATCAAAAAGTGCTTTGAAGCAACATTGAAAAGAGTTGATGAAATTTGAATTTTGGTCTTCATCCAATTAGATAGAATAACTTACATCAAAAAGTATCTTCAGAATATTAAAAAAGAACAAATAAGATAACAGTAGATAAAATGAATTTCAGACTAAGCAAGACAAATGTAAAAACTGAAAAAAACTTAAGAACAGAAAATCAAGATTTTGGTAAAAAATTATGAAAATAAAAATGTGTCGACAAAAATATCTACACAGGTATTTCCTTAAAATGAATTTTTAGCTTTTTTTTACTCAACAGTTAAAACAGTTGAAATAGTTTGGCAGTTGAAACATTTGAAACAGTTTGGCAGTAAAATGGGTAATCCTGTACTTTAGCACAGTAAATAAATTCATGAATGCTTTTTGTTCTAAGCAATAATAACCACAGGGGGGATCCAGGTTAGTTTTACTATCAAAAATTGGCTAATCCTATTTTTTTACTATTTTTTTATATTTTTTACTTTTTTACTATCCCTGGTAAATCTTAAATATCAAAACATCCTATTTTTTTTATATTTTTTACTTTTTTACTATCCCTGGTAAACTAACCTGGATCCAGATACCCCCTGTGGTTATTATTGCTTAGAACAAAAAGCATTCATGAATTTATTTACCGTGCTAAAGTACAGGATTACTGTAAAATAAATTTTTAGCTTTCTTTTACTTAACAGTTAAAACAGTTTGGCAAAGGATTTTGCACCCTCTGTAGATTGTTGAACTGAAGTCTACATTAATATTTATGTTTAATTGAATAAAAAGAAAAAAAAACATACCTTGGTTAGCAATTTTAATAAGTATATCGCAAAATGTTTCCAATATTCACCAATTTTTGTTTAATGATAGCTGTAATTTTAAAATTATTTGTAGTGATGGGATGATTAATGAAAATTGCAATCAGGAATCAAAAGAATTGAAAAGTTTTTAGGAATCGGAATTGGCATCAAAATTGAAAGATTTTTCATGAAAATTATTGATTTTTGAAAATGATTCCGAATTTATTCGTATATTTTCTTTTTTTTATACACTTTACTATCATTGAGTATGCATATATATGAAAAAATGCATTTTCTTTTTTAGAACAATATATATTTTTATTATAATTATAATCATGGGTTGATGGCAAATTGTCCATGACAAATCAGCACCAACTATCAGTAACTAGAAAAGCTTGTTTCCAAAACAAATGTCAAATGGAGCATTCTTTGTTTGTTTTATTAATTTTTTTTACTTCTTTCCAAGTTTTAGCACAAGGTGAGCAAAAAAAAAAAATAATAATAATAATGATACAAACAAAGAATACTCTATTCTATGCTTGTAGTGGAAATGAGTCTTAACAACAATATCATTACTAACCCTAAGCAAAATTGGTGGTGGCTAACTGTCAGTAGCAAATCTGTGGCAGCAAACATTTCCATCCAGTATACATTTATATATATTTATAATAAAAGTGGCAAGACTGTCAGTAAAGAGCTCAATGAAAACTCAGAGCATTAAATTAAATTACAAAAGCCACAAAAGAGATTTTATTAAAACCTCAACAGTCTGTTTCGCCTTTACGGCTCATCAGGAGGTGATTCTTATTCAAATAGATTTCTATTTGAATAAGAAATCACCTCCTGATGAGCCGTAAAGGCGAAACAGACTGTTGAGGTTTTAATAAAATCTCTTTTGTGGCTTTTGTAATTTAATTTATATATATTTATATTTATACAGCAAAAGTAAATTGATCTTTCTTGCAGAATAGTCAATAAAAAAATCAGAGCAACTTAAAATGTTTAAAAAACCACAACAATCTGTTTCATCCTATGGAATCATCAGTTGGTTGCTTTATTTGAATAAGTAACCACCAGACAATTTCATAAAAAGAAATATTAACATTGGGAGAGTGAAAGAGTGGGGGAGAGTGTTGTTTTTGGATAAAAAAAGTACAATAGGTTTGGGAGTGACAGGAGAAGGCATGTGAGGAGGAGAAAGGAGCAGTTGAATCCAAAGTGTCTGCAAAAAACTGTCAAGGGAGGAGGGGGTCAATTATGGTCTTTGCTGCTTTTTCATTGAATGGTAGTGGTCCAATTATAAGGATAGCAGAGACGATGAATGGTCAAAGTTAATTGAAGCATTTGCAAGACCATTTAGTGCCTCATGCAAAGAGTAAGATTGGTAGAAACTACCACTTCCTCTTTGACAATGCTCCTTGCCATAAATCGAAAGCTGTTAAAAAAATATATACAGAAGCACAAGATCAAGATCATCGCTTTTCTAACTCAATCAGCTGATATAAACCCCATAGAGAATCTATGATGTGAATTGGACAAAATCATAAGGACTTGGACAAGGCCATAAAGCAGAAAAAGCCATCAAATCAAAATGAATTGTTTCAGGTCATTGAAGATGGCTGGAAAAACGTACTGCAGTGCAAATTGGAAAAATTGGTAGAATCAATGCCAAAAAGAATAAATGCAGTGATAACTAATAAAGAAAATCTGACTAAATACAAATTTATTTATTTATCTGTAATCGGTCTTATAATTATGCTTGTCTATTAATGGCTCGTTTTTATAAATCACTTTGTAACATTTTTCACAATCAAATATTCCTTTTTAAAATTGCATGCTTTTAATCAAAAAAAAATTATGTATCAAAAAGATATTTCTTTTTAAAATTCATCAAAAATTTAAAAAGTTACATGAAAAAATTTTTTTTTTTAATCGGTCTTATAATTTTGCTCACCACTGTGTATATACAGAATGTGACAAAAGTAACACAAAATCGTGGATGATTATTTTATGGCTCCAATATTAAAGATCATTCAGAATCTATGATTTGTTTGACTCATTTTTCAGCTGATTTCTATGTTTCAATTTTTCTTTTAATTGTTCTTTTTATGTTTCAACTTTAATGTTTTACATGTATATTTTATTTAAATTTCTCATTTGGTGTAACTTTTGTCACACCCTGTATGTAAAGAGAGAGAGAGAAAGCAATAGTAAATCAATCCTCCTTGCAGAGTGCTCAATGAAATGATCAGAGCAATTTTATACAAAATTTATTAAAAAAACCTTAACAGTTTGTTTCATACAATAAAATCAGTCTGCTTTATTTGTATTAAGGTAAGCAAAGGGGAGTCAGATCACCTTAATATGAATGTATAATCTCTGTACTTGCATTCACTATATTTTGAGTCATTTTTTTTTATTATATGACATCAACAAGAATTTCATTACTTGCTTAATTAGTTTAAAAAATTGCATATTTTGGAGCATAAAATTTGAAAAGCTTAAGTAATATTTCTAGTTTCAGAAATAATTTAAAATTTTAAAACAACCTCTTATGAATTATGTTTCGCAGAACTGCATATTATTTATCAAAGCATGATTGACTTAACCAACTATGTTTTCATTACTAATGATTATATTCTTTATTTTTCCAGTAACCACTGGATGATGCTGTAATATAAAACAGACTGTTGTGTTTTTCTAAAAAGTACTTAAATAAATTTTGTATGATATATTCAAGGCAGTGGTCAAACCTATATCATGTTTGAGCTGCATATCATAAAACCAAACTTTTAATAAGCCGCAACACAAAAATCTAAAAACATAAATTTATTTACTTGTTTACTGATATAAAAAGGTCCTCACTTGAAATCATCCTCAGATTTCCCACTTTTTGTCCCAAATTCATAGTGCTCTCTAAAAAAAGGTCTTCACTTCAAATCAATCTCATATTTCCCTATTCTCATCCCAAAATTGTTGTGTTCTCTAAAAAAAAAAAAAGGTTGTCACATTAAATCATTCTCAGGTTTCCCATATAATTTTTAATTTTTTTAAAAGGTTGAAAGAGCCACAAGCAAGGGTCCAAAGAGCTGCAGTTTGACCACCCTCTGTATTCAAATATCTTTTTTCAAATATAATCTTACTAATTAAATAATAATCAAGATTCTATTAAAATAAAAATGCAACAGATGTTTGTGGTTTTTCAAAAGAGTGCAATTAAACAAAATTTGTATTAAAATATTGCTCCTATTCTTTAATTGGGCACTCTGCAAGGAAGATCAATTCACTTTTTCAATATACCGTAAAACCTCTATTTGAGCGCCACCTTTAATGGAACGCCACTGTAGGGAAAGGGTTTAAAAATAGAGTGCCACCATTTAATTGAACACCACCTCTAATTAAATGCCACTTTGATGTATTCTTCTATTTTGGCAATAGTTACAGCTGAAATCGCCTTTCTAGGTGTAAGAAGGGAAGAATGGATTGTCAAATTGCACGTTTATTTTTAGATGCTGGGAAGTCCCAGTAGTTTTTTAAATGGACTAATGGTGGTGGCCTTAACACCAACTATACTATCAGTGGTGACTCTATTTGAATAAGCGGTAAAATCAACACAGACTGCGCCTGACCTTCTTGTTGAAGCACATGCATGCTCATATGAACGATTCGACACGATATAGCATGACTACAAACAAACAAATGAATGCAATTGTATAAATGTGCTAGATGTTTTTTCTTTTCATTCATAAAATTTATCTTTTTGAAATTCTGACCAGCTAGTCGAAAAATAGAGTGCCACCCTCTTATTGAACGTCACCTTTAATAGAACACCACTATGGAGGAAGGGTTGAAAAATAGAGCACCATGGTGGTGAAACAGAGGTTTTACGGTATATATAATCTTCAATTTGCAATGGTTAATGGTGAACAATTTAAAACAATTAAGGAGAGGCACTGTACATCACTTATTCAACTCATTGAACAAGGTGCATTAAAAAATTTTTTTTATCAGTCTCTCATAAAAAACAAAATGAATTTTAACTAACAAGAATCAAAATCAAAATTGGCATTGAATTGAAAATTTTTGTTGGAATCAACATCGAAACTGAAAAAAAATTGAAATCATCCCATCACTAATTTTTTCTAATCAACTCAGATTCTTTAAACATATATCTGTAAATAAATAGTAATTACAGAAATTATAAATGCATAAAAAGAATAAAAAGTTAAGTCTTTTAAAAGTAAAATTTCAGAAAATTTGAAAATTTGCAATTAAATTCTTTAAAAATAAACAACATCACTTACATAAATAAAATTTATTTAGTACAAGTTTTTTCAAATATATCTTGAATATTATTTATTCTTATACTCTGTGTTATCATATTATATCATCCCTAAAATTATTCTTTTACTTTGATGAGAGTAAAACCATTTTTCAAACAAAAAAGTTGTATTAGCGTTTTTTCACTCCTTCATTTTAAGTCATATAAGATACTGCATAACCTTTCCTATGAACTACTACCTCACCATGGTGAGAAAGTCTGTGTGTCTTGATGACCTGTAAAGCTGTATTGGCCAGAGATTTTATCTCTCCTGTTAGGAATATCCATGCCAAAGAGTTTTGCAGATAGAGACCAGACAAAATGTAGTTCACAAGATGGCAACTTCAAACCTGGCACACTGTGCTTAAAAGCTGTGGCAAGCAAGCAAGCAAGCATTCTAGAAGGAAATCTCTTATATAAAAACCTTCTCACAGTAGGGTTACACTGCAAATCCATGATATATTACTTAGAACATTTTATTATGCTGCATTGGGCATCTCACAAATTAAAAAGGTTTGCTTCAGGTACTCAGTAAAGGTATTTATTCAGAAAATACTTTCTTAAATGAGTTTTTATTTTATTTGTTTAAACATGAGGGTTTAGTTGATAACAATTTAACAAATTAAGCAGCTTGATTTGTTATCAACTAAACTTTCATGTTTAACTATATAAAATAAAAATTCTTCATCCGCTCAGCAAGTTCTAAGAGAGTAAGCACTTGCTTAACCACTTGTCAAGTTAGTCTCAGTCATGAGGTGCACCTTGTGCTGCAAATCCAAGAACTACTTATAGCTGCTTTGAGTCAAATTGTTATCTGGCTTGTGTGGTCTAGCAGTGATGTCTCCTGCCTGGAAGACCACAGATATTAGATTCAATTTGCAGTGAGATAAGCATCACTGACAAGCTCTAACAAGAGCAAAACTCGAATCTGGTGCTTCTCATTTTGAAAGCAGCTCGATTTGATTTCTTAAATGAGTCAGCCTCATTAAAGATAGGACACTGGTGGTTGCTTTTCAACCATTACAAATTGGCTCATTTCTTTTTTCTGTCATTTATCACTATGGGGTGAAGCTCTTGCTTTGTCTAATGAAAAAAGACTGATCTCTGGCTTCTCGGAAAAGTCAATTTTTTAGTTTACTCACAAAATTGGATGACCAGATTGATGCTTCTCATGGGGAGATATAGATCCAAACCATGACCACAAACACACAAATGGGTTTGTGACATTTGTCTCAAACCTATTGCTAAACATCAAACATCTATTTTACAAGTATGTAACCACACAAAACGCTGGGTGCATTTAAAACTACTAAATCACAACAAAGGACTACAACAACTCATGGTACTGCACACTTCACAGCACTTTTAAACACAGAACACAAACTATCATCACCAAAGAACTTTCTCGAAGTCTTGCAACTTAATGCAAATGGCATTTGCAACAAAACAGATGAAATATAACTACTCACTTAAAATACACAAGCAGATGTCATTACAATACAAGAGACAAAACTTAATCAATTCCACAAAACACCAATCATTTCTCAGTTCACACATATCAGAACAGCCACACTCATAAACAAGGAGGAGGCCTCCTAACTTTTATTAAAAACAACATCAGTTTCTCTCAACTCAATACATCAAACACCTTTCCCATTGAGTTACAAATCATTAAATTTCACCTTTCTACATCACAGCAATTACATATTGCAAACATGTACCCAGCTATTACAAACAGAAGAAGACTGGATTATATCTAGCACTTTTACAACAATAACCAATCTTCCAAACACAATCATCACAGCAGATGTCAATACTAATTCACCGTTATGGTATTTGCCAACTGAAGAACACATAAGCAAGAACTGATTGAAGATATTCTGTTTAACTTCAATCACATCACACTAAACACAAACACTTAAAAAACATCAACCACTCAATCAAACACAACAGTCTACTTCACCAGACATTACCACAGCTTCAGCAGAGTTACATGAATGCACTAGCTGGCTGACCATCCACTTCTCACATCTGATCACTTACTCTTACTCTCCACCCTCAGTATACATCACAAGATCAAAATAAATCAGTTTTACTTCATTAAAACAATAACAAACTACTTAAAGATTGATTGACAACATTTTGAGGATTTCATCTTCTACTGCCCACAGCACAAATGTTCATGAAGCAAACAAACACTTTATCAAGGCAATTTGGGATGCCAACAAACTCTTTATTTCTAAAGAAAATCAAAACAGCACAAATCACACTCATTTACCATATCCATAAGCTTATCCATCATCATAACCATCTTCCCAAACAAAACAGATAATAATCACATAAATAAAGAAGTACATGAACACAAAACAAACACTTGGAAACAACATCTTGACAAAATTGATCACAAAATTATTGATATTTAATAGTTGTGTTTATGAAAATGCAAAAACAAACTCATGCATCTCTGAGTCATTTAAGGCATAGTAGGTTTACTTTACTTTGGAATGTAAGTTTTGGCCCATGACCAGGGCCATTTTTAATAATCATGTTTTTTTTCTTGACAAATTTCTAAGTATGCTACTGGCTACTATAGAGATATAGGATAAACCAGGATAAAATAGGACATGGGAAAAATGGGACACCCCCCCAATAACAGTTAATACAATGTATTTAGTTGACAAGAACATGATCTAAGCTTCTGTTTTCTATAGAAATTTAAAATAAAAACTTTTTTTCATACAAGCATTGATAGCCTATTGTGACTTGTTACCACAGCAAAAGTTTAAGCAATACTTTTATAGTACTATGGGAGCTGGTAGCTAGAAAAATAAGGAATAGTCTTTTTAAATGCAGAATAACTATGGAGAAATGGTAGGCTGTACAATATTGCAAGACATAAGCTAATGCATAAAGTATTTCCTGGTTATCTAGTTTTAAAGTAGCCTGAAGTTAAAATTAGTGTGTTCAAACATGCCTTGCAACTACGTAAAAAAAGTGCACATTTTTTGTAATGAGGATCTTGGAAATGCTGTTCTGCTTATGAAAGATGGTGAGCAATTTTTAATTAAGGTGACACAAAGAACTGGAATTCCATGAGTAACTCTTTCAAGATGGGTAAATAAGAAGGATTCATCACAATTTGGATCTGAACATAGCACTGCCATTTCTGCAAAAACAGGAGCCTTATTAGTTGAAACAATAGAATATATGGGAGACTTGGCCAATTGATCAAAGTTAGCTCAAAGAAATTATTTCAACATTGTTCAAAAACTCAGTTAAACAATCCTTTCAAAAATGACATCCCAGGTGATGAATGGTGTGAATCATTTTAAACTCATTGAAAAAGTCAACTGTCTCAAAAAAAGCCAGAATATACAACCACAGCATACACTAAAGGCTCAACTGAAGAAGTACTTAATGTGGTATATGCTAGTGAAAAGTTGCATGAGCATGTTTTCCAAAGCTTGATAGGGACAACTTGTCATTGGTTTATGAGCACATTTTTGGAGTCCCTTCAAGTAGTCACCATAGATAATTTTTGTTTGTGAAACTAATCTTCATCCCCTTGCAGTTACTATCACTTCTTGAAAGATCCATTTTCTCTTGGTTTCTTCTTAATTCCATTCTAGTGCTGAAAGGGGCATTCCAGGTTAGTCTTACCAAAAAAATTGCTTTATAGTGACTTCTTGAAGAGACCCATTTTTTGTTTAAAATAAACTAAACTTATTGAAATTTCTTGAGTGATTTTGCAATAAGTACAGACTAGTATGTCATCTTCTGTATCATATTTTTAGCTCACAAAACTAGTAACTTTGTGTATCACTATTTCAATCAAACCAAAATTGGGACACTCACAAAGCTTTTTCATATGTCCCATTTTTTCCACTTTGGGAAAAATGGTACACTTTCTAAATTTAAAAAAAGAACTGAAACCTGATGGTATTGTATTTTAGTTTTTTTGCATTTTGTAAGTCTAATGTTGTTTGCATAACTGCTAAATTATTTTACATTTTGCTTTAAAATTGTTAGTTTGACAGACTTAAAAGTTTAAAAGTGTCCCATTTTACCCCAGTTTACCCTAAAATAATTTTGTTTATAAGATTCAAGACCAGGATTAGTTGCTTACCTATTCCTAAAACTATTTTTAGGTAAAATTATTGGTGAAGCTAGAGGGTTCATTAGTTATTAGCACTGGGGCAGTGACAGAAAGTGAACATTTTTTTCAAAGCATCCACTCACACTTGAACGAGTCAACTGGTAATTAATTAATTTTATAAAAATAAGATACAATATAGGCCAAAACCAGTATTTGACAAATAAAAAATTTTAAAAATGAAACAAAATTGATTCAGTGACTGACTATAATAAAATTCAAATTTTTATTATCTCGTTATTGTCTTGTCTTCATATTACACCTGCTGCCTTGCTTTTGATAAAATTTAATACCAAGAAAAGAGTTGCCTCAAATATACTTAAACTTACCACAATACTGTAATGCAAGCCTATCATAAGCCTAATTAAAAAAGTCTGTTATGTTCAAAATAATAAACTTATATTCTTTTGAAAATGCAACTATTATTTGCATCTTTAATCAAATCCTAATTTACATCTGTTTTTTGCCCATTCTTACTCTTTCAACTAAACTATTGTATTATTAACACTAGTCTTATATAATAGGGGAGACTGGGGCAAATTTGGACATGGGTAAGTTGGTTTAACCTATGTGCTGCTTATACTGTTGGTTGAAATAATCTGTAGTGCCAACATTGGCTACATCTTGCATTAGCAACAATACTAGTTATGCGATATGGTCATTAGCAAGTACTTATTAAAACTAATGGATAAAATTCAATTTTTTGCAAAAAAAAGTTAATCTTAAAAAAGCAGGTCTGTTGCTTACTATTTCTGTATGAATATGGTTTAAATGCCTTAATGATAACAATGCTGATTATGATAGAATAATGTGGTAATTTTAAATCAATAGCTGGCCTAGATCTTGAAGTGGAGTAAAGATATAACACTTAGTTTCAAAATGGCGCCTTTGGGGTAAGTTGGGACATAGTCATGGGGCAAGTGGGACCACTGTCCCAACTTACCCCATTATACTTATAACTTAACTTCCAAGTGGTAAGCATTTGTAAAGTCGGCTGCATAATAAAGAAAAATATTCAATAACCTTGAGCTATTTACATGTAAGTTTATGTGATAATATAACCTTTCAATCTAGCTAATCGAAAAGTTCACGTCTTTAAATCTTATTAAAAGCAAGAAATATAACCTACCGGTAAAAAGCTACTAATTATGATGTTATCTACAAGTAGAACCAAAACAAATAATAAAAATAATGTTCAATTTAAATTGCTTATATCGTCTGTTCTAGGTGGAAGAGTAATAGCCTATGCCTCGAAAATATACAAGGAAGACCAACAGAGGACAGACTCCAATAGATGTCTTGAAAAAAGCAGCACGTGCCTTACGCGAAGCTTCCTTACGCAGGTGCTTTGAGCCATGTATGGGGTAAGTCGGGACGTTTGAGTGCGTCATTTCAAACCTTGTTTTCGGCTGTTTCCCGATTTTGAAAACAAATGGTACTACTCATGTTAATTTATTAGTTTTTAAAGTTTTCTATCCAAAGTTTTATTTTAAAATGGCTCATGTTGTTTCCAATTTATGGTCCAAAAATAAAAATTTGTCCCGACTTACCCCAGTCTCCACTACTATACAATATTAAATAAGAATTATGCTTAATCGTCGTCGTTTGAAAAGGTATCCACTCCAGGTCAGACACAAACAGGACCGAAGGCTTATCCTTTTACTACCCCAGGCTGCTGTAGGCCTACAGCCCGGATCAGACGCTGGCAGTGATGTTGTTAAGACAGCATCGAGTTTCGTCATCCAAAAACCGTCAGACTCGTGCTCCATGTGGTGCCCGATGTATGCGGCACGCTATTGAAACGTGGTCTGCGGTTTGTTTAGCGGCGCCGCGCTCGCAATTTGGCGAAGGAACGAGACCCCATTTGTGTATGGACGAATGGAATTGCCCAACACCAGTTCTCAAGCGGTTGAGTTTAACCCAAGCTGCTCGGGGTAAGTCCATCACAACAAGCCTGGCACCGGTCCCGGGCACAAAAGTACGGAGCCTGGAAGCATTTTCACAGTACTCCGCTTTCCATTTATGATTTGTTCACTCAGAAGCGCGGATGCCAAGTCCGACAAGGTTGTCCAAGAGATTCCGCGCGCCTAGCACAAACAGGCGTCTAGATCTTAGTCTCTCTTGGCAAGTATTTGAAGACCCACTTAAGAGACCATATAAGATATGATCAGCGTCCAGAGATTCACTGTAAGCCAAGGAGAATGTCGTTCCCAGTCAGCAAAGCTCAGCTGGCTGGGAGCGACACTCTCTTGGAGTGGGATGCAGGCATCCAGTGACTATGCGCAAGGCATCGTTCAACACACTGTCTATGAGACGAGTGTGAGCACTGCGACATTAGACTGGTGCACAGTACTCAGCTGTTGAGTAGACTAGAGATAAGGCGGCTAAGTGTAGTGTTTTAGCACCAGCACCCATCCCGAGCCTACGAGTCGGCTCAGCAGTGTAATGAGAGAGACAAAATTTTATTTGGCATAACCATAGCACTACATATTAACAACTAACAAACTTTTTAATTAGAACAAAATCTAATTGATTGAAAATTGTGCATGCAAGTTACACCATGGAGCCATCGAAAGAACCATGCGGTTATCAAAGTCGAGGTGCCTCCATTTTTTCATGTAGTAACATGAAGTTAATTTGAAAAGGCAAGAAATACTGGTGCTGATTATAAAAGAAATAATAAAAGAAAAAAACAAAAAAACAAAAACAAAACAAAATATAAACAAATAAAAGCAAAGAAAGAAAGCATGCAACTGATACAATAATTCTAAAGTAAAATAATTTACTCTAAAATTATGAGACTTTTTGTGCATATTCCAACTAGGTGAGATTAAATTTTTGATCTTTTATCCAACATATAAGAAATAACACTTTAGTACTCTATTAGTATTTCGATATTAGCTGTTTTTTATATTCTTTTTTGAAAGAAGTAAAAGAAAGAGATTTAATGGAATTAGGTATTTTGTTCAACAATATTGCTCCTGCATACTGAATTGATTTTTTTCCAGAATTAGTTTGGATTTGTGAGATATAAATACTCTCATTTTTTGCTTGTCTAGTCAAGTGGTTATGAATTTCTCTAGACTTAGTAAATAAAACTCTATATTGTTGTCGCTTTCTATTATTGATAATTTTGAACATGAGTTTGCCTACTTCCAGCTTATCTATGTCTTCTAATTTAAGGATATTTTGTGCTTTATAGACAAGAGATAATTTTGTTCTTTAACCACAGTTAGCTAGGATTTTTAGTACATTGTTATGTAAAGTATTAAGAGGTTTCATGTAAAAACATCAGCAAAACCCCAACTTGTTATTCCATACTGAAGATGAGAGTAGACAAGAACATAGTACAACATTCTTGTGGTTTTTTCATTAATGTAATGCCTAATTTTACATATCAAACCAATAGATTTTCGCAAATGTTGTGTTAGGTGATTTATGTGATATGACCAATTCATTTTATCATCAATATATGTGCGAGGATAATTTTTTGAACAATTTCATTAGATGGTGACGAAACGTGAGCGATATGTCCAGTTTTACTCCAAGATAAGTAGGAGTTGGACAGAACGGTAAAAATCTATCATTATTGTAAACCTTTAGCTCACGCTTGGCCTCTCGGTTATTTAAGTGAAAGGCTGCCATCACCGTCTTAGTGTGACTGAGTTAAGCTTAATAAACTGTTAACCCTTATCAGCCCGCTAAAATTTACATACGTAGAGGAGCGATTGACTACATTTTGTAGTCACTGTTTAAAAACGTTTTTTTTAATCGGTACAGCTATATATTTTTTGTGATAAATGCGTATTTTTTGTTTGCATGCTATATCTACCTTATAATTTTTGACTCTGAGGCCATTTTTAAACGAAAAATTTTTATTTCCATTTAATAATACAACAAAGCAGCACAAAAATAACCAGTTTTTAGTCACTGACATAGCTTTGGCACTTGCATATCTTTATAGTCACACAATGTTGCGGACAGACAAGTTTCTTACATGAGTCACATTGCCTGCGAGAGTTTTTCTTGCACACGTGCATCTTTTTGGTTGGTTTGGCTTCAAGGAATGCTGTAGTCCTCTGGTTACAGCAGGTGTTGAAATGTCCATTTGAGCTGCTGCTTCCCGCACAGAATTTCGCACTTTCGACTTACACAATCGAGATTGTACGGAGGGTGTGGCCAAGTCCAATGTCAGCTTTTTCAGAAATTCTGTCCAAAAATTTCTGCAACTATTCTTCTGCATTAATATGTATGCGTTTTTTGCAGCAGTGTATAACTCGTATATTGAAAAAGAATAGGAGAGGCCTACGGAGAGTTTTCCGGCGGCAGAAAATTCTTCCAGATTTTGGTCAAATGTGTCGACGCCACCTTTACTTACATTACAGTCCAAGATCATCTGCAGTTTTTTGATTCACTACTGTGGATCTTTGTTTCTTTTGGCTTGGTAGGCCACCAGACATATTCCATCTCCATGATTAAAAACAAATTTGCTCCAGTACATGTCTTTTTGTCGCAAAATCAATGGAACGTTCCTACGATGACACACACAGTACCCAGTAACGTTAAATTTTGCTGGAGCAACTGGTTTGCAAGAGTGTAACTATTGAAGTAATTACTAGTGCAGATGTCTCTTCCAGTACCGTACCAAGGCTCGACGACTTTTAGAACAATATCCTGGGCCAAATTGTAATGAATACGGTTGCTTTCTTTTCCAGCATATGCAACTGCATTCAATGCATACCCAGTGTTAGACTCGCAGGCCCAGAATATCTTCAAACCATATTTTTTTGCTTTAGACGGAATGTACGTTTGCCCTGGAATTCTCCCTCGATCCAGCAAGCTGTTCGTCCACGGTGATACATTCTCCTGGAATCTAAATTTGCGTTTCGAAGAAAAATTTTGCATATTTCTGAAACAGCAGCAAACTTGTCATCAGTCTTTCTTTGTTCACGTGTATGCCAGTTGTCAAAACTAATGCATTGCAGCAAAAGTTAGATTCTGTTCAATGACATCAATACGGTAGAAAGGCGTGCTGTCACTGGGTTTCCATAAATCTCTTAGATCTGTGAAATTGTCTCGATCGCATCCTGCTCTTAACATGATAGCAATGCTTGCCTTTAGCTCTTCTATTGAAAACATGCTTGTTGGATAGCGTACCTGCTGGAGATTTCTTTGTATTTCTCGTAGCTTTCTATTGGTGTGATAAGGGATAGTTCGGAAAATTTCTTCACTGACCAAACATTCAAGACTTTCTTTCTCACTCGGAGGTTGAGTGTACAAATGCTTGATAGTTCGTACTATTACGTAACAATGGGGTTTGTTGTACAGTTGTGTTTTGCCTTGTCATTTGCCTGTACAATTGTGTTCAGACTTAGTAAGCTTAGTAGTGTTTAGCTTTGAGTCGTGTTATTATTTATTTCTTTTATTTGCAGACGAACGATTTCGTCATTTTCGTTTTGTTATTAAATTTTATATCATTTCGAAAATGAGTCACGTTCTTTTATGACGAAATCGTTAAGGCTAGTTAATTTTTGTTAAAATGGTTGTTATAGATTGTGCGTACCCGGGTTGCGCTTTTCAATCCGAAGACGCACCAGAAGCTGTAGCTTGCGCTATTTTACAGAGCCACGCATTTAGTCATGCTACTCCTGGGCCTAATTCCATTCGCGCTCCCTCAGAGGGACCAAAACTAACAAGACCCAGCATTGACGTAGGCGTGTCTTTAGAAGCGTGGAACGTATTCACTCGCCGCTGGCAAATGTTTAGGCAAGGATCAGGCATCAACGAAGCTTCAGCCACCGCGCAACTCTTTCAGTGTGCCAGTCAGAGCTTAGGAGATAGTTTGTTAAAATCAGATGCAGAGATTGTCTCTAAGCCTTTGCAGGAGTTACTATCCGCCATGCGTCGACTTGCAGTTATCCCAGTAGCTACTGGCGTCTTGCGATCCGATCTCATGCAGATGCGCCAACTGAGAGACGAACCTTTTCGCGCATTTGCAGCGAGAGTGCGCGGCAAAGCAGACACATGTGCATTCACAATTGATTGTACTTGTGGTTTAAAAATCAATTATACGGACCACATGATTCGGGATACTTTGCTGAATGGCATTGCTGACGATGAGATTCGCCGGGAAATTCTTGGCGGCGCGGATATACTCACACGCGCCGTCAACGAGATCGTTGCCCTTGTTGAAAGCAAAGAAATGGCTCGCAACGCCGTCCCCCCGACCGAGGTCACATCTGTGTCAGCCGTTCGCCGCCTACATGACGCAGACCACAGAGCATGTCGTAATGCAACCCCATGCAGGGAATCCCACAATTTACCTGATCGGTCAAAACAGTCGCGTCGTCCTCTCTGCCAGCAACTTTTTCAGCTCTACAAAAAAGGACCTCGTGGTTGGAATACCAAACCTTATACCTTGTGTATTGAATGCTACCGGTCACAGAAACGCCGAAGACGCCAACTCACTCATAAAGTGGGTCCTTCACCACCGGAACCAGGTCTACAAACTCTTGAAGTCACGTCGCCTGCTGACCCTCAGTTGAGTTCGATAAGAACAAATCACAGGCCAGTCTCGAGGCACAGGCCAAACAAGTGCAACACGCCTCTGTCTGCAGTACATAGAAATGCCACCATGCAAGGCTCCCATTATATATTCAAAGATGGACAGTGGGCAACAGCACGTATGAGAGAGCACCCCAAGGTCCACGTAACGATTTCAGTCGATCGCGCTCAGGCTCATGGCGAATCTACATCAGTCCGTGCTACTAATGTTACCGCCATCGCTGACACCGGCGCCCAAGTGAATGTATGGTCTCTGGACGAATTTGTAAAGTATGGCTTCCCATCTGACATCCTGACCCCTGCATCCAACCTGGTGGCCGCCAATCATTCCTCCATATCAATTGTGGGAGCGTTTTTCGCCATCATTGAAGGACTGTCGTGTCACGGTTATGTTGTGCAATGCCGGGCCATGGTCTACATTAGCGCCGACATTCAGACCCTCTTTTTATCGCACGGAACACTGTCGACCCTGGGGGTCCTATCACCCAGTTTTCCATCATTGGGAGAACATGCTTATGCTGAGACGCAGGAATGCGCTGGTGAACCTGCTGCCATCACTAATGCGCACCTCACGCGCACTGTTACTGGTGGCTGCGCCTCACCGGGCGATTAAAATCATTCTTGCACCTGCCCTCAACGTACTGCCGTGCCACCACCCCCACGTTCGCTACCATTTCGCTGTACTCCCGAAAATAATGATCGAATGAAAACTTGGCTACTGGAGCGATACGCTTCCTCCACATTTAACACATGCCCGCATCGCCCTCTTCATTGCATGGCGGGACCACCCATCGAAATCCATGTCAGCCCCTCAGCGAAACCAAGAGCGTTCCATACCCCGGCTTCTATTCCTCTACATTGGCAACAACAGGTCCATGCAGACCTCCTTCGGGATGAAGCCCTAGGAATTCTCGAAAAAGTCCCGCACGGAGAGCCTACTCAATGGTGCCATCGCATGGTGATTACCAGAAAACATGACGGTACACCCCGACGGACTGTAGACTTATCGCCGCTGAACAAATTCTGTCGTCGGGAAACATTCGCGTCGGAAACACCCTTCAAGCTAGCCCGTCGTGTACCAAGTAATACTTGGAAAAGTGTGACCGACGCTTGGAATGGATACCATAGCGTTCCACTACGCGAGTCAGACCGTCATCTTACCGCCTTCATTACACCATTTGGACGCTGGCGATATACAAGGGCACCACAAGGTTTCCTTTCTTCGGGAGATGGCTACAATCGTCGCTTCGCCGCTATTTTGTCTGATTTTATGCGAAAGGAGCGATGTGTGGATGACACCGTGTTTTTTGACGAGAACCTAGAGGAACATTGGTGGCGCACCATCCAATTTCTTACTCTCGTGGGCCGCTCTGGTATCGTTCTCAACCCCAGCAAATTTCAATTTGCCCAACGGTCAGTTGACTTTGCAGGATTCCGCATTTCTGAATCATGTGTAGAACCCCTGCCCAAGTACTTGAATGCGATTCAACAGTTTCCTACGCCTAAGAACATCAAGGATATAAGAAGTTGGTTTGGTCTCATTAATCAAGTGGCCAATTACGCCAAAATTCGAGACTTGATGGCTTCATTCAAGCCGTTTCTCAGTCCGAAACGTAAGTTCGAGTGGAATGACAATCTTGATAAAGCATTTGCGCGTTCGAAAGATGCTATCATTGACGCCATACGTCACGGCGTAGAAATTTTCGATCCGACTCGACGTACTTGCCTAAGGCCGGACTGGTCAAATCGGGGCATCGGATACTTCCTGCTTCAAAAACACTGTGCATGCCCGTCCACCCTTCCAGATTGCTGTGCCAATGGATGGCGAGTAACTCTCGCAGGCTCTCGCTTTCTCTCATCGGCTGAACAACGTTACGCCCCTATTGAAGGAGAAGCCCTAGCTGTAGCTTGGGGACTCGAGCAGACTAAATACTTTACGCAGGGCTGCGATAATTTAGTAGTTGTTACCGACCACAAGCCGCTAACGAAAATTTTCGGGGATCGAACTCTAGATGAAATCAGCAATACCCGGCTCTTCCGATTAAAGCAGCGCACTCTAATGTGGCGTTTTGACATTGCACACTTGCCGGGGTCGACTAATATTGCTGCGGACGCTGCATCGCGACACCCAGCCACATCAGAATTTTTTGCTACCATTTCGGGTGCCGAGCGTGATTCTATAGACTCTCTCGAAGAAGCCCTTCTTGCTTCGGTGCGGCAAAATACGCGTGATCAGTTGACTTTAAACTGGGATGAAATTGCCCGGCACACTGCCAGTGACGCTGCACTCAATGACCTACTGTCTCCCATACAATCAAACTTTGATGTAAACTTACCGCCGGAAGGAGGTATTCGTCAATACCTCCCATATCGCGATGGGTTTTATATATCTGACGGCGTTATTTTATACAATGATCGTGTTGTGATTCCGCCGCAACTCCGCTATCAAGTATTACGCACATTGCACGCCGCCCATCAAGAAGTGTCGGCCATGGAACGGCGTGCGCGAGCAACCGTTTTCTGGCCGGGGATGACTCAAGATATTCACAATATTCGCGATTCTTGTGCTCATTGCAACCGAAATGCGCCGTCGCAAGCCGCAACCCCCCCGTTGCCCTCCCACCCACCTACCCCCCCGTTGCCCTCCCACCCACCTACCACAAATTTTTGCGGATTATTTTGATTACGCAGGACGGCACTTCTTGATCGTTGGAGACAGATTGTCCGGTTGGTCAGATGTGTTTGTTACACCTGCTGGGACCACCGTCACTGGCGCAAATGCACTTGTTCGCCTCCTTCGATCATACTTTGCCACTTTTGGAGTGCCTGAAGAAATTTCCTCAGATGGTGGCCCAGAGTTTACTGCCTTTGTCACACAGGATTTTATGCGCAAGTGGGACATTAAACACCGTGTTTCTTCCGCCTACTTCCCCCAATCTAACGGCCGCGCGGAGGTTGCAGTCAAAGCCGCTAAAAGACTTCTCATGTCCAATATTAGCCCTAATGGGGATTTGAACAATGATTCGTTTCTGCGCGCCCTGTTGCAACTGCGTAATACCCCGGATCCTGACTGCGATTTATCCCCAGCTGAAATCGTCTTTGGTCACCCTTTGCGAGACGCTTTTTCATTCGTTAATCGGCTTGCTACTTTTTCTAATCGCTTTATTCGTCGTACTTGGCGCGAAGCATGGCGAGCTAAAGAAGATGCCCTTCGAGTTCGAGCCAAACGGACCAATGAAGCATTGAGCGCGCGTACACGCTCATTGCGCCCGCTGCGGTGTGGTGATCGCGTGTTCATCCAAAATCAAGGAGGCACACACCCACGTAAATGGGACAAAGTCGGCACCGTGGTCGAAGCATTGGACTTCGACCAATATAATGTTAAAGTGGGAGGATCCGGTCGTATAACCAGGCGCAATCGACGATTCCTTCGTATAATACCTGATGTTGCCGAGTCCCAGCAAACTTCTTCACCACCAACAGTGCCCCCCCAACATGAAACGCACGTTCAATACCCACCCTCCACGTCCACCCACGTTGCTGATGCAACTTCATCTGAGGCCATAGATCATGGGCAACCACAAGACGTCCATGATGTCGTACCTACAACCACACACTCCACATTTGTGACGGACACTAATTCGCAGGAGACTGACCCTGACACCCACGAAAACAACAAATCAATGATCCCTAGACGGTCCTCTCGCCTACGACGACCTGCTGACGAATTGGATCCGACCTCTGGTAAATGGGTGATCAAGGGATCAACTACATAACTATACCTGGCCGGAATAGTACGAACTTGGGGGGGATGTACAAATGCTTGATAGTTCGTACTATTAGGGTTTGTTGTACAGTTGTGTACAGTTGTGTTTTGCCTTGTTATTTGCCTGTACAATTGTGTTCAGACTTAGTAAGCTTAGTAGTGTTTAGCTTTGAGTCGTGTTATTATTTATTTCTTTTATTTGCAGACGAACGATTTCGTCATTTTCGTTTTGTTATTAAATTTTATATCATTTCGAAAATGAGTCACGTTCTTTTATTGAGCAATTGCTCTCGGAGCCTCGCTAATAATATTCCTTTGACGTCTTTGTGGTGGCATTGGTTGCGATGTGTACGAAATACCACTTGGGCTTACAACCCATTCATTGTCTTGCTCATCATCACTTTCTCGGTCCGCAGGTTCTTCCTCATTATTTGAACTATCAGATTCTCCTTTAACAAGCACTTCAACATCTCCTTCATCATCAACAGCAGTGTCTTCTTCTTCATCCGTTTGCAGTTCAAGCGAAACATTCTACCTCGATCACTTCCTCTTCTTCTTCTTCGCCATTCCTGTGATTTTAAACGTCCTCCTCTGAGATGTCAAGCAGAGTGCATGCATTGCGAAATGTCAATCGTCTATTCATAGTAGCAAACAACAGTTTTTTAAGTATAATATTTACAATTCTGTTGCAAAAATTAATGATATAGATTTTAAGTTTATTTCATCGCTTATTTTACACATCAACTCCAAATACGAATAAACGTCTAGCATACAACTAATGTCAGAATCTTTTATGTGAAAAGCTGCTTGGTGGCAAAAAACCTGTTAATAGCTGATAACTCAAATATGTCAGAGATATTATTATTGCGAAACAGTTTATAAGTTCGTGCTCTTATTAGCTAACTTTCTACATCTTCTTGCTGTCTAAGCAGACATTTTCTAGGCATGCAAAACAGTACAACAGCAGACTTACTTTAGCTAAAGACATCTGCCTTGCTAGATGTGCTTGCTTACTTATTTTAGAAGACCTGTTTAACTATCTGATCTACAATAATATTATTCGCAGACAAAGAAGGTATTCTAAACCTAATTCTGCCAAACATTGCATGCAAGCAATGGCTGAATTGCAGTGACCTGATTTACCAGATTGTTTTCGCTTTCTTGCTGACACTGCTATCTACTGTAGGTCAAAAAATCTCCAGTCGCTAGAGCTTTTTTCACAAAAGGTCAATCGATCTTATTTGCTTTCTTACCGAAATGTTTCGTTGTATCAGTATGCTTCATGTTGCTTTGCAATAAACTTTCATATTGTCTTATTTTCAGCAAAACAGAATGACTACATTTTGTAGTCAAACGCTCCTCAACGTAACTTTTTTGAAATACTCAAAAAATAAAAATGCGATCCAACTTTTTTTTACACACAGGAAACAACTCATAAAACCCTTCGTCATGGTCAAAGTACACCGGTATAGCTCCCCCACAGCAAGAACGGGCAGACTGCAAAGATGCGATGACTACAGAATGTAGTCAATCGCGCTTTTAAGGGTTAAACAGTGGTTTATTAAGCTTAATCAACTGGCAACGCGAAATAATAAAAAAAATTTAGCAAATTTCATGTTAAGTTTAAAAAAATGCAATTTTTCTTAGACATAAAAAATTTTGCTAAAAGTCTAAAAGCACTGCTGAGAAAAGAGCTAAAAATTTTACAACACTTATTACTATTCTTATTTTATTCAGAAGTTAGCAGTAGTGATGTTGCTGATACAAAATTTAGTGTCCATAGCTCCCAAATATTTGTTATTTGTGACATTGCACCGCGCTGCTTAACAAAATTGTTACCAAAAGTTTATACCACACTGTCTTGCACTGCAAAATCACAAATTTAAATACAAATTTTTTGGACTTCTTTTTCATTTTTTTAAAAGATGTTTGATCAAGCAATACTCACTGTTGTAGTTATCAAAATATTTCAGAAATTCCAAGGCTATTGGCATAATCTTGTTATATCGTGGAAAAACACTTCAAGCACTTTTCTCTGCTTGGCATCACAGCCAACAGCCTTAATTTTTAGTAATATCTCGGCCCAGATGGCAGGCAGTGCTTTCTCGCAGCCTGGGCCGTGAGTACGTCTGTTTATTGGTCACAGAATGACAGACCGAAACCAAACCTACCAAAATGGAAGAGTATCCACCTATTCTGATGTTCAGCTTGGGTCTGCTAATCGACAAATGTCCTTTTCAGGAGGGGGCAATGCCTGGAAAAAACTGCCCTTTTCAGGGCACATTGCCAACAAGTATGGCACATTCTTCAGTTGAACATCGAAGGCCTCCCTGTAAGCAAGATGAACGTTCTTTATTACCTTGCTCTGCAGTTTGAGGCACTCGTCATCCTACTGCAGGAGACCCACTGCACTGATGCAGAGAAGTTGGTACTTAAAAACTATCAACTAGCTGTGTCTTCTTTAAGCAGGAAGCATGGCCTTGCGACGTCTGTCCACGAGCGATTAAGGTAGATGCTTTTTGATCAATCTCCACTGACATTGGTTGTGTGTACGCGTTGATGGTTATAAAATAGTCAACGTCTACAAACCACCACCAACGCGATTGCGAACCCTGGATCTTTCAGTATTTCCTCACCCATGTCTTTATGCTGGCGATTTTAACTGTCGTCATGCTGACTGAGGTTACTATGATAGCAGTCCGGACGGTGAATGCTTGGCTGGCTGGGAAAGTATTGATTGTCTTGCCCTCCTATATAATGCCAAGGACGCTGCCAGTTTTTATTCCGGCCTCTGGAACACTGGCACCAATCCGGATCTAGCTTTCGCTAGCGTAGATCCAAACTGTCGCTTACCGGATAGACGTGTCCTTGACAACTTCCCCAGGTCACAACATCGACCTTCGCTTATTACACCATTAAGGTTTGCTATGGCAGTGCCAAGCATGCCTGTTAAACGATGGAACTTTCGCAAGGCCAAATGGAGTCACTACATTGTTTTGACAAATAAATTCGCAAAGACTTTGTTGCCGCCTGATTCACTTGATCTGGATGCGGCTTACCAGGACTTCTGCAACACCATTAAGAAAGCAGCCAAACAGATTATCCCACACGGGTATCGAAACAACTATATTCCATGTTCGTGTTGGGATGGAGAGTGTGAATTCCTCTATAGAACTTTCCAGCAGTCTCCTCAGCGAGACAACTCAAGTTTGGCTTAGGCATATTAGAACACCGGGATCAACTCATTTTGGCTATTTACGTAGGAAGGGCTACTGCGAAAATAGTGTCAAAAGTTATACGAAGCTTGGAAATCTTTCGTTTGAAGGCTAAACGCATTTTACTTATAATTTAAAAATTTCTCACGGTTGTTTGTTTAAAGAAATTGAAATCTTTATTTTGATAAAGGCAGTAAGGAATACCAGATTCTGAAAACCAAATATATTTTGACTACAATTATTTAAAGAAAACAAAAATAAACTTGTACATGCGAAAACAATAAAACTAACTAACAACTTGGCATGCAATAAAATGAAAAAATAGCCTACCAAGAAAGAAAAATAATCTCTAGTTTGGTATCTAGATATCTAAATTCCCTATTTGGCTGCTACAGTCCTGCTTGTCAAGCTTGACAGAAAGCGGAGGAATCGATGGATTGACTTCTCACACTCTAGTCGAAAAGCATGGAGTATTTTGAACTTATGGTAGGTCACAACACTTTCTTCATACTGTCCCGTTTCAGCTGATGCTATTGCATCTCAGCAGGTTAGAAACGAGATATACGAGGCTGTTGACCGCAAGTCATCTCGACTTGTCTCTCAAGAAGTGTCTGACCTTTGGAGGGCCACAACACCAGACCCAGTAAATATCTCTGACACTTTTTCACAGAGAGAATTTATTGCTGCCCTTCAACATTTAAAACCAGGCAAAGCTCCGGGACCTGATTCCATCTGCCCCGAGCTTATAGTCCATTCTGGAGCTGCTTTGAAGTCCTGGTTACGTGACTTCCTTTCTTCCTGTTTGCGCCGACTCAAAATTTTCAAGATCTGGAGAAGAGCGATTGTAGTCGCGATCTCAAAACCAGAAAAGCCCGTGGGGGACCCAAAGAGTTATCGACCGATACCTTTGCTCTGCGTCGCCTACAAGATCCTCGAGAGGCTTATCTACTCCCGCGTTGAACCATTAATCGATCCACTGCTCCCTAAAGAGCAGGCTTGGTTCCGATGCGGGAAGTCAACCGTAGATCAAGTTGTTCTGCTAACCCAGAACATTGAGGATTCTTTTGAGGCTAAAAAAAGGCTGGTGCCATATTTGGCAATCTGACAGTTGTTTATGACACTGTCTGGCACCGTGGTCTTACCTGCAACCTGTTGAGACTATTTCCGGATAAGCACATGGTCAGAATGATTATGGAGCTTGTCTGAAATCGAAGTTTCACCCTTACTACCGGTGACAGCTGCTGGAAAGCAGTCTAAGCCGTCTCAAAAACGGCGTTCCTCAGGGATCAGTCTTGGCTCCCCTCCTATTTAACATCTATACGTACGATCTTCCTTTCATGATTTTCAGAAAGTTAGCTTATGCTGATAAATTTTGCATTGCAGCACTCTTCTGGAAACTGGAAGGACTTGGAGGAGACTTTAAGCCAAGACATGTCTACACTTTCATCGTATCTCCAGACTTGGAGGTTGAAGCTCAGTCACACTAAGACTGTGACGGCAGCCTTTCACTTAAATAACCGAGAGACAAAATGTGAGCTAAAAGTCTACAATAATGATAGACTTTTACCGTTCTGTCCAACTCCTAATTATCTTGGAGTAAAACTGGACAGATCGCTCACGTTTTGTCACCATTTAGTTGCATTGCTTAAAAAATTATCCTCGCGCGTCACACTGCTGAGGCGACTCGTAGGCTCGGGATGGGAGCGACACTCTCTTTGGCTTACCGTGAATCTCTGGACCCTGATCATATCTTATATGGTCTCTTAAGTGGGTCCTCAGAAACTTGCCAAGAGAGACTAAGATATGGGCGCCCGATTGTGCCAGCTGCGCGGAATCTTTTGGACAGCCTTGCCAGACTTGGCATCCGCGCTGCTAAATGGGCAAATCATAAATGGAATGCGGAGTACTGTGAAAATGCTTCCAGGCGCCGTGCTTTTGTGCCCAGGACCGGTGCCAGGCCTGTTGGGATGGGCTTACCCCGAGCAGCTTGGGTTAAACTCAACGGCCTGCGGACTGGTGTTGTTCAATTCCATTCGTCCATACACAAATGGAATCTCGCTCCTTCACCGAATTGCGAGTGTGGCGCGTCTGAACAAACCGCAGACCATGTTCTAATAGCGTGCCCCATACATTGAGCACCACATGGAGCACGAGGTCTGACGGTTTTTGGATGACGAAACTCGATGCTGTCTTAACAACATCACTGCCAGCATCTGATCCAGGCAGCACAGCAGCCTGGGGTGCTAAAAGGATAAACCCTCGGCCCCGGTCCTGTTTGTGTCTGACCTGGAGTGGATACCCTTCAAACGACGACAACAACGGCCCCTCTCTTAAAGGTGCGCGACGCCCGATACAGTCTAGTCTAGTCTGGTCTAGCGAAATATAATAAATACCAGGCTGATCGTTCGCTGACTAAAGCATCGAGAAAGAAACACGCAAAGCAAAACTAATGCCGTCATAAATTACGAACAAGAAATAGAAGAAAAGGCAACTAATAAAGTGATACGTGAAAACGGAGACGGTTCAGAACTCACCATGAGGCAACCCAGAGTTTTGAACCTCCGCGTTACATTCTTTTATTCTTCGGAATTATTCATCAGTTTTCTTTCGCTATGTTATTTTTTTATTGCGTCTTCCTTTTTCGCCTTTAGTCTTTTGTTGCAGTTTTTATGTTTGTGTAAAATGGTAATTAGACAGACAGATTGGAAATGGATGCAAATACAAGCTTGTTATTTAACATTGACTATTTTGTTTAAACAAATAAAAAAGAAATAGAACACACAAGGCAGTAGCGGCTCTCCTAAACGCTACAACCACAATCTCCCCCGTCAAGAATATATTGTTATTATTATATCTGTCGATAGCTCCAGGAATACGTGAAGAGCGACGTAAACTAAAAATTTCGCAAGGTGCATCAGATGATATGCCGTCAGAATTGTCTGGCGCCGCTTGATCGTCGCTAGTTATTGTAATATTGACAACGGCTTTAAAACTTGGTTTAAGTAGGATTTTTCTTGGGTGGCTTTATTATTGGGACCATAAACCAAATATTGATAAACATTTCAAGTAAATTCTAAAATAATAACTATGAATGTTATTCTGCCTTTTTAAATTGTTTTAGTTTTTATGCAGTATATCAAAAGCTTTGATGACCCTAAAAAAGCTAAATGACCCCCCAAGGTTGAAACCACTACCATACACATAGGTCGACATATAGTACAAACTTTGATGTTGTTTCAAATGATAAAACCTAATGTTGACTCAACACTATCTCTGCCAGTCTGGGCTACCGTAAAACGGGGAGACTAAGTCACCTTTTTAAGATTGTCCAATGAATAACTTATAAACATCTGCAAAGAGATTAATACTTTTGGTTCCAAAATGGGGGGAAGAGTGAATGATATTGATTTCATACCTTTTGTGTAAATCTGACCTCATGGGAAAAAGCAATATGATTTGTAAAATTAATTTTCATTGCATTTCTGTTGCTTGCAATGATTGTCATATTGCATAACTTACCAAGGTACACAAGTGCCCGTGAATTACAAATTTTATACAATATCTCAATTTTTGAAGCTCCATAAGAAAATGTTTACATAACTTCATTAAACACTGCAACAAGTTTCCAAAGTTTTTTATCTCTAACTTGATAAACACACTCTATTTTCTGCCAGTAAGTTTTTTTCTCATTATCCACTCTGGTAACTCCGGTTTCTATAAAATTACATTGGTTACCTGTGCGTTTTCACCTCATATTTAATATTTTGTTGCATGTAATTAAGGTGTTAAGAGGCGGTCACCCTCGTACTTAGATGATTTAATTTGTAAGTATAGACTTTCTCGCTCTATACGTTCTTCTGATGCTAACTTTTTTTTGTTTTCTTCCACCTTTTCCAAATTTGGTAGTAGTAGATTTACCGTTTGTCTGGATTCTGCAATCTGAAATAAATTTGATATTATTAATTCTTTTTTCGAGACATGGCGATTAATATAGTTAAGCTGTTGAACCATGCAAACAAGCGACAGCACTTGTTTTGCTAAAATTTAATGATTTTGGTAGCATTTAAAGATATTCAGTGCCTTTTTTCAATATTTTTCCGGATCCGGAGCCGTTTCGGATCTTATGATGTTAAAACAATGCGGATTTACATTTAAATTTTTAACAAAATTTATTCACATTTGCCTACTTCGTTTCTCGCCCTTTATCAATTCATCGACAGAAAAACAACCCAAACCAAATGCAATTAATGAATACTAAATTGTCTCTTTTTATGATAATATATTATAAATTACCCCTGTTTGTTCTATTTGAATAAGATACCCCTGATGATCCCTTTTATGGGTGAAACAGTCAGTTGGGTTTTAGCTTTGTTTTTATATCCATGATTTCGCCAGTGTTTAATTTTTATTACCGTATAAATTATAGATAAATAGTGCCTCCATCGCTTTTCTGTGAGTCAGAAAGATAAATGTAGAAATAAAAAGAAATTTTCTCTTTTATTCTAGATAATATCACAGCTCATTGAAAATTGTGATTGGATAGTTTAGGCTTATTGCTTGTCTCATTGAGTTACTGTTTAACCATAGATTGCCAAATTTTTTTATAAAGGGCCAGAATATTGATAACATTGATGACTACAAGCCGCATTTTTTAAATGTCATGGCTCGTTAATAAAAATAAAAGTGCGATGCATGAATTTATTAATAAAATCGGTCAACTTTCAATTTATTATAGCAAATAAAAGTTAAAAATTTAAAACCAACTGTATCATTATGAAAAATCGATTTCGATCTTTAAAGGTTATCATCAGTTTCTTATTCAAATAGAATCATTTCTTATTCAAATATTCAAATTAATCAAATAGATTCTATTTAAATAAGAAACTGATGATAACCTTTATAGATCGAAATCAATTTTTCATAATGATACAGTTGGTTTTAAATTTTTAACTTTTATTTGCTATAATAAATTGAAAGTTGACCGATTTTATTAATAAATTCATGCATCGCAATTTGATCAGTTAAATAAAATTGTCAATGTAACTTTACTGGAAGAAGGGTAATAGATTTCTGATAAAAAACTTTAACATAAAAATAAAAGTTTAATAAAAAACTAACGCTGTGATCATTTTTTGGATTTTTTACTTTTTGGTTGTATCTGGACTTTACAACCTTTATAAGTTACTGATTCCTTGTTGTAGACTTTAAAAATCGATTGTAGTTTGAGGATTTATGGTAGATTTATGGTACATTGATGACTGCAAGTGTAGAAGCCGCAGCGCACCTTCGTCCGACTCTACACCAGTGGGCGTCTGACCTAAGACAACCCACTGCAAACTATTAAATTTGACTTGGATTAAATGCGTCAACTGATCCGAAAAGAAAATTACTATAGCCCTAGGTGTTCACGTTTGTATTAGTATTTTATTATTGCCGGCCACGGCGAAATCGTATCGACGATTTAAATCGTTAGTCCACTTTCTATAAATGGACAGAAATAAATATACGGTATAAAAACATTCCAACATCAACTTCTCACTTTTTGGTTTACGAGACCACGAATTACCTTCCGACACACTATCGCTGGCGACGACACGTCCATCTGCCACGACGACGATTTCGAACTGAATGAATGGAAACCGCCATCGAAGCAAACGACCACGCCGCAGCCAGTGAAGCGTATAGGATAAGCCAAAAAGAGGAAAAAGGAAAGGGAGCAGCTGTTTAGACGCAACAGCAAGCCTCATTTATTAAATTTTATGGCTCGTTAAGAAAAACAAAAATTTAACAAAAAACTAACGGGTAATCATTTTTTGGTTTTTTACTTTTTGGTTTTATCTGGATTTTACAACCTTTATCAAGTTACTGCTTCCTTGTTGTAGACTTTTAAAAATCTATTGAAATTTGAGAATTTATGGTAGATTTTTTTATTCATTTATGCAATTTACTCGTTTCCGCGAAATAAAGCACTTCGCTGTTGCTCATATTAAAACAAATACGAAAGTTCCGGTTCGGCCTTGCTGTCGGCAATTAATAACCGATAAATATGAAGCTTGGAAACGTGAAATAAAACAAATAGTCAATCGAGGTATTTTGGCAGAGTCACAGCTCATGAGCAAGTAATTTTTACCGTAAAAAAGTCCTTTGCAGAGTATCGCTTTAATGAATGTGTGCTGACATCGTGGCCTTAATAAAGTTGTAAACATTTTTCTTAATACGTATCTTTCTAAAATGATTGTTCATTTACCCGACTTATTCCTTGGGATGAAGGCGTGAATCAACTACGTGGAACATTCCATTAATCCAGCAAATTCCCAAGGACGGTACCAAAATAGAATGAGAGTGAGAATAAGAGACAGAGAATGAATTCAGTTGGTCAGGCGTGGAGAATTAAAACAAGACAGTCTAACACGAGATGGAAGATATCTTGTGATTTGGAAACAGTTGCTGCTTAAAAAATTTGTGCTCAAACAACCTTGTGAAGAAATGAAGTAAAGTAGGGTGCTGTGCCCAACACAGCGTAAACGAGAAACGGCACATTAAGCAAAGCGAGAAATAATAAACTTATCACAAAATACAACAGATTTAACAATGAAAAAAACTGGATTAGTCGGCAGCGTGGTGGAGTGGCTTAAGTGCCGTGACTGTGATCGACATGGCTTGAGTAACCTACCTACTCGCGAAATTCTGTTGTGTCTTTGGGATAAACACTTTATGACACTCCCCCTACTTTGCAGTATTGGTAAGTTGTTCTAAATTTTAATCGTATCTCTATAAAACCAAAATAAACTAAAAACAAAAAATGAACCAGACCGCAATATCTTGGCATCTTCGAAAGCAGGTCGGGGTAATTGTTTGCCCTACGTATTAGCACCTCCGTCACTTTCCTGCGAGTCAGAAGAAAAAATATAGAGATAAAATAAATAAAAATAACTAATAGATCCCGCATCTTCAACTGGTGTAGAGAGATAAGCATTCGGAAGAATTTAGAGATGATAGGAAGAGAAGGTAGAAAAATCATATGTGTCACCGGCTTTATCGAGAGTGTTCACTAAATCATACCCCCCAATGGTAGGTGCTTTCTCGCAGCCTGGGCCGTGAGTAAGTCTGTTCATTGGTGTTAAAGATGACAGACCGAAACCGAACCTACCAAACGAAATGGTATCGACACATTTCGATGTTCAGTGTAGGTCTGCTAGTTCGCAAACGTCCTTTTCAGGACGGGGCAATGCCAGGATAAAACTGCCCTTTTCAGGGCACATTGCCAACAAGTTCCGAAGACCCACTATTCTTCAGCTGAACATCGAAGGCCTCACTGCAAGCAAGATGAACGTTCTTCATTACCTCGCTATGCAGTCTGCGGCACTCGTCATCCTACTGCAGGAGACCCACTGCACTGATGCAGAGAAGTTGGTACTTTCGAACTATCAACTAGCTGGGTCTTCTTTAAGCAGGAAGCATGGCCTTGCCACGTTTATCCACTAGCGACTGAGATACATGCTTTTCGACCAATCTCCACCGACATCGGAGATCGAGTGGTTGTGTGTGGACGTTGATGGTTATAAAATAGTCAACGTCTACAAGCCACCGCTAACGCGATTGCGAACCCTGGACTCCCAGTGTTTTCTCACCCCTGTCTTTATGCTGGCGATTTTAACTGTTGTCATGCTGACTGGGGTTATGATGACAACAGTCCGGACGGTGAGTGCTTGACTGGCTGGGCAAGTATTAATTGTCTTGCCCTCCTATATAATGCCAAGGACGCTGCCAGTTTTTATTCCGGCCGCTGGAACACTGGCACCAATCCAGATCTAGCTTTCGCTAGCGTAGGTCCAAACAGTCGCTTACCGGATAGACGTGTCCTTGATAAGTTCCCCAGGTCACAACATCGACCTTCGCTTATTACACTACCAAGGTTTGCTATGGCAGTGCCAAGCATGCCTGTTAAACGATGGAACTTCCGTAAGGCCAAATGGAGTCACTACATTGCTTTGACGAATAAATTCGCAAAGACTTTGTTGCCGCCTGATTCACTTGATCTGGATGTGGCTTACCAGGACTTCTGTAACACCATTAAGAAAGCAGCCAAAACGACTATCCCACGCGGGTATCGAAACAACTATATTCCGTGTTGGGATGCAGAGTGTGAATCCCTCTATAAAACCTTCCTGCAGTCTCCTCAGGGAGACGACTCAAGTTTGGCTGCTACAGCTCTGCTTGCCAAGCTTGACAGAAAGCGGAGGGATCGATGGTTCGAGGCAGTTCGGAGCATTGACATCTCACACTCTAGTCGAAAAGCATGGAGTATTATGAACAACCTTACTGGTAGGTCACGACACTCTCCTCGTCATTGTCCCGTTTCAGCCGATGCTATTGCATCTCAGCTGGTTAAAAACGAGATATACGAAGCTGTTGACCGCAAGTCATCTCGACTCGTCTCTCAAGAAGTGTCTGACCTTTGGAGGGCCACAACACCAAACGCAGTAAATATCTCTGACACTTTTTCACAGAGAGAATTTGCTGTTGCCCTTCAACATTTAAAACCAGGTAAAGCTCCGGGACCTGATTCCATCTGCCCAGAGCTTATACTACATGCTGGAGCTGATTTGAAGTCCTGGTTACATGACTTCCTTTCTTCCTGTTTGTGCCGACTCAAAATTTCCAAGATCTGGAGAAGAGCGATTGTAGTCGCGATCCCAAAACCAGAAAAGCCCGTGGGGGACCCAAAGAGTTATCGACCGATACCTTTGCTCTGCGTCGCCTACAAGATCCTCGAGAGGCTTATCTACTCCCGCGTTGAACCATTAATCGATCCACTGCTCCCTAAAGAGCAGGCTGGGTTCCGATGCGGGAAGTCAACTGTAGATCAAGTTGTTCTGCTAACCCAGAACATCGAGTATTCTTTTGAGGCTAAAAAGAAGGCTGGTGCCGTATTTGTTGATCTGACCGCTGCTTATGATACTGTCTGGCACCGTTGTCTTACCTGCAAGCTGTTGAGACTACTTCCGGATAAGCACATGGTCAGAATGATCATGGAGCTTGTCCGAAATCGAAGTTTCACCCTTACCAGTACCGGTGACAGCAAGCTAAGCAGGCTACGCCGTCTCAAAAATGGCGTTCCTCAGAAATCGGTCTTGGCTCCCCTCCTATTTAACATCTATACGTACGATCTTCCTTCCATAATTTCCAGAAAGTTAGCTTATGCTGATAATCTAGCATTGTTGCACTCTTCTGGAAACTGGAAGGACTTGGAGGAGACTTTAAGCCAAGACATATCTACTCTCTCGGCGTATCTCCAGACTTGGAAGTTGAAGCTCAGTCACACTAAGACGGTGACGGTAGCCTTTCACTTAAATAACCGAGAGGCCAAACGTGAGCTAAAGGTCTACAACAACGGTAGACTTTTACCGTTCTGTCCAACTCCTAATTATCTTGGAGTAAAACTGGACAGATCGCTCACGTTTTGTCACCATTTAGTGACATTGCTTAAAAAAGTATCCTCGCGCGTCACACTGCTGAGGCGACTCGTAGGCTCGGGATGGGGTACTGGTACTGAAACACTACGCATAGCCACCTTGTCTCTAGTCTACTCAACAGCTGAGTACTGTGCGCCAGTCTGGTGTCGCAGTGCTCACACTCGCCTCATCGACAATGTCTTGAACGACGCCTTGCGCATAGTTACTGGATGCCTGCGTCCCACTCTAACGGACCACCTACCTGTACTCTCAGGCATCCAGCCAGCTGAGCTTCGCCGAATGGGAGCGACACTCTCCTTGGCTCATCGTGAATCTCTGGACCCCGATCATATCTTGCATGGTCTTTTAAGTGGGTCATCAGATACTCGCCAAGTGAGACTAAGATCCAGATGCCTGTTTGTACCAGCTGCGCGGAATCTTTAGGACAACCTTGCCAGACTTGGCATCCGCGCTTCTGAATGGACAAATCACAAATAGAAAACGGAGTACTGTGAAAATGCTTCCAGGCTCCGTGCTTTTGTGCCAGGGACCGGTGCCAGGCCTATTGGGATGGGCTTGCCCCGAGCAGCTTGGGTTAAGCTCAACCGCCTGCGGACTGGTGTTGGGCGATTCCATTCGTCCATGCACAAATGGGGTCTCGCTCCTTCACCGACTTGGGAGTGTGGCGCCTCTGAACAAACCGCAGACCATGTACTAACAGCGTGCCCTATACATCGGGCACCACATGGAGCACAAGGTTTGACGGTTTTGGATGACGAAACTCGATGCGGTGTTAATAACACCACTGCCAGCATCTGATCAGGCAGTGCAGCAGTCTGGGGTAGTAAAAGGATAAACCCTCGGCCCCAGTCCTGTTTGTGTCTGACCTGGAGTGGATACCTTTTAAACGACGACGACGAACCCCCCAAAAAAAACGTATAACTCACCAGACTTTTCTAGAACCAAAAAAAAAACGGTCGCTAATAGAAAAATCTACCGTAGAATTTTCCATTAAGTTTAAAAGTTTGAAACTGCAATTTATACAACTTTTAGTAATAGGTTTGGTTGGTTCTAAAGCCGTGGTTTAAGAATCAATATCTTTTCAGATAGAGACTTGAACCTGGGACTCGCTGGAGGAGCGCGTTTCACTAGACAGATCATTCGAGCTGCTCTATTTCACCCCTGATTAAATATTTATAAACCTATACACTTCTAAAAGTTATAAGATATACAGTTTCCAAAGAAACATTACGTTCAAGATAGAAATAATCATTTTTGAAAAAATTTAGCAATACTCTGTTTGGAAAGTTTAATTTAAAAGTAAAAAAGTAAAAGTTGTCTATCGTTTATAGATTAACTCATAAAAACTATTTTTCTGCTTTTTATTGTTTTCAGTAATTTTTGTTTTCTGTGACAAACAGAAATAAGTTATTAAGTTAACTTTAAACTATTAAGTGGCCAGCTTGAACGTTAATCAATTTCAAATACGATATTGATAACCTGCAAGTTTTTACATATTAATGTTGCCCACTTAAATGTATTGCTGTGAAAACTGCAAACTCAAGAGGGGCTTTGATCTAAAAACAAAAAGTTAGTAGAATGGAAGGTTTGAAAGAAAAAACATCAAAATAAACTTTATTCTTGATCATGCAAACAGAACACAACTATCGGTTATATAACTTTTCAGATTGTAACAGAACATATTTGATGAAAATATAAATTCATACAAATTTATCAAATACATCACATATTTAATGTTATTTAGTCTGAGCTTTTGACGTATGCGGAACATAATGCGAAAAATTAAAAAAATAATAAAACAAAAACCGTGTACACATTTTGCTCATCAACGCTCGATCAGGTCATTGATAAACAAGAAAATATTATTTTTCAAAGCAAACAATTGAAAACTGTCATATTAAATGAATAATTTTGAAAAGAAAATTCAAGTATTTGAAATAGTTAACCTGGCCACAAAAATTACGTCCTTTGGACCCACTAAATCAAAACATTGGAATGCAAATAAAACAAAAAGTATTTACTTGAATCCTTTCAAGTTTTTTGACTATATTTTTCTGAAATATTTTTTTATTTAAAAAAACAGAAAAATCACTGAAAACATTTCTGCACAAATACATGATCATTTATTTTCTGCTACAGTTTATAATCTACGGTTTGTTTTCAGTTTACAATTTATAATCAAATTTTTAATTGATTTTAAAACAGCTGTAAAATTGAAAACGACACTGAATAATAAGAACTTCAATTCCTGTTGTTCAGTCAAAGAAATCGATAGCAACCTTGTTCTTTCAAAAAAAGTACTTAACAGAAGCGCTTAAGTTCAAAGTTATTAATATTGTGGGCTATAATAAAGTAAATCAGTTTATCTAATTTTATTAATTTAAGGCTAAAATCTTATTGGCTTTTGAAAAGAAAATGTATATTTAATATAATTAGTAAACGTTAGAAGTTTTTAGATGATTTTTGTTTGTTGTGGTAGATTTATGGTAGACTGTACATATATTCGTCCGCTAATTGTAGATCATAACAACTAGCAATTGTTTTTCGTTTCAATCTTCAAAAACTTAAAATTGTTTTTTCTTAACTATTTACATAAAAAATAAAATCAAAAGCAGCTCAAATGTAACAACAATTCTGAACAAAGCAAAACATTCATTCATTCATTCATTTTAATTTATATTTTTGACCACCAACATAGCAAATTTTACACAGTAAAAGGTAGTCGAGAGTCAAGAAAAGGTAGACGTAGGAAAACGCCAAACATTAAAGTATGCAAGAAGAAGGTGTGAAAAAGTAAAAATAAAACACTACGGAGCATGGCTGCATTATTAAAAGAAAAAAAGAGAAAAGGAGAAAAAAATCAAATTAAAACAATTTTATTAAAATCAATACAAATAGAGACATCCGAGCCATATGAAGAGAATGTTGTACAATCATGGGTGGGAGCAACAACAAACTCTGTGACCAAAAGGGTCATGACCCAAAAAGGGGTCAGGCAGGAAAAAACCCACCAAAAGAAATCCTGCCGCGGGTCAAAAGGACCATATCAAATGCATATAGCCGGCAAAAATAAATTAAAAAAAGAAAAATAATTTTAAACTACAAATTTAAATCGCTGTTAAATTTTGGGATTGGAGTGTCATCTGCAATCATAGCTTGACCGATAATTGACAACTGGTTGCTTGTTTTCATTTGGGTTACCGGACAAACACAAAAGACAAAAACCAAAATACCTTTTTATTAAAAAAAATTAATTACTATTTAGCATTTAATTTTTAATTTATTGTAGCAAATTGTATCGCTTAATATTTAAATTAGCTCCGGCATTAGTGGAGGAATAATCGATTACTCTGTGTGTATTTGAACGCAAATTTGGGAAGGTTTTTGCAAAAAGACTCCAAACTTTGTTTTACATTTTTTAATGAATTTGGAACTTTATTCCAAAACATAGGACCACAATAAGAAATTGATTGTTGACACAAAGAGTTAAAATACAACTTAGGTATATATTTAGATTTATTTTGGGTATTATGATTAGACGTTGCTTTTGTAAATACATTTAAAAATACACTTGGATTTTGTCCAATATTTTGTTTAAACATCAACATATTTATATCTTTAAATAGCATTTGATTTATGTTTAATATTTCAAATTTTGACATGAAGTCATTAACGTTGTAATTTCTTTTTGAAACATTAAACCATTTCATAATAAAACAAGTTTTTGCAAATTTATTTTACCAGAGCATTTTTGCAAAGAATTTCTTACATCAGCACACAAGTTTAAGTTTTTCAAAAATCTGAAGTTGTTTTTTCTCAACTATTTTTACAAAACAAAAAAGAATTAAAAACATCTCAATTACAACAAGTAGTAATTCGTTTATTTATCATCTCTATTTATCCTCCTGATTTGCAGGAAAACATCGGAGGCGCTATACTCAGAGCAACCATCTAGTGATTACACAGGCCTACTATCTTATACTTCTCCACGATTTTTTAATTTGCAATATATTGCTGTCAAGTTAAAACTTCCATTTTTTCTGTTTTTTATTTAGAAACATAACTGCAATTGAGAATTTTGGAAAAGATGCCAATCAAGATTCACTACAGAATCTTGATTGACATCTTTTCTAAAATTCTGTCTAATTCTGTCTTTCCAAAATTCAATCTTTCCCAAGTTCACAACAGAATGACGAGTTAGATTATGAATCGCGACCATGATTCGGTAACACTCCCACAATAAAACAAAACCACCATAAAACAAAATGATGCAAGAACATAACTCGTTTTTTTTTCTATGTTACAATACATTTACAAACTTCGTTAATCAAAAAAAATTATGAAAATCTACAAAGTTTTTAAAAAATTTTTTCAGATGCAATCAAAACTCATCTAAGGTCTTTAATAAAACAGATCAATTTAAAAGTAGTTTTAATTTTAGATTACAATTTTTGCTGTACAAGAAAAATTATAAGAAATTGTTATTTGTCTTTAGCGTATTTATTACAAATATTAAAAATATTAGCTGCCGCTATGTGCGTATTCTTTGTATTGAATTTGACTGTCGTTGATTTAGCTGTCACTATCTTATTTTGAAACAATTTTTAGTTTGGCTTACCGAGAATAATGAATTTGTAATAACCTCAGTCTGAGTCTTTAATTTTTTCATTTATTGTTTAAACTCGTATGGCGTTTCTCATTAATTTATTTCTTTACGACTTTTTCAAAAACCTTAAAATATAAGTAGTGTATTCAAGAGAACACAACATTAGATTGAAAGTACAGACTCTTAAAATAAAAAGATTTATAGGAAGATACATTACATTACTTAAAATAATCTATAAAAAAATATAACTATAAGGAAAAAAATCGACAAGATTAAAATCTACAGTAAATAGTAAAATACTTCGAAAACATGAACAGAACAGAACAGACAAATTTATTTCATACGATTCAATATTAATACCCAATCCTCACAGAACAATAACAGTAAAAACATTAATAAAGATGAAGAAAAAGATGACCTTATCTTTCATCGCAATCAATTAATTTAGCCATTACAGCTTTTCTTACTGATTTTCAAAAACAAGTTTATTTATTTTCAAGCTTTTTTTAATAAAACTTTGTGTTAACCACTTATTTCGAATGTCAAAGAATTAAAAAAAGTCGACTAAGCGAATAGTGATGGCGTTAGTACCGCGCGGCCGCACCTGATCCTTCCTTCAAAAACGTTAAAAGTGGCCTCCCTAAGCAAAATATTGCTCTATCTCTTCAGCTGACAGAGATCCCCCCTACCTACCGGCTTGCAGAAATTGCTTCTTGCCCTTTGTTTTCAATCTAACTTTAAGATGAAAGCAAGAATAATGTATTCGATTGAAAGTAATAACCTTTTCTTTTTTTTAGACATTACTATGCTTTTGGGACAAAAAAAGCTACCTTTTTTTATTATTATTGCAAATTACATTTTATGAAGTGGTTCGCCCTTTTTTCCTTGCACAAAGCCCCTCCTTTCGTAAGGCCATCAATATAAGCAACAGTGTTTCTCGAAGCTCAGCATACTTCGATTGTTGTGAAATTGATTTGCCTGACGAAGTCATCAGAGTCGAGCAAAGATCCGGTTTATACGCTGATACTTGTTTGGGCCTCAAATATTTTTTGGTTTCTAACCAAAAGCTGTAAAGTTATTAATTCCGCTTTAAGACTAATAACTTTTAAAAGAAAAGTTATTTTACGCAAACGTTGCAATCATCAACTTGATTTTTAGGTATTACTTGTTGCAATCATCAACTTGATTTCTTTGTTTTCAATTCGCCAGCATGATCAATTGGCAGTAAGAGTTAAGTCGAGTTGGTTTCATTTTATTCAATTTTCTTTTTGATTAAAATGAATGATCGCCCCTCTGTTTGTAAATTATCTAATTTGCTTATGCTAGTGATGTTTTGATGACTATATAATATTAAGCTTTGAGAGCAACAGTTATCAGTTCAAATGGACAAACAAAAAAGATCTGACTGCAACACATTTAAATAAAAACTGTGCGACAACTGATAACTAAAACAGATTCTATTAAAATAGTTTTAAATAAAATGGTCTGGTATGTAGAAAATTAATGTTGAAAACCTGTTCCCACAAACGTAACTGATTGATTGATAAAAAAACAAAAGAAAAAAGTTTTAAAAGAAAAACATTAAAAAATAAAATCAAATAATGAAGATTTTGGTTGCTAAACGAACAAAAAATTGGTTTACAAACTTTGATTAATTCTTAACTTTAGTTTATATTGTTTAACTCAACTACTTTTTGTTGGTTTATCCTGTTGTTTCTCAGCTTTTTAAAAGTTTCTTTCAACTTATCAAGAAGTGACGAGTACAGTAATGGATTAAAAGCGCTGTTGATTGGAAGCAACAAACCAGCACTGACAATGTAAGCAATGTCATCCACATAAAATCCGCTGAGTTTGACAAATGCTATGATACAGATGGGAATCCAGCATAAAAAGTCGGTGATGATAATTCTTGAAATGCGTCTTTGCATTCTTGATTGCTGTTTCTCTCTTTGATTGTTTCTTATTCCAAGTTTATTTTCTTTTGCCTTTATAAACATGCAAATGTAACTTACTGCAATAAAAAAGAAACACAAAAAGTTGACGGTAATAACGACAAGGCTATATTCCCATGCAGATTCTCCTCGATAAACATAAAACCTCGGCATGCACACACTGGTTTGGCCATAATAACCAAACTCTGCTCCTGGAGAATATTCTGGATCGTTAGTTTTGAGAAATAATTTTGTAGAATCCCAATCGTTGCAGTTGCATTCCATTGATTTATTTTTTAGTATTGCCAAGCGACAAGCAAACTTAGTAACTTTTTCTTTATTCCAAATTTTTGAACGAGTGAATTGATTTGAAAACTCAACTTTGTTTTGCACAAAATAACTAAATATTTGATGTGGAATCGGAAAAACTGCAATAAGAAAAGACAGGATCCAAACTGAAATGATTGCCAACTTATATTTACGAGTAGATATTGAGAGAGTAGAAAATGGTTTATAGATGGCATACAAGCGAGTACTTGTTAACAAAACCATAAAAAAACAAGAAGCTTCACTGGATAGAACTGCAAGACTACCAATTAATGAACAACGTAAACTTGATCGCCACTCAACATCGATTTGACCGTAATAACCTGAATAATAAGCGCTGTAAACTGCGATGCTAAGCAAATAAATTCCCATTATCAAGTCAGCAATAGAAATGTCAAGAATAATCACATTTTGATATTTCGAAGCAGTTGTTAGTTTTTTTGTTTTAAGAAAATGAGTCGTTGATGTAATCACATACAAGTTACCACTGATGACTGCAATACACATAATCCAAAAACAACTTTTCAATACAGGACTCGCTATCATTTCTTGGTCTGATGAAAACACACTGTTCTCATTATCTTTGCAATTTTGCTCATCTCTATCATCATCACAATCTTGCTTCCCATCACATACCTGATCAGTATCTATACTGACTTTGTTTCCTGTTTTGCAAGCAAATCGTTTCGCACAGTTCAACTCATCGAATCCTTTAAAGCAATTTGATTCGTTTGTGATACCATAAAAATCGTCTTCTATGCCGTCACAATAACGATCACCAATGTTATAATCGTTGTGACAAGTGTAATTACAAAACTCAGGTGGGTTTTCACAACTGCATTCATCACTGAGATCACTACATTCTGGTCGACCGTCACATAGTGCTGCTGGACGACGATCTTCAATTCTAGTTTGACATGTTTTAGCGGATTTTGCGATGTCAGAATTTACGTTAAAAATGGTTTTATAATCAAGATTTAAACTTGACTTTAAATTATGATCAACAGAAGACAAATTACGAGATGGAAATCTGATGTTACATAGATTTAAATCCAAATATTGTTCACACAAACACTCATCAGACCAGTCATAACAATCAAATAAACCATCACACACTTGATTGGATGAAATCAACAAACGTTGATCAAAACATTGAAAACACGAGTTGTTGACGCAAAGATCAGATTCGTCTCTGCACTGTGCAACATTGTCATGCAAATTTCGTTGAGGCAAAACACATTTTCTTTCTGAATCAACAGCAACACATTTAAAGCCGTGTTGATGTTGAATTTCATCACTTTTGTCAAGACAATCAGCTATGCCGTTACACAGCTGATATGTTAATCCTAATCTCCCATCATCGCATTGAAAAGCACGATTACATTTTTTAGTGGTATTATGAGAACAGTTAGAGACGCAAATAAAATCAGTTTTATTGCAATGATTAGTAGAACAGAGAAGAGCAGAAACGTTGTAACAAGTTGATGTGTCGCAAAAAGTAGGAGGATTAAGATTACATTGCGAAACGTTATTTAACCTGTTGATTGTGACATCACACTGATCACAATTCACAATTTTTTTAACTTCGTAATTTTCATCGCTTCCATCTGAGCATTGTTCGATTCCATCATTTTGTTGATCGATTGGAATGCATCCAGTGAATGTCTTGGATCTGATGTTCTTCATCTTGCAATCAACCGGATTGTTTTTGTAACACTGACATTGAAATTCATTTTCATTGCAAGAACAATTCAATTCATCTGATGTGTCAGTGCAATCATAATATTTATCGCATTTATCTGTAAAATAAGAATATTTGTCAAAATGTGTTAAATCAAAAAAATAATTTACGTGGTTTTAAAATATGTCTTATTCAAATTTTTAGAGAAATTTACTTTTATTCTTAAAGTTTTTAATTTTATATGCGTATATTTTAAATGCCATAAATTTGTAAAAGAATAAAAGCGTAAGTTTTATAAAATATAGCGAAACAGTTTGTGACTACAGCTCAGACACCATTAAATATTTGTCTTTCGAGAAAAAATAAGCTTATATTTTCATTTTGCTAAAACCTTTGTCCTATTTACATTTATGCCAAAAAGACTTCTTTATTTTTTTTGGCCTATGTCTAAACAAGTTCTCAATTAAATTAGTTTTTTTAATGCGAGCAGCACATTTTGAATTAAATAATTTATTTACAGCAGTTACACAGAATTTTTTTGATAAGCTACATAGACTCTTCTATTTTTGTATAGGAACATTGATTTAATAATTTTCTTCATTTAATTATTTAAAATTTGAAGCATTTTATAGTTTCCACTGAACATTTAAACGGGAATCAAACGGTTTCAAAGTCTTTGCTAGTTCCTTCATCGAGCTGATGAAGTAATTTCATTTGGCGACGCCGAAGTTTTATTGTTTAACTTTGAATGGCTATTGACTACTCAACGTATAATCCAGAAACTTACCAAAGTTTGACAATATATAACTAAAAAAAACTACAAAAATTATACTTTTAAAGTTTAAGTAGAAAAAAATTAGATATTTAACTTTAATTTCTTAATTTTAAAACATCATTCATTACTTTCTTATGCGCTTTCAAAACCAACTAGAAATGCACTTAAATTATATAGTCAGCGATTCCTGATCTGAGCGGCCTGGTACGCCGCAAATCTTTGCTAAGGGTGCCTCGTAAATTTTCTGAGAGTTGTTTTATTCGCATAATCATAAGCGTGAATCAAAATATTACATCAAATGATTTATTTCTTTAAAACACATATTTACACTCGGTATAGGTATGTCTTGTAAGAAAATAAAAACCTGCATACCCCAAAGGTAATTTTGCGTAAAGCAGGTTTAGATGATTAAATCAGTTGTAGTAAAGTTTCAGGAGAAATCGTTTCTTTTTTTTTAATTTTGTTGATTTGAAATATCCAAATTACATCCAAGCTTTTATGGCAATGCACCATATAACATTTTATTTTTTTAAGTTTCGGGCAGATTTTTTGGATTTTTTGTGTTAAAAAATATTGGAGGTCCACCTGCTGAATACCTTTGAGAACCATTGGATTATACAGTAAAATCTTACCTGAAATAAGGTTTAGGTTTTGTATAAAAAAAGCTTTTGTTACTTTTAATTAACCTTAGAAAAGATACGTCAACATGATGCAAACAAAGAGAACAGCATATGGAATGTGGCGTATGATATGAGCAGTGTAATGTTTTCAGATTTAGATGCTTTTATATGACAATATGAGATAAAATTTTCCGAAGACTTCTAAAAGCAAAACTAAATAAAAAATCTTTTTGTTGGCAAGTTAGGTTTTACATCTCTAGAAGATAAATATTCATTAATCTTTTATTTGATCTCACTTTGAAAAGCATGTATAGTCCTGCTTTATTCATTTTATTTAAGATAAAGAATTAATTTAAATATCCTTTTCTAAGCTGCAAAGCTTTTCGTGTTCTCAAGCCATTTGCAAAATTACGTTAAATAAAAAGTCGGTTTTTTTAGCCATAACTACAATCAAGTCAAAATACAGAAAAAATGATCTGATTTGATAAAATATGTTTGGAGCAGTAAGCTCACAGCTCACATTAATTTTTTTTTATGTATCAAAAACTCAATTATCTATCTTAATTTAAACATGACTTAATTATAATTTCTTGTTCATTTAAAACATTTGCAAATTTTGGTTTGAGTTTGGCGCCTAAATGTTTATATATTTTTAAACGGCATGATCAGCAAAAGTGTTCGGAAACTACTTGAATATATTGTTCAGAAACTTGTAAATGTGGTCAAAACTGGAACACAAACTACCATCTGCTCGCGAACGACGATATTTAATTTTCTAAACTGAATCAAAATCTAATTTATGTAACAAAAACTTTGGTCAAACGAAAGAGAATGATAAAGTGATAGATTAAGTGATAAAAGGTATTTAGCGATAAAGGGCGCAGGAAAATTTTTTGGCGAGAAAAACAAAATTTAGAACAGATACTTTTTTTGATGAAACGTTGTTTTTAAAAACGTTAATTTTAGCTTATTAGAGCAAATTTATGGTAAAAAATTTGGCAATGAATAAAAAAATTTGTTTTAAAGAGACGGTTTTAAATATACCAAGTATAATTAGAATTTTTTCTAAAACTTTTGGTCTGACACTTTAATTAGAAAAGAAGAAGCGAGCCAAACTGAGTTGTAAAGTAAAAAAGAAAGCTTTAATTCAATGACTTTCAAACTGTGTACCGCGGCACACTAGTGCGCCGTAAAACATTTTCAAGTGTGCCGCGAAACTTTTTAAAAAAGCTGAGTCTTTAGATAAGCGGTTCTTAACATTTTCGGTGAAGTTTTCCACAAAACCAATCATCAAGTTTCAATTACCCTCTTGATATTTTTAGTGACATTATTTTATGGGACGCAATTTAATGAATGGTGACTATTTGCTCTGCGGTGTAGCTTATAGGCTTTGCATATTAATTTTTGCATAAATTTTTGCGATTGTTTTTTCTTTGTAAAGATCTCGATATAAGGATCTACGAGCAGTGCAAGTCACTAAAAATTTTTGCGCTACACTAGATGTCAACAAAAAATTATGACTTCTTTAAAAGGTGACTGGCTTATTTTAACGCTAAAAATTGTATGTTCAGAGCAATTTCTCACTTCCTAATTATTAATCTACCAAATTACATAACTTAACCTTCACTGAAATCTAACTTCAATTTAACCTTAACTAAAATCAGCTTTTTACATATCGCTTTTCTTAACGGTTAATCTAACTGCCTACTTTAGCAGCCGTGGCTACTTTTAACATCAGTCGGCTGTGTGGCCAAGCAACTAAGAGCGCCATATTGATGGTGCGCGCAAACAACACAGTGGCACTTCTAAACCTACTCGAGTCATTCTATTATGTCTTTCGGAAAGACATTTTACGACGCTTTCTTTGCTGGACGGTTTTAGCAAGCAGTTTCAAATTCAAAATTTTGGTCAGACTCTTGAAAAAAGTGAAATATTTTGCCAAAAATAATATTTTTTATAAATTACTTAGAAATATGAAATTAATACTGAAAGTTTTATTCATTGTCTGAGTTAAGCAATTAGTTTGAAACAATTTTGCTGCTGTCTGTTGAAATTTTTTTTTGCCAAATTTTTTTCTTAGGACGTAACAATGCTTTACAGTTGTAAGTTTTATTTTTGAGATTTGAATTATTTTGTTTGCTTTGAGAGTAAGTTAAGTTATCAAGAAATTGGCTCTATTCTTCTTTTTAAACTTATCCTTCCACGTCGCAGTTATTTTGTGCAATTTTTCTGAAGCTGAAGTTAAGGAGTCTACTTGAACTAAACTAGCCAGGGTCTTCAATGGCTGGTCTGGCGCTGGGCTTCATCAATGGGGCTAATATGAGTATTATATTTGGGACTAAAATTTTTTCAATTCTGATAATTTTGCCGTTTTCCAAAAGCACAGATCTTGAACTACTAACATAGCTAGAACCGAACCGATCCAATCTGCTGCAGTTAGAAGCACCAGAATATTTTTTCGGGGAAGAGGCAAAATTAAAAAAAACTTTTCGGGTTAAATAGGTCATGTGTAAATTGGTTTGCATTTTTGTTTTGTGCTTGTAATAATCAACACACCGTGACCAAGCGATTATAGCATAAACTTTACTTTAAATTCAGTTTTCTTTCTGCCTTTGTTTGAATTCAGTTAGCTACATTTGATATTTGTCTGTTGTAGTCCTTATTTTCAGACTCAAGTTTAATTAAAGCCCGATTTCAGGAAAAATGATTAAAGTTTTATTATAATAGGCATCTCAATAAACAAAAGTTTTAGAGTATTGAAGAAGAGTTTTGCTAGAAAAATTTGTAAAGATCAAAAAAAAAGTTTTACTTTTAAAAATTCGGCCACAGTGTTTTATTCGTAGCTCGCAAATATTTTTGACAAGCCAAACTGACCCTTGGCTTAAAAAGTTGAACACTCCCGTCGTAAGTGAAGAGCTTGTTTTCTATTAGTCTTCACTTTGTATTAAAAATGATTTTCACTTTCAAACTTAATAGTTAAAACCTTTTTTCGTTTTTACAGAGTTTTCTTGTAAAAAGTTTGTCTAAAACGCAAAATTTGCCTTTGTTGAAAGTGTTTTTTTAAAACTTTGCTCCCTTGCTAGATTTATAACTGTTATTGTGGTATTAAAAAAAGTTTGATGATCTTTCGTACAAATCGAAATTTACAAACTTTATTGTATTTAAATTTGGTTTTGGTAAGGGAAAATCTAATACAATGCTTCATTCTTGCTATTTTCAAAGAAACCATCTGCCTTTTGTGTCCCGCGTTTAGAAAGTAGAATAGGGAAATACATTTACTCTCTCCAGCTTTTGGTGCTCTTGTATAAAATCTTGTTAAACCTAAAGTTATCTTAAGTATTTAACGTTTGTAATTTTATTTACCACAATGGATAGTAAACAGAATTAATCCAAAAAAACCAAAATACTATTTTAATGCTATTAGTGCGAAGTTTGCTTGCAGACTTGTTTGACAAAAATCTTTTACATTCAGCTTCGTCTTGATCACAGCACAGCAAATATTACTGCCTATAATAAATATTTGTCGTAAAGAGTCAGCCAGAAACTGATTAAGCTATTCTTAAATGCTAGCCTCATCGCATTTGAAACTAATCAAGTCTGTCAGTTCCTATGATTCCGTGAGGTTAATTTTAATTTTAAGACTATCTGTACGCTGGAGTATCAACGGTGTGTCGGCAGCATGGTCGAGTGGAAAAATCCCCGTGATGGTGATCGACAGGGTCACGGTTCAAAATCTACTTGTGCCACTATTTTGTGTCCTTAGGAAAGATATTTTACAGCACTTTTTTTTGCTTGGTGGTCTTGGTAAGGATTTCTAAATTTCAGTCATATCTCTATAAAAATAAAAAACTAAAAATGAAAGTTTCAATCAGAGAGCAATATCTTGGCATATTCTAAAGCAGGTCGGGGCAATTCCTTGGCCTACGTATAGCGCCTCCCACGCTTTTCTGCGAGTCAGTATAATAAATATAGAGATGAAATAAAATAAAAGCAAAATAAGACTGCTGTGTAAAGAGAATGCAAAAAATTTCCAGTAATCAGCATCTAAAAAAAGCAAAATACTGATCAAAGGTCTATTTTTGGACTTCTAAAAATACTGCGTGATCCTCCAATAATGAGAAATCCTGCGCTAGTGTTGCTTGTAAAACTATTACATTATTCCTAGTTTCATTTGTTTATCGAACACATCTGTAGGTCTACCTAACTTTCAGCAACACAACTCACACAACACCATCAAAATACGGTTTAGAAAACTTAATCAATTTTATCTGCTTATCTGTTGCTTTGTCTTCTAATATCCGTTTATAAAACAATCTTGTAGTATAGCATCAATTATGCAGCTAAATTTTTGGCGCACAAATAACCAATATTGTCTCACAAAACAAAACATTGGAAAAAGAAATATTCTGACAAAATCAAAAAAAATTCAGCATCTGAAATGCACTAAGGTCATTTTGCCCCTGGTTGTGCAAAAACGGGGAGTGATGAAAAACTCTATTTATTTAGTGGTTTGTGGTAGAGAATTTGAATATAGCAAGCAAAAATTATCTCTAAGTTTTTAATAAAACGAGATTTTTCTTGCTGTACCATTTATCCGAGAAACGAAGCAAAGTTATGAACCAGAAACACAACTAAAAATTGTGAAAAAGTGGTTGTTTAAGATGCCAGGAAACCTGGGGCAATGAAATATTGTCTGTAAAAAGATATGAAAAAAAATTAAAAATTATCATACCATCGTTAACAAGTTCTTGTTCATCACAATATTTAAAAAAATGTTTGCCATTATTTAAATTTATAAATTATGGGCAATTTTTAAAAATAAACATTACATGCAAAATTTTTCAAGGTATAAAAGTTGTTTCAAAATATTTGTGGCAACTTGCAAATTCCAACAATCAAATTTTTGCAAAATTTATTATTGTTGTTGATCGTTGCAAATTGTTTAATCCACAACCAGGCTCTGGCCTTCGGCTTTTAATCCAACGCGTGCATCTCACCTAGGAAGCTTCCGACTCTTCCGCAAAGTGTTTCATTCTATTGTTAATCAATTCTCATTCAACAAATTTGATCTGCTTATTTACGTTGCTGCGTTAAGGCGCGTAATTAATAATGGGCCAATCACGGTTGTTTCATTCTCTCCTGATGATTGGGCTGCCATGACACCGAGCGCTGTCTTAATTGGGTCGCTTGTGATCACCGATAAATTACCTGAAAAGCTTCTACAGGCTGACTCTTATACTGTAAAAGCGTTTGGAAAAAGACCCAATTCTTGACCAAAAGGTTTTGGCATTATTGGTCAAGACAGTATTTGCCGCTTCTTTAAGAAAAGCATAAGTGGTTTGGTACCGTGCCAACTTTAAAGTGGGCGATTTGTGTATTGGCGCTTTAAACGCACTAGAAACAAACTAGGTGGAAAATTTAAAACAATAATTGTAATTATTCTTACTATTTCTACAAAAAATGTTGATACTGACAGTTAAATGATTAATATTTGTAAATTAAATTAACAGAATCTGCTTACCATAATACAGTTACAAAGTAGTTTGGTCGTCGACTTAATTTTGGTTTTGAATTTCACCTATGTAACATTGGACTTAAATAAATTTAAAAGCAAAATTACTGCGAGTTACAGTGTGAAAAATGTTCAAAAAATATTTTTTCAATGCATAACTATAGTGTCTGACTTCAAACAAAGTCTAGCCTAGTGGTCTTGGCAAGTAGTTCTACCATCTCTATTAAATTACTAGCGGACAGCAATATCTTGGCATCTCCGGAAGCAGGTCGGGGTAATTGCTTACCCTATGTATAGCGCCTCCGTCGCTTTCCTGCAAGTCAGGAGGATAAATATAGAGATAAAATAAAAAAAATAAAATATAGCCTAATTAATTCAAAAACTTAATTTTCCTTGCATAGCTAACAGATTGAAAAATTTAAACTAATTTTAAAATCCCCACTCAAATTTAAATCACCAAAATATGCTTTAAGCTTCATGACTTGCTTGTTAAAACAAACTACATAAAACAAAAGCTTTGAATGGCTAGCAACAGTTGCCGTGTCCACTAGGTGGCTGGAAAAAGGCTTATTGAATATAACTTACTGTAATTGTAAGTTCTTAATCATTTGAAACATTTGCAAATTTTGGTTTGACTCTGGCGCCATGGGTGTTTATATGTTTTAAACATCGTCTTAAGCAAAAAATGTTCGGATAGTACTGGAATATATTGTTCAGAAACTTGTAAATGTGATCAAAACTGGGACATAAACCGCCAAGTGGACGCGAACGACATTACTTAATCTTTTTATTAAATCAAAATTTAGTCTATTCCATAAAAGCTTTTATCAAAAAATGTTGCAGATGAAAAAAATAGCATTGCATTCAGTGATCAGGGATGCCAAAATTTTTTTCGGCTGGAAGGGCAAAATTTAGAGAAAGGTACTTTTTTCGTTAAAAAGGGCTCTCAACAAATGTCAATTTTACTGTAATATGGAAAACTTAAGGAAAGAACTTAGTGAAGAGCAAAAAATGTTTTTTTAAAAGACGGTTTGTAGTACAGAATTTAAAAAATAGCAAATAACATTGGAATCATTCCTAAAGCTTTTCGTCTGACAGATTAATTAGAAAATATTGTCAGAATAAAGAAGAAGCCAGTCGAACTGAGTTGTAAAGTAAAAAAAAAGATTTTAATTGGTTGAGAGTTTTTAGAGGTTAAAAGGTTTCCAGCTTATGTATTGATTTACTAAAATTATATTAATATATTCAAATTCCTAACTTTCTAAGTTTCTACAAAAACTTTTAAAAAGGAAAGGGGATTTGTTGATTTCTTTTTTAAGTAAAATGCAGGGAAGATGAAGAAAAATAAGGATTAAAGTATGTGAGGAAAGAATCGAGGATTGAAGCCTTTCCAAAACACAAAATTAATCTTATTGTTACTTTGTTTAAAAAGGCGTTCATGATCTTCTCAAAAAGCAAATTGCAAGCAAATTTGGACAAACTTTGATCTATTTTATTATCAGTAGCTTCCCAGAATACATAATTAATTTTACTTTTATCCAAAAATTAGTGTCAAGCCTCTTTCAAAGCAGGAACATTTTTTTGTACAACTCTTGTTCTAGGGATAGAAAGAGTTTCGACGAGATTCAAAAATCAAATCATCACGGCAGTCAAACAATTATGCTGGTTGCCGTCTAATCGCGTGTTGTTTTTACAACTGATAACTCTTGCCAGCAACTAAAAAAGATGTGCTAATTTCCATCATTGTACCAATGTTATCTACCAATTTGTATGACACTATGGTAGGCTGTACGTTAGTAGCACATCCCGAAGCTTGCAAAAGCGCATTAAACAACACATCCTCAAGTTTGTCACTGATCTTCCCCCGCACAAAGCTGTGGTAATCTTCCTTGCCCTGCAAAGCTAATAGTAGCTCCGAAAGTTGCCTTTTCTACAAATCTTCCATTAATCAGAATCGCTTGGAAAACATAAAATGTGCTGCTCGTCGTTACCGCGACAACAGATTAATTATCTATTCTTACTCACAAAAGTTTTAATTTTTACTTTTCCTCTCTAGAAACAACTTTTATTAAATCTTTTCAACCCTATTTCTTTGTTAAAAAAAAGATTTTGACTATAGCTTAAAACTCTCTTAACCCTATTCTCCTCAACGGCAAAAACGTTTGTAATTACTTCATCTTTTTAGATAAAATTCTGGAATTTTTTGACTTTTCCTAATTTGAAATGCTGAATAAGATGGTACTATTTTTAGGTGCCCCCGAACAAGGATTAACGGTTAAAATAGACGTTTTTTAGCAAATTTGTGAATTTTTGCTGGTTTTCGCAAGCAGAGCGTGGAATTTCAATTTCACGCTTTTATTAAGTGACATGAATTTTACCAATAATCGGCTTTGCGTGTCGAAGCGAATTACGTCGTTTCCCGACGTCAATATGCCTCAGGCGATGTAGAACGTATTTCATGTAAATCGCATTTTCTTTTTTTGAGCTTTTGGCGATTGCTTGGAAACAATTTACACATATACAATATTTTGCATAAAACAATTGCTGTTGGGCTGCTTAAATACCAATCAAGCGGATAAAATTCAATCTTTACAATAAGCATTTTTATAAAACTTTCTTTTTATTATTTATTTGTGGAAAAAAAATTAAATTAACTAGTTCACATCTTAGCTCTTATGCTGACGCCTCAGACAATTAAACAACCCATGACTTTTTATAATTGCATTTTACGATGCATTTGAAGTAACAGGCCGTTTTTATGTTAAAATTTCCTAGCAATGAAAAATGCGACGTATTTTTATATACAAGTATACCTGTTTAAAAAAGTTTTGTGAAAAAGTTTATAGCTTTTCGATGTTCGTCGGCAGCGTGGTCAAGTGGTTAACGCACCGAACTGATGATCAACATGGTCTCGGTTCAAAACCCACTTGCGCCATTCTGTTGTGTTCTTGGGAAAGACACTTTACGGCACTTTCCCCTGCTTGGTGGTCTTGACAAGCAGTTCTAAATTACAGTAATATCTCTACTAAATTACTAGCGGACAGCAATATCTTGGCATCTCCGGAAGCAGGTCGGGGTAATTGCTTACCCTATGTATAGCGCCTCCGTCGCTTTCCTGCGAGTCAGGAGGATAAATATAGAGATAAAAATAATAAAAAAAATAAAAAATGTGGGTTGTCCAAACAGAAAGCATAGAATAAAAACAAGACGTTTGATACGATTGAATTTCAATAAAACAGAGGTTTCCAACTTGTATAAATTCATGGCGGTTCTAAAGTCTGAGATTTACACAAATGACTTTTTCCTTTCAAAAAATTTTCAGGCCAAATTTTAAAAAAGTGTCCTTACTTATTGCAAACTGTTTGATAAATTTATTTCGAAAGTTAAATAAAAACCTAAAAAAGCTCCATTCTGGAAATTTAAAAAGAACTTTTTATGTAAACATAAAGACTATTTTTGGTCTTCATTTGCCTTTGGCCATAAATTTTATGTTCGAACTTAATATGTCATTTAAAAAAAGTTTGGTATGATTCCTGGTCTAATATGATTATCCTATTCTATTCCGACGTCTTTTTAGTTTTAAAACAACTCACTAATTCGAAACCTCTGAATAAAATCAACTTAGATATCTTAGTTACGGATGACCTGGGCTATTTACAAGGATTTTTCCACGTAAAACCAGATAAAGCTTTGGGCCCCAATTTTATGTGCATGTTGTATAAATTCATTACGGCTCTAACCTCTTAGATTTACACAAATGACTTCTTTCCTCCCAAAAATTTTCAAGCCAAAGTATAAAAAAATGGTCCTTACTTATTGCAAATTGTTTAACAAATTTATTGCAAAAATTAAATAAAAACCTAAAAAAGCTCCACTTTGGAAATTTGAAAAAAAATTTTTTTGTAAACGTAATGACCATTTTTCGGTTTTCATTTGCCTTTCGCAATAAATTTTTTGTTTGGACTCAAATTATAATTTTTAAAGAAGTTTGATATAACTCTTGATCTAATATGATTATCCTATTATATTTTGACGTCTTTGTAGTTTAAAAATGACCCACTAATTCAAAACCTCTGAATAAAATCAACTCAAATTTTTACTTACGCCTAACCTAAGCTGTTTACAAGGGTTCTTCCACGTAAAACCAGATAAAACCCCGGGCCCCAGTTTTATGTGCACAGAGATTATTATCCATGTCAGAGCTATTTCAAAATCTTGATTAAATTATTTTCCTTTTTCCTGCTTGCGTCAAGTCTAATTTGGAAACTCTACGGAAGAGCGCTTCTAGTCGCGATTTGAAAGACAAAGAAGGCTGTAGAGACCCAAAAAAACTTATTAACAAATTTATCAACTTTATATCCCGTAGGAGAAATTTGAGACGTTTACGTACGCTCGTAACGAGCTAATTGATGATTTTGACGCAAATAGTCAACCGCGGAGTAAGTCAGTCGTTCTGTTATCATAGGAATCATTGACAATTTTCTCAAGACTAAGAAAAATGCCAGTCCTATTTGTCAATCTGACACCTGCATATGACACTGTTATTTCATACAAACTTGATTTTAACTGCAAGTTACTGAGTTTTCTGCTAGATAAGAATATGGTTTAAATAATTATGAAACTAGTTCACAACAAAAGTTTTACTCTAACGGCAACAGTAAGCAAAACAGTCTCGGGTGTCAGAGAAACAGTGTTCCTCCAAAATCAATCACAACTGATTCTTTTTTAACATCTAGAAGTATAATCTGCGTTCTACAATCTTCAGATTAAAAATATTGTGAGCTAAAAGTTTACATTAATCAACATTCATCATTGCCTTTAATTTCGATTTATCTTGAGGTAAAATTAAATAAATCACCTAAGCTTCGTCACCACCGTTTGCTTTCCGCAAAAATTTTTCTTTGTGTGTCCCGGCGCTGAAGTAACTTGCAACCTTAGGGCGGGAGCTGGTGCCAAAACCAGTGGTGAATATTGGGTGAGGCGAATGAGGCAGTTACCTCGGGCCCCTCCTTGAAAATATTGCATATAGTTTCATTTTGCTGTATATGCTTTTTTAGAGATCACCATTATTTTGGGAGAAAAATAGCAAAATATGAGATCAAATCGAAGTGAAGACCTTTTTTTTTAGAGATCACTATGATCTTGGGAGAAAATAGAAAAATGAGAGATCAAATCGAAGTGAAGACCTTTTTTTAGAGATCACAATGAGTTTGGGAAAAATAAGGGAAATACGAGATCAAAGCCCTTTTTTTTAGAGAACATCAATTTTTGCGAATCCTTGCTTCGCGGCCCTAATTTTGAATATCCGTCACTGGCCAAAACATCAGAAATAACTCTCCTATTTTTGTCTATTCAATAGCCGAGTATTGGAATCTTGTTTGTTTTTGCAGCGCACGTACTTGGTTTATATATAGTGTCTTGAATAATGCTTTGTGCGCAGTCACTAAATGCCTCCGTCCCTCTCCAACGGACCACTTACCAGTTTTTACAGACATTCAGCCATCTGAGCTTTGACAACAAGAAGCGATACTCTTTTTGGCTAGAGATAGTACTTTAGACATTCTCTGCTATTTTTTCAAACCTGTGGCACACTTTGTAAGGTTTCAAAAATTTGCAGAGCATCTGGACCAGGTGAAAAGCTAAATTTTGAACGCTTTCCGTTACCTGAAGTTTCCTTTGGCTGCCATAGAAAGCCTAAAGATTTTAATCTGAACTCTAAAAATAAAGTGATGACTTTTTTTCATCTGAAGTTACCAATTTGCGTATATTAAGCACAATCCAGCCTGGGAAAAAATTGATCAAAAAAAGCTATCAATTTATTTGTAAAGAGTTTTTATGTTCACTAAATAAAGTTTCATATGAAAAAAAGCGTTTGAAATTTAGTAAAGACCAAAAAAAAGTCATGACATTTCACGATGAGATGTACTGTACAATGAATTTTTTAAGTTTATTAGTTGCTACTTCAAAAAAACATAACTTTTTATCCATTCGAAAGATTATATTTGCCGTTTTTCCACAGCTTACGAGTTACAAAGCATTACTGTAGATCCTGACTATGGTTTATTCATCGGTTATCAAATGTCTACCGATAAACATGAAGGTCTAAAAGCTTGTTTACACTTGCTTTGCAAAGACTTGAACAATCTTGCCGAATTAGTTACCTTGCTGCCCAGTACATGAATCATACATAGAACACAGAGTACTGTGGTAGTACATTCCGGCTCCATGCTTTTATTACCAGCGCTTTGAGTGTACTAGGCTCGTTCGAAATAGCGTTTTCAGAACAGTTTGAGTTATGCTTAAATGCCTGTGGACAGGTTTAGGACAACTGTCCTCAGCCGACTGGCCGCAGTTTAACTAACCAGTCGGCTGCGTCTAGCTGGATTGCGCCCAGTCGGGTGCGACCAGTTGGCCCATTCTGCCTGCGAACCAAAGTTGCGTATTTTCATTTGTGCATGGACAAATAGGGTCTCTGTACTTTCTCTCATTGCAAAAAATCGGCGTGATTGCACAAAACAGAGATAAAGTTGTATAGGAGTGTCATATGAATTCGGCATTATAAGGAGCACAAATTTGGACAGTTTTAGATAAAAAAAACGGTTGTGGCTTGGTGCATCACTAACAGTACTTAATCCAGGAAATACAATAGCGATTTGCAGTAAATAAATAAACCATGGGGGCCAGTCCTATTTATTTGCTTTACTTGAAGTGGATACTTTTAAATACTAAAACAATTTTGGCATAGAATTGCCTTGTTTTACGTAAAGTTAAAAAAGGCTTTTATAGCTTAACGTTTCCTTCTCCAAGTTATCTTGGAGAGGTCTTGTGGTGATTAGCATCTTTTGAAGATAATCAATCTAATCTTCCAAAGTATAAAACAAAAAACGCACTTTTTAATTAAATATATTGGAACCAAAATGTGTTATTTTATCCCGTATTCCATCCGAAACTTTTTATATTGCAAAATAAAAAAACAAATTTACCTTTGTTATCCAGATTTGCTTATTTTCTAGTTTTGCTTTTTGGTTTTCATTTGTTAATTACTTTTTTACCTTATCGCAACTTGTTTTCAAATGGTTATTTTGTTTTAATTTTTTGTTATTTTAAATTATGCAATGAAAGTAACTGCTTGACCAAGACACCTTATGGTTATTTGCCAGTCACGTTGTCCTATATTTAATCTCAATTATATGTTATGCGAATATTTGTAATAGTTTAGTGACAAAACAAACAAATGTGAATTTCGAATCTTCATACATGCCACAATATTGTTGTTCAAAAATTTCTTTATTGGACACTATAATTTTTATTAACTGATATAATTCTAATTTAGAGTTTCTAACAAAGACTTTTAAGCAGGGAAAGTGCCGTAAAATGTTTTTCTAATAAAATGTAACAAAAACGAATGTATACGATCCTGATCCGTTCCCATCAAATCTCAACTCCCAACCTCTTGCTATACTGTCGACAAATATATTATAAAATTGATTTTTTCCTTAATTTTATAGAAAACAAACAAAGTTTTTGTTAAATTTTATTGCCAAAAGATTTGGAAAATTTCTCACGTGCTGGCATGAATAAACACACTGTTCCATAAGAACATATTTCTAAGAAATTATTAATTAAAATCGCCACTGCTACCAAATTTGGTTGCGGCACTGCTACCAAATTTGCACTTCATGCTTTGAACGATGCCGAGATATGTTCCACGATTAATAGTCACAATTATATAGAGTAATATTGTTTTTCTCAAGTTTTTTTTTTTAAGTAATGCAACGGTGTACTTCTATTTCAATAAATAAAAAACTCTTTTTGTGGCAGTGAAATCATTGCGAAAAAACAAAACAAGTGCATAAAAACGATGATAATTATATAAAAGATAAAGTCTTGTTGGTTTTACAGCATTGGTATGTCGATATTCTAATGCTGCTAAATATTAAAATATAGCCTGTTTCAAATTCTTTTACGTAAAAAAAAATTATTTTCATTATTTTATACTTTTTTTAAAAAAGCAACAATAACTATTGGTAACTAAAAAACATGTGGACAAATATGTGAACCAGTAATTGAAACCAGTCTAAAATAAATTCTATACTTCGACTAAAACAATGAAGCAAGCTTCCCGTAGCTTCTTCATTGTTTATAGTTGTCGTGCGCGTTGACGTCACTCTTTACGTCCAATTTTTAATTAAGTTTACGACTTTTACAACAGCGAATCCGTTACGATCGCATTTCACGCTAGTTAAATGAGTGTCTAAACGTAAAAATTGTAGTGACCTTGCTAAATTGCAATTTTGCATACTTTATCAAATAAATTTTTAAAAAATTTTTTGCTTTAACAAAAGGTAAATAAATGATCTTTACTCTGCTTAAATTTCATAAAGATAGCTTAAGTAATTTTGGAGTTATGAATTGTTAAATTGGTGGGCTTCTGAAGCCCGGCCGTTGAGGAGTCAATAGCTCGAAAAAGCTTGAGGAGAATAGGGTTAACCTTATCTCTTCTCATTGGTCAAACATTCTCGACCAATGACAATCAAACAATCTCTTTTTTACTCTATGACTCAGTTCGGTTTGTTTCTTTTTCGTTCTGGCAATTTTTCCTATTCAAAATGTAAGAAAAAAACCCTTCAAGATGATTTCAATTCCATTTGCTATTTAAAAAAAAGTTTTCAACGGTAAAATTAAGCCGCGTTTTTTCTTTTCTTGGCCCCAAAATACTTTTGCTGAGCCAAAATGGCGTTTGGCTCATAAAGGTTGAACTCTACTAATGCAATTTATTTATTTTTTACTTTGCAGTAAAGAAGGTTTTTCCCTTTGAACGCTTTTTTTTTAATTTGGTCTTTATTGATTTTTTAGTAAAAATATTTTCCGATACACTAAAATTCACATTTGTTGCAATTGATTTTCAACAAAAAGTAGCTTTTCTTAAATTTTGCCCCTTGTTAAATCACTGTTATTTACAGTGTGGCCCTTTTCGAAAAAATTTTTGTAACTCTGAACCTAACTAAACATTTTACAAACTTTTTTGAATTTAATTTTGTTCGAGATTATTTATTGTAGAGACGGGTGTAATCAATTACTTTTTTCTTGTGAATTTCAAAGGGCAATATCTTACTCTTGTGTGCACCTCGTTTCAAAATTATTGCTAGGCAGTGGGGGTGGTTGGCCTCCTGATCCTCCCGCTTTTGACGTTCCTCGCAGTAATGGCTTTAATATAAAGCAAACAGATGTACCGCATCAGTCCCCCCAAAGTTGTTAAAATAGTCCTTGATAAAAAATTCCCTCTTTTTAATGCAAGCATAATGACAACTTAAAAAAGTTGTTCAAATAAAGACCTTTTTTTTATCTTCACTTGCATTGAACCTTATTTTAATTTATAAACTTGTATTCTTCCATTAATCTCACTTCACTTTAAAGAAATTAAAAAATAACAAGTGAAAATAAGAGAAAGATTTTCGCTTGATTTAAACAGACTAAAAGCCACATTTTAGATGCAAATTGGAAGAAAAAAATAGAACTTAAAATGTCCCTCCTTTTCTTCTGTCCGCTTTTTTAACATCATTATTGTTAAAAAATGCTAAATGTTAATTGTTAAAAATTTATTTTAAAGTTGTTACCTTATCTGCCGCTGTTTGTATTGCAAATATTGGCTGGGTGTCATCACTTTTCGCATGTTAGTTGGTGGCAGAATATATAACTCAAATCTTAATCTGTTTGTACAACAGCATAAATTGTTTGTACAACAAAATTTATGCATTTCATTTTCATTTTTTTCAAGTCTTATTATTCCCTTTTTCGTTCTATTACTATCAATACATAGACATATGACAAAAGAGTTAACACTCATTTGTTTGGTTATAAAAGAAAACCATTGCAGATTTTTCTTCTATACTTGTGTTTATAAATAAAACAAATATGTCGGCTAAAAACAAAAACTTTTCTTTTTTTATCCAGAAGTGTTACAAAAAGGATGTTTGTGGAGCTAGGCCAAATAGAATTACTGCAAAAATTTAGCTCCTATTTGTTTTTAAATATCGTTTGCGCGATTGACGCCGACTTTATCTTAACAATATTAAAACCATGCATTGTACTAAACTTATGGTCATTGACACACACGAAAACATGTTTTCGTCAAAGCCAATTTTTGCTTAAATGCACTAAATATAACCAGGGCTGCCATATTGGCCTTTTTGAAGCCAAATCTGAGAAAGTTGGTCTTTTTTAAAGGTGTTTGGCTTCCAAATTTAACGTTTGGTCTTTTTTATGAAACAAAATTGTATTTTTAAAAGTCAGAATTTCTGTTTGAAAATTATTTTTTTGAAGTTGGTGAGCAAAAGTGTTGGAATTTTCATTTTTGACTAATTTTTTGATCGTCTTCACCTTAAAATTGGATAAAAGTAGAAATTTTGAACACTGATTAAAAGCGATAATTTTTTTTTAGTCTTCATCTTAAATTTTGAATAAAAATAGAGATTTTGGAAATTCATCGTCGTCGTTTGAAGGGCATCCACTCCAGTTCAGACAGAAACAGGACTGGGGCCGAGGGTTTATCCTTTTACTTTCCCAGACTGCTGCACTGCCTGAATCAGATGCTGGCAGTGATGTTATTAAGCCAACATCGAGTTTCGTCATTAGACCGTCAGACCTCGTGCTCCATGTGGTGCCCGATGTATAGGGCACGCTGTTAGTACATGGTCTGCGGTTTGCTCAGAGGCGCCACACTCGCAATTCGGTGAAGGAGCGAGACCCCATTTGTGCATGGACGAATGAAATCACCCAACACCAGTCCGAAGGCGGTTGAGCCTAACCCAAGCTGCTCGGGGTAAGCCCATCCCAACAGGCCTGACACTGGTCCCGGGCACAAAAGCACGGAGCCTGGAAGCATTTTCACAGTACTCCGCGTTCCATTTGTGATTTGTCCATCCAGAGGCGCGGATACCAAGTCTGGCAAGATTGTCCTAAAGATTCCGCGCAGCTGGCACAAACGGGCGTCTGGATCTTAGTCTCACTTGGCGAGTATCTGATGACCCACTTAAAAGACCGTGCAAGATATGATCGGGGTCCAATCAATCAATCAATCAATCTATTTATTTGTTTTGTGCTTCAAAACGAAAAATACACCAATATATGTGAAAAAAAGTTTTCGAAAGCACAGGAAGGCAGCGAAATGACCATAAGGTCTTCTAGTCAACTGCCTCCCTCTAAATTGTGGGACAAAAAAAACACAGCAGTACACTTACAAAAACACAGTACATTTAGAAAAACAATGAAGATTAAATAGCAATATTAGTTGTTATTAAATAAATTTCCATGTGCCAGCTGACTTCATCAAACTGTTGTGGCATCTTATTTAATATTGACAAGTTAAAAAAAGTTTAAATTTCTTCTTAAATTGATTATAAGAAAGCGACTTTATTTCGAAAGGTACTTCTTGCCATATTTTAGGTCCAATGTAAGAAAATGTCTTTTTACCTAATTCTGTTCTCTTTCTAGGTTGAAAGTAATTTTGTTGCGCTGCCAGTCTTGTTTTATAATGATGTTTTTGGGTTATACTTACAATAGTTTGGGATTCATTTTTTGTTGAATTTTTATTAAAGCAAAACATTGTTTTTGCCATTTCAGGTTTAACGATATCTTTTATTTTTAAGAAATTCAATTTTTGAAAAAGAAGATTTGTATGTGACAAAAAGGACTATTTGTAATAATTCTTATTATGCGTTTGTGTATTCTTACCAGTGGATCCAGGGCAGTAGTCGAAGCCAGTCCCCATGTTGAGACACAATATTGAAGATAAGAGTAAATTAAAGCATAGTATACTGTTTTTAGTGTTGTAGTGTCAACGTAATTCCTCAGTTTGAGCAGTGCCCAAGAACCATTGGAGAGCTTAGAGCAAACATGTTGTATATGAGACTTCCAAGAAAGCTTATCATTAAAAATTACACCCAAATATTTTATTTCATTTACTTGTTCTATATTTGTCTTTCCTATTCTAATATCAAAATGCCAAGCTGATCTTTGTTTGGTTAATACCATAAATTTTGTTTTATTAGTATTTAATGATAATTTGTTTAGTTTCAACCATTCATCAATTTTGACCAGTTCAGAGTTGACATTTTTATTCAATAGTTTTGGACAAGAGTTTGTCAGTGTGAGAACTGTGTCATCTGCAAACAATTTCGTATTAAAATTGGATACTAGAGGCATGTCATTGATGTATAATAAAAATAGTAAAGGTCCAAGAGTAGAGCCCTGTGGTACACCACAAGTTACATGATTGAATTTTGATTTAGTGTAGTTCACAACTGTAAACTGTAGTCTGTTATTTAAATAGCTTTTAAGGAGTTGTAGTGGCAATCCACGGATGCCATATTTTTCCAATTTTGCAATAAAAATTTGGTGATTTACAGTATCAAATGCTTTTTTAAGGTCAAGAAACACAGCACAAGTATATTTTTTTTGGTCAATATTTTCAGCAAAATTATCAAATAATTGCCTTACAGCATCTGATGTAGAAGAGTTTTGTTTAAAGCCAAATTGAACAGGTGTTAATATTTTGTTTTTATTTAAATAAGAGTAAATTCTTTCGTACAAGCATTTTTCAAAGATCTTACTAAATGAGCTAAGTAGAGATATGGGTCTGTAGTTGCAGCACTGATCCTTGGCATCACCTTTATGAATTGGTACAATTTGTCCAATTTTAAGAATTCTGGGGTAAGTCCCAGTGCTAATGCAACTGTTATAGAGTCTTGTTAAAACTGGTGCTATGATCAGTGCACTCATAGCTATATATTTTATGGGTATTCCATCAGGGCCTGTACTCTTTGATGGGTTCAATTGCCTTATATGTTTTAATATGTCAGATTCTGTTATTGGCTGAAGATAGAAAGAAGTGCACCTTTGAGTAATGAATGATGTGCTGCTACAAATATTAGCTGAATTGGTTAGTTCAATATTTGCAGCCAGTTTTTGTCCAATCTCTGAGAAATAATTGTTTAGCATATTTGCCATTTCTTTCGAACTAGTTATTTTTTCTCCTGTATCACAAGTTAGCTCTGTGATGAGACTAATTGTTTTTTTTTGTATTTGGCAATATCATTAATAGTTTTCCATAAGAACTTCATGTTATGTTTAGATGCTAAGACAAGTCCCTGATAATATTTTCTTTTTGCTTGTTCTTTCACATGGGTTAACTTGTTGCGGTAAGTTTTGTATAACTGTACATCATTTGCAGATCCTTTTAAATTAGCAATATATAATTTGTTCTTTGTTTTGCTTGAAATTAATATTCCTTTTGTTATCCATGGTTTACTATTTAATTTTTTTTCTTTTCTAGATTTTCTTCTTAGAGGAGCATGCTTACTTAATGTGATGTTAAAAATATCAAGAAATCTCTCAAATTGCTCATCAACAGTACAATTATTATAAAATATATTCAAGTTTTCACTAAGTTCAATTAAAAAGTTTTCAGTATTAAAGTTTTTTGTATCTCTTACAATAATGTTTTGCTCTATGGTCTTGTGATTGGTGTTAGATAATAAAAGTACTATTGTCAAATGGTCTGATATATCTTCAGTTAATATATGGGAGGTAGTTTTTTGAGTTATGCTGTTGCTATAAAAGTGATCTATCAATGTTGCACTACTGTGAGCTATCCGAGTGGGATATTTAATTAGTGGCAGGCATCCTAGGCTAAATAGCATATCAGAATAATTTTTTATTACAGTTTTGGTATCACTTTGCAGCAAATCAATATTGAAATCCCCACATAAATAGTATATTAGTTTCTGTTTGTTTAAATTTTCAATAGCTTTTTCAAAGGATGATTGAAAATCAGAAAGTTTTGAATTAGGGTGTCTATAAAGAACACTAAACACTTTTCTGTATTGTTTAACTGTATTTTTACCCATATCTCCTCACATCCCATTATATTTAATTGATACTCGGTAGTGATTTTATAACTTAAAGTGTCTTTTATAAACATTCCCACTCCACCAGCATTTGTTGAAGAGTTATTATGTCTTAGTCCAGAGATCCACGGTGGGCCAAGGAGAGTGTCGCTCCCAGTCGGCGAAGCTTAGCTGGCTGGATGCCTGAGAGTACAGGTAGGTGGTCCGTTGGAGTGGGATGCAGGCATCCAGTAACTATGCGCAAGACGTCATTCAAGACACTGTCAATGAGGCGAGTGTGAGCACTGCGACACCATACTGGCGCACAGTACTCAGATGTTGAGTAGACTAGAGACAAGGTGGCTATGCGTAGTGTTTTAGCACCAGCACCCCATCCCGAGCCCACGAGTTGCCTCAGCAGTGTGACGCGCGAAGATAGTTTTTTGCGCAATGCCACTAAATGGTGACAAAACGTGAGCGATCTGTCCAGTTTTACCCCAAGATAAGTAGGAGTTGGACAGAACAGTAAAAGTCTACCGTTGTTTTAGACCTTTAGCTCATGTTTGGCCTCTCGGTTATTTAAGTGAAAGGCTGCCGTCACCGTCTTAGTGTGACTGAGCTTCAACCTCCAAGTCTGGAGATACGTTGACAGTGTGGCCATGTCTTGGCTTAAGGTCCCCTCCAAGTCCTTCCAGTTTCCAGAAGAGTGCAACAATGCTAAATCATCAGCATAAGCAAACTTTCTGGAAATCATGAAAGGCAAATCGTACGTATACATGTTAAATAGGAGGGGAGCCAAGACCGATCCCTGAGGAACGCCGTTTTTAAGACGGCGTAGCCTGTTTTGCTTGCTGTCACCGGTGGTAAGGGTGAAACTTCGATTTCGGACAAACTCCATGATCATTTTGACTATGTGCTTATCCGGAAGTAGTCTCAGCAGCTTGCAGGTAAGGCCACGGTGCCAGACAGTGTCATAAGCAGCTGTCAGATCAACAAATACGGCACCGGCCTTCTTTTTAGCCTCGAAAGAATCCTCGATGTTCTGGGTTAGCATAACAATTTGATCTACGGTTGACTTTCCGCGTCGAAACCCAGCCTGCTCTTTAGGGAGCAGTGGATCGATTAATGGTTCAACGCGGGCGTAGATAAGCCTCTCGAGGATCTTGTAGGGGACACAGAGCAGAGATATCGGTCGATAACTCTTTGGGTCCCCCACGGGCTTTGCTGGTTTTGGGATCGCGACTACAATCGCTCTTCTCCAGATCTTGGAAATTTTGAGTCGGCACAAACAGGAAGAAAGGAAGTCATGTAACCAGGACTTCAAATCAGCTCCAGCATGGAGTATAAGCTCTGGGCAGATGGAATCAGGTCCCGGAGCTTTGCCTGGTTTTAAGTGTTGAAGGGCAGCAGCAAATTCTCTCTGTGAAAAAGTGTCAGAGATATTTACTGGGTCTGGTGTTGTGGCCCTCCAAAGATCAGACACTTCTTGAGAGACAAGTCGAGATGACTTGCGGTCAACAGCCTCGTATTTCCCATTTCTAACCAGCTGAGATGCAATAGCATCGGCTGAAACGGGACAATGACGAGGAGAGTGTCGTGACCTACCAGCAAGGTTGTTCAAAATACTCCACGCTTTTCGACTAGAGTGTGAGAAGTCAATGCTCCGAACTGCTTCGGACCATCGATCCCTCCGCTTTCTGTCAAGCTTAGCAAGCAGAGCTGTAGCAGCCAAACTTGATTCGTCTCCCTAAGGAGACTGCAGAAAGGTTTTATAGAGGGATTCACACTCTGCATCCCAACACGGAATATAGTTGTTTCGATACCCGCGTGGGATAGTCGTTTTGGCTGCTTTCTTAATGGTGTTACAGAAGTCCTGGTAAGTCGCATCCACATCAAGTGAATCAGGCGGCAACAAAGTCTTTGCGAATTTATTCGTCAAAGCAATGTAGTGACACCATTTGGCCTTGCGGAAGTTCCATTGCTTAACAGGCATGCTTGGCACTGCCACAGCAAACCTTGGTAGTGTAATAAGCGAAGGTCGATGTTGTGACCTGGGGAACTTCTCAAGGACACCTTTATACGGTAAGCGACTGTTTGGATTTACGCTAGCGAAAGCTAGATCTGGATTGGTGCCAGTGTTCCAGCGGCCGGAACAAAAACTGGCAGCGTCCTTGGCATTATATAGGAGGGCAAGACAATTAATACTTGCCCAGCAAGCCAAGCACTCACCGTCCGGACTGTTGTCGTCGTAACCCCAGTCAGCATAACGACAGTTAAAATCGCCAGCATAAAGACATGGGTGAGGAAACACTGGGAGATTCAGGGATCGCAATCGCGTTAGCGGTGGTTTGTAGACGTTGACTATTTTATAATTATCAACGTCCACACACAACCACTCGATCTCCGATGTTGGTGGAGATTGGTCGAAAAGCATGTATCTCAGTCGCTAGTGGACAAACGTGGCAAGGCCATGCTTCTGCTTAAAAAAGACCCAGCTAGTTGGTAGTTTGGTAGCACCAACTTCTCTGCATCAGTGCAGTGGGTCTCTTGCAGTAGGATGACGAGTGCCTCAGACTGCATAGCGAGGTGATAAAGAACGTTGATCTTGCTTGCAGTGAGGCCTTTGATGTTCAGCTGAAGAATAGTGGGTCCTCGGAACTTGTTGGCAATGTGCCCTGAAAAGGGCAGTTTTATCCTGGCATTGCCCCGTCCTGAAAAGGACGTTTGCGAACTAGCAGACCCACACTGAACATCGGAATGTGTGGATATCCTTCCGTTTTGGTAGGTTCGGTTTCGGTCTGTCATTTTAAAATCAATGAGCAGACTTACTCACGGCCCAGGCTGCGTGAAAGCACCTACCATTTTGGAAATTGATTAAAAGTGATGACCTTTTTTTTAGTCTTTACTTTAAATTTGGAACGTTAATAAAGAAAAAATATTCTGGCCTTGTTTTTTTACGTTTGGTTTTTTTTGACAGTCTATTTGGACTTTTTTGAAAAAATGATTCCGGCAACCCTGAATATAACGTTATCAATCACAGTTGCGAGACTTGAAATCTTTCCGACAAAGAAAAGTTTCGGTAGAATTATACTAAGAGCTTATCTTCTTTTGTTTTGGTTCTCGTACAAAGCTTTCTTACCTTAATTTCAAATAAATTAAACAAAATTTTTTTTTCATTTAAACTCAAGAAAATCTGCTGTGCATAATTTTTCTGCAAACAGCATTTAAATTTATTTTATAAAATATTAGCAGCGTGGTCGAGTGGTTAGCGTGTCGGGATAGTGATCGAAAAAGTCTCGATTCAAAACCTACTCGCGCCATTCTGTTGTGTCCTTGGGAAAGACACTTTGCGGCACTTTTTCCTGCTTGGTGGTCCTGACAAGCAGTTCTAAATTAAAGTCATATCATTATTAAATTTCAAGCGGACAGCAATATCTTGGTATCTCCGGAAGCAGGTCGGGGTAATTGCCTACCCTACGTATTAGCGTTACCGTCGCTTTCCTGCAAATCAGAAGGATAAATAAAGAGATCAAAAAATTTTTTTAAATACATAATTAATTATTTTATTTTTATATTGTTTTTTTAGAGCAGGAAAACGTTGAAGGCGTTATACCTTAAGACACCCGTCAAGCGATTACGGCGATCTACCTTTGAAAACGCCAAGATATTGCTGTTCCGTTAAAAGTTGCTATTTGTTTTTCTAGTTTTATTTAGAAATATGACCGAAATTCAGAGCTGTTTGCAAAAAACATTAAATAGAGAAGAATATCGTACAGTGCATTTTCCAAGGAGAGATCAAAATAACACGAGTAAGTTTTGAACTGCTACTATATTGATCACGTTCTTCATCAACATTGTACTCTTAACCACTCGGCACTGCCAGTTTTGCCAGGAAGTTTCTAGTTTTTGGTAAACCGAAAGTAATTAAATATCATTGTATAAAAATTTAATTGAAAAAATGCATTCAATGAATTAAACCAGTTCTTCCTAAATTTTTTTGCCGACGGCGCTCTTTAAAAATGTACAAATACTTACGGCGCCCTTGTAAGCCCAAAATCTGCAAACATTTGAAATGATCAAAAATTATATTGAACTGTATTTAACGCGAAAAAAAATACTGTACTTAATGAGATGTTTCATAGTCACACTAAATTATTTAATGCGCACAGTGAGCTTGCTGCTCCATGCACATTTTATCAAACGGCAGCTCAATGTTCGATATCGCAACAAGCATTTCGCGCTCAATATCGATCTTATTGCGGTATTTAGACTTGATTACAGCTGCCGATGAAAAGCCGGCTTCTCATAAATTCGATGTTGCAAATGGTATAAGAATACGATAAGAGCTTTACAGCTTACACGTGGAAATTCAAATCGAGCCGTAATCTAGAAAGAAGTTATTAAATCAGCACTGTAAATGCTTTTCAAAGTGACGACAAATGAAAGATCGATGAATTGTTCAACTTCAAGAAATGTAAACCCTTGAGGTGCAATTGCATTGTCAACAAAGGGATTTCTTAACCACTTGTACTTATCCATGTCTTCAGAAAAATATTTATCAAAATGTCAGATTAGAGAATCCAAATGCAAATAGATTACATTCTTTACACCACAATACAAGGAGGGATTCCCAGATAATAAGCTTAAATGTGACTTTAAAAGTAGAAAACTATTACACTGTTCTCCATTTTCCAACAGACCAGTTTTCCATAATTGTAGTTTTCTTTTAAAAGCTGTAAGTTTGTCATAAAGTTGCAGGATGTGAGTATCCCTTCCTTGGAGTGAGATGTTTAATTGATGTAGCTTTTCGAAAATATCACATAGATATGCCAATTTAGAGTGGAAAACTTCATTTTCAAATGTAGTAACTAGAGAATGCTTTTCTTTTTTCAAAAATATAATAATTTCACTTTTTATTCGTACATACGAAAAAGAACCTTGCCTACAGAAAGCCATCTTGGATTACAGTGAAACAATAAATTATTGTCTTCGGCTCCGAGTTTATCGCAAAGACGTTGGAAAAGCCGTGTTAATAATTGGATTACAGATTTATTTCTCCCTTTATTTTTTGATAAAGAATTTTATTTGGTTATGGTAAAAACAACTTCAATTTTTTGGTGACGAGATTTTCGGTATAGACATGTGTTAAGAATTATAAAATAAAAAATAATAATGCTGATTAATTGTTTATTTTTTTTTAATTAAAGAATAATATTAATTAATTATTTTTTCTATTTAAATAAGGAAATAAAATAAAAACAATGTTTCTAACTTATAAGTTTATTGTATTGTGTACACCTTGTTGTGGGATGCATGTATACATGAACCGTGATTAAATTCGTTAATCAAGATAGAAAGGTTTGATCGTTTGTTCCTTAAATAGAATCAAGAATTCAACATTATAGAAACATTGTTTCATTATTCTTTTTGAATTATAAGAAAAAAGAAAAAAAAAAAAAGTTGTTATGTCACTTGATCAAGGTGCTAGTACTTCTCAGGCTGCTGAAGAAAATGTATTGAAAAAAGTGGATGTGCCACTGTCTGAAAGAAATATGACACAGTTAAATAGAAGCTTCAACAAAGCAGCTTGTGAATTTTCAAAATTGTTATCAAATAAAAAAGATTTTCAAAAAATTAAAGAAGTCTTTATAGAAATAACTAAATGCTTTGAAGAATTGCTTCAATTCATAGAAATTAATGTTGGTAACTTAAATCCTGATGAGGACAATGATAAGATTGAAGATTATTTTGACAAACGAAACTCAGCAGAAGTGCAATACTCAATTATTAAACATCATTATAATGAAGCTGAAGCAGAACAGAAGAATCTGTTTGACAATCTTTTGAAGACAAGTAGTAAAGGCACTGCTACAAACTCTAGTAGCAAATCTAGCTGCATGTCAAGGAAATCAAAACGACTGTTGTCATCAATGATACTAAGAGGAAATTTGACTCCTAAACAAATTGCCTTGTTAACTGAAAATAATGTCAAAATGGCTGAAGAAGATTTAAGAATACAAAAAATAAAACTCAAAAAGAAAATGCTTGAAGCTGAACTTGCAAACAAACTTGTGGTGAGTGATAACTTAACAAAAACTCAAGAACATAACTTAAACCATGATAGTAATTTTGACTATGGTTCTAATGTGCATGTTTCACCAATAAAAAATTATTGTTCAATGAATGAATTAAAAAAAGTGGGCTCTCATGTAAATGTTGTGCATGGGGAGAGTGCAAACATAAAAACTCTGGCTACAGACACCTGTAATGATGTTGAGCAACAACATATTGTGTTGGAGGCTAATAAAATAAAGTCTGTAGCAGAGCAAGATGTTGATGGTGTATTTGATATTGATGACTTAAATAGTCATAAACTCAATCACACTGCTAATTTAAATTTTGGAATTGGTGACAATTATTTAGCTGGTAAAGTGTTAATGGAAAGCGGGTCAAGGTGGCCTTTGATGGTGATCCAAAACACTACATTGCTTTTCGGCATGGTATGGAGAGAGTTATCTCCTTATATGGAAAACAGTATGGTTTGATATATAATATTCTTCAGTCACGTTGCTCGGGTAAAGCCACTGATGCTATACGTTGTTGTGATAGGATTAAAGATCCTGAAGTTGCATTAAACACTGCACTCAATAAGCTTCACAAATTTTTTGGTCAATCATCTCTTGTTGTAGAAGCTCATATTTTATATATTACCAGAAATGAACCAGTTAAATGGAACTTAGATTCATTTCAATCATTTATAAATGAATTAGAAGATATAAAAACACTTTTTGCTGACACTAATGAAAATTCTATGCTTGATTCACCTGGGGTTTTAAAAAAAGTGATTGCTCGTTTACCCAAGCATATAAAGGATAAACTTGCTGAAATTTTATGTAATGCATGTATTGTTATGCCTAGTTTTGATTATTTATTGCGTTTTGTTGAAAAACAGTTAAAGCTAATTTCACACCCTTTGATGCAAAATGACATAAGTAATGTAAAATCCAAATATGACTTTAACCAAACTAATGCTGAGAAAAAACGTTCTGCTAAACAATTTCTTGTTAAAACATATGCTCAATATTCTAATGTATTTTTGTGTCCTGTACCTGAGTGTGAATTTAAGAATGTGCATGCTTTATGGAGGTGTGATAAGTTTAGAGAGTTGAATCTAAAAGATAAATGGTCTGTAGCAAAAAAGAGCAAATGTTGCTTTAAATGCCTTAACTCGGGACATTTACAGTCCAAGTGTAGATCTAAATATTGTTGTCGTGCTTGCCAGAGTGATAATTATCATTTCTTGCTCTGTGTGAATGATAAGTCTAACTGTACTGTGAAAGAAAATAAAGATGATGAGTTGGTGACTGATGCTGATGGTGTGAATGCCAAGGTGTACAGTGCTATATTAAATAGTGAAAGAAAAATTTTGCCTATCATTCCTGTTATCGTGCACTCTGAAGCTTCAAAACAATCTGTGAAAGTAAATTGTCTGCTAGACACAGGTTCGGATAATACTCTGGCAACTAAAAGGCTAATTAAATTGCTCAAGATACCTGTTAATGCACAGAAGAAGTCATGCGTTAAATTGTCGACAGCTAATGCTTGCACTAGAGAAGATGGTTATAAAGTTGATCTTGTAGTTTGTGGTGTAGATGAAGGTCCTTCTTTTGAGTTAAAAGATGTGGTATGTGTTGAAGAAGTTGCTAGTCACAATAATCCAGGTAAAAAGGAAAACATTGAACTCAGCAAAATTCCACATCTGAAAGACATTGAAATTCCAATAATCGAGACGAAGAATGTTGATCTTTTGATTGGAAGTAACTATGAAGAGCTCTTAGATGTAACTGAAGTGAGACGTGGCAAAGAGTGTAGAGTCGCTGCTAAACTCTCCAAATTTGGCTGGCTGCTAGTCGGTCATACTGGTGCGCGTGATGGAGGTGATGTTGATGCACCGGTCTATGATAAGTTAAATAGTTGCAGCGATATTCATTGCAACAAGATTTGTATGATGGAACACGACAATGTGTACATGAATGATCGAGCATATCTATGCAATGGTGATGCTGACACTTGTGAGTTGTTACACGCGGAAATTGAAAAATGGATGAGTTACGATTTTGAGACTGCTCCGGACGATGAAGATACTACTCCTTCCGCAAATGATGTTATTTGTACAAAGCTGTATGATAAATCAATTACAAAAAAGGATGGCAGATACTTTTTGAGCCTGCCTATTAAAAGCGATTTAAACAAAATGCCTTATACAAAAGGTTTAGCAAAGCACCGCTTAATGCAGCAAAGACGTTCATTGAAGAGAGACGAAGCAACTCAAAAATTTTACTGTGATGCTATCCAGAAGTTAATTGACACTGACAAAATTGAACGTGTGGACACGGATGATGATGAGAAAAATGCTAAAGTTTTCTACATACCTCATTTTGTTACAAAACAAGCCAAAAGAAGACTTGTATATGATGGTTCGGCAAAATGTAATAATGTTTGTTTAAATTCATTGCTGCATCAAGGAAAAGATGATTTACAAAGACTTTCTGATATACTGATTCGATTCAGAAGATTTCCTGTGGCATTTTCTTGTGATATCCAGGAAATGTTCATGCAATGTGGAATAAATGAAAAAGATAGAGATTTACTGAGAATTCTATGGTTTGAAAATCATAATTTTGAAGCACCTGTAATTACATACCGATTTAAAAGACTTCCATTTGGGCTAAATTGTAGTATGTCTATGGCTGATTACTGTCTTAAGAAGGCTGCTACAGATAATGATATCGGAACTTCACCTGAAACAGTAAATGTTGTCAAAAACAGTTTCTATGTAGATGATGGTCTGGTTTCATGTAAGAATGTCAAAGAAGGTAAAGCCAGAGCCAGTGAATTAGTTGAGTTATTGAAGTCTGGAGGATTTGAGGTGAGAAAATTTGTATCTGATCATCCCGAAATTCTCGAATGTTTAGAACCTGATAGAAAATTGCTTGTGAAAGATTCGAAAGATCTGACGTCTGAAGACAATTTGAATTGCAAAGTTCTTGGATTACAGTGGAATCCATCAAAGAAGACGTTATCTCCAAAAGTTAACATTCAGGAAAGACCAATAACTAAAAGAGGTCTGTGGAGTACTATAGCACAAATTTTTGATCCTATTGGAATATGTGCTCCATACAGGCTGAAGAAATATGTGGCTCGAAAGATAGCTGAAATCAATCGTCTTACTAGTGACGATACTTGGTGTTATGTGGCAACATCATCAAATGTAGCCGACCTGTGCTCTCGTGGTATTGACCCAAAAAAGGCTGATCCTAGTTGTGTTTACTTTAAAGGTCCTGTGTTTCTGTATGAACAATCAATGTATAGTGGTTTTGATAAAAAACAAGTAGTGGATGCTTGTCAGGTGGCTGATGATGTTAATGATGAATGCTCAGATGTTTGCCTTGAAATTGATAGCGGTGAGAATACTGAGGCGTGTATTAATTCACAAATTGAGATTGAAGAGATGCTGTATAAAAATGAGATTGATCACAAGATACCCGCGTATTTTTATAATATTGCTAAGCGCTATTCGGATTTGTTTAGTTGCATTAAAATGATTGTATACCGTTATCGGTATGTTGTTAGTAAATTGCATACTAAAAATCTTAAGTTAAATATGTCCATTGAAGTTGGCTGTATAAAATGCCAAGAGTTTAAATTGGCCGAATTAGATTTGATAAGAATGGCCCAGGAATCCTATTTCGGATTTGACATTTTATCGATCATTGGGCAGCGTGGTTTTGATGATGCTTTGAAGTCGTGTAGTGGGAGTGTACGAGCCAAGCTGTTGGAAATTAAAAGTTTATTGCCATTTTATGATCATACCTTGCATGTGCTACGTGTTGGTGGACGTGTTGTGAAGTCTTCACTTCCTAGTGACAGTGTTCACCAATATATTCTACCAAAAGCCAATTTTATAACAGAAATGTTCATTAAGCATGAACATATCATGTCAAATCATTTTGGTGCCAATTACGTTTTGTGTAAGTTGTTACAAAGGTTCTGGATTTGCTACGGTTTAAGCACTGTGAAAAAGTATTTACGTAATTGCCACTATTGTAAATTTAGACGTGCTAAAGCTGCACAACAAATAATGGGGAATTTACCCGAATGCCGTGTAAACGCACCTAAGTTCCCATTTCAAAATTCTGGCGTCGATCTTTTTGGGCCAATTGCTGTGAAACTTAACCGTAGTATCGTGAAACGTTGGGGGGTGCTGTTTATATGTATGGAAAGTCGAGCCTGCCACATCGAAATTGTACCTGATTTATCCACCGATTCGTTTATTCAATGCTTCATGCGTTTTACCGCTCGACGTGGATTGTATTGTTGTAGTTTATTTTCTGATCAAGGCACTAATTTTAAAGGCTGCGATGCAGAATTTAAAAAGTTATTACAACAATGCAAAATGCAAAAACCTAAAATTTTTTTGACAAAATCGATAAAAATTTTGTGTCGCGGTGTATGTTGCGCAAGTGTATTGACGTTGTATGGAAATTCAATGTTCCTGCAAATCCACATGCAGGTGGGAATTGGGAACGAGCAATTCGAACTGTGAAAAATGTTATGGCTGCTATTATATACAATGGCATTAATGGACTAACGGCTTTGAAGGGTAGAACGCCAAGTGATTTTGAATTGTTGACCATAATGTGTGAAGTTGAAGCGACAATGAACTGTAGACCTATTACGAAACTAAGTAACGAGGTCGAAGACTGGGTGTTTTGACACCTTTATCTATACTGAGCGGTAATCTACATCCTTATTCACCTGTTCATGAATTTAACAAAGCTGAAATGTATCGCAGCAATTATAAGTTTGTAATTGCAATCTCTGAACAATTTTGGAAAAGATGGCTGCAAATGTATGTGCCGTGGCTGCAAATAAGACATCGCTGGCATGACGTGAAGCCAAATCTCAAGGAAGGCGATATTGTCCTATTAAAAGAAGAGATAGATGTTGGGCGTCGTGATTACCCAAAAGCGGTTGTTATAAAGACCTTTCCTGATACAAACGGACATGTTCGCAGCATTAAACTTAAACTTGCGGATGGGCGAACCTTTGACAGAGATATCCGCAACGTGGCGCCTCTGGAAGGTTTAAAGTAATGACTGATAAACTGCTGTTTAGAAAATAAATTTGATTGTGTTTGTAAATTTCTCGAAGTTGAATTATATTCATTTCTCGATAATTTAGAGGGGAGAGTGTTAATAATTGGATTACAGATTTATTTCTCCCTTTATTTTTTGATAAAGAATTTTATTTGGTTATGGTAAAAACAACTTCAATTTTTTGGTGACGAGATTTTCGGTATAGACATGTGTTAAGAATTATAAAATAAAAAATAATAATGCTGATTAATTGTTTATTTTTTTTTAATTAAAGAATAATATTAATTAATTATTTTTTCTATTTAAATAAGGAAATAAAATAAAAACAATGTTTCTAACTTATAAGTTTATTGTATTGTGTACACCTTGTTGTGGGATGCATGTATACATGAACCGTGATTAAATTCGTTAATCAAGATAGAAAGGTTTGATCGTTTGTTCCTTAAATAGAATCAAGAATTCAACAAGCCGAGCCTTCAGAAGTCTTGTTTTAATGAAGTTTACAATTTTGACAACTATTTTAAGCACTTCATTTAGGTCAGAATTGGGCTGTTGCGAAGCCAGCGCCTCTCTGTGTCAGTGGGTCCATTTAGCGCAGGGAGCAACACCTTGCACTGACGCTCGTAACCCGCTGAAGCAACCGGACATAGCACGGGCACCATCAGTGCATAAACCAACACAATATTTCCAATCAACATTATTTTCCTCAAAAAAATTGTTCAGAATCGCAAACAAATCATGTGCTTTACAACTTAATAAAATGGGCTTGCAAAAGAGCAAATCTTCAACAAATTTGCCATTTTTATCAATAAATCGCACGTAGCAAATTCGGTTAGCATCTTTATTGTTTGTACTGACTGTTGCCTCATCTAACTGCAAGCTGAACTCATTTCCATGAATATTTGTTATGAGCTGATCATTGATATTGTAGCGAACTCATCACCTCAAACCGTCTTTTGTGAATACCTTTGCTTTGATTTTGCAAAGTTTGCCACAATTGTATTTTTACATGTTATATTTCGCTCGCTGCAGACTCGGCTTGCAGCGCCCTCCCGCTCGCTGCACAACGTTTATTTACCGCCAGGCAACCGTCATGTAATAATTTTGCATTTTTAGTATTTTCTTTTTGTACCGCCTTTCCGTTGCTCCCCCCAACTGATCGTTGGCGCCATCAATGCTATTTTGTGTGATTATTACTATTATTACCGCCTTTCGTGTAATGTATTTTCGACACACCGCATACAGGATGTAGCCTGATCACCTGACCTACGCCTCGTGGTTTTACATGTAAAAAAGGTCAGCCGTCATAATAGAAAATCAATAACATTACTTTGACGATATATACTCTCGCGGGCCGAATCGCCGGTCAGACATTCTGAGACAAAACGAGACTGACCGAAATAGCGATAGAGACCTAACTAAATTGAGAAAAGACTCATATAGCTGCTGTGTAAATTAACGCGAGATTCATCCTTGCAACGTCATCAAGCGAAGATTCTGGTTATTGTCTAATTCCGAAGTTTTTAGTGTTGTTCTGTCTGTTCATTTCAAGTTGTGCCCCTTTTCAATAAAAGGAGTTTAAAGGTTAACTGTATGCCAAAACCACTCACGCTACAATATTACCAGAAATTTTTTCAATTCTCCTGCAAATAATGTTCTTTGAGAGTGGAACGGTTTTAAGTTTTTGCGCAGCTAAATCCCCAATCATTGTCGAGACTAAATCAATAGCAGCAGGTAATATTAGCTCCTTTGCGATAGTTTGCGGTTTTTTACATCTTGCGATTCTATGTGCAACTTTGCAACTTTAAAAGACGCTGAGTTTTGGCTGGTATTGGCAAAAAGTTTAAAAACGCGAATTGATTGCTTCTTCATTTCTGATAACTTTCGGATAAAAAATTTACGTGGTTTTCCGGATAAGTTGCTGTGGTTTGTTGTAAGGTGGCTTTTTAGTTCACTGGGTAGCATGCATTCCGCAGCAAATTTTGCAACAAATCACATATTGCAGATACTCAATGACAATAAAGCCGAAATTAAGATAATTACTGCTGCATTTTCTAGTCTTTCTTTTCTTTATGTTTGCATCAGTTTCAACCTGTCTGTTTTCAGGTAAAGTACCAGTAATAAATTTATCCATTACGAAACTTAAACTATATTGCTGTTAAATATCTTATAATTGCGTAAACTAGACTCCTGCAAAAATTTTACTTTTTATAAATAGAAATGTACTTTATAAATCCCTTTTCTTCCCAGCGTTGCCGTTCAACAACACACATGTTCATGTTTAGTTTCTACCTCATTTGCTATATTTTGCAACTACAAGAATATTAAATCAAAAATAAAACTTTTACAGTGTCTGAAACAATTGTTTTGCTTGATTGATTTTTATCACATAGATACCGCCAAATGGAACGCACGGGTTAGAAAGAGTGCAGATCTTGGTGAAACTTTGAAAATTTAATTCGGGAAGGAAAAGATTAAAAATATTTTAAAGCAAGCTTACACAAAAGCGAGCGACATACAATGCAACCTTGGCGTTGCTTTACTTGAAAGGGAGAAAAAAATTTTTATATAGGCCTCTGTATTCTTCACTTTCTGAGTTGATTGTTCGTTGTTACAAAATATCTGGTTATTAGAATATTTGGTCATTATGATTCGTAGCTCTTTTATTACGAAACCGATAACATTCATTGTGCTAAGTGAACTAGTAAACGCAGCCGTTTTCGCAAATCTACGCGGCATCCCTCTCAAAATCTTGCAGCACTCAGTTTGGGAAACGCTGAGTTAAACTAAAAAATGAATTCAACCTTATCGCAAATTTTTATAAAATTCTTGCTACAAAAATTTTTTACAATCGTCAAAATCAGCTTTGCAACAGCGCTGAGAGGACATTTAAGCTGCATGCATTTTTTCCTATTATAGTTCACGGTCTCACTTTACTTTATTTTAATCTATTAAACAATATAATACTGGACACACAGTCACAAACTTATTTGTACTAAACTAACTTAAAGTTGATAACGATAATTTAAATAGATTGCTTAGCACTTCTTCGCAGTCATAAAAATAAGGCTTAATATAATGTGCTGAGAAGTGATGTGGTCGAAATCTCAATGGTCAAGACCACGATCGAGAATGAGATCGGAAAATTTTTAGACCAAAGCCATCAAGACTAATACCAAAACCACGATATTCAATAACATATAGCAATAGTCAAGTATTTACCCCGAACTGCTTCCAGAGATACCATGAGATTGCTATCCGGTTCAAATTTTTTGTTTTTTATTTTTTAGTTTTTATTTAGAGATATCATCAAAATTCAGAGCTGCCTGCTAAGACCACCCAGCGAGGAAAGCGCCGCAAAATTTCTTCCACAAGGACTCATCAGAATGGCGCGAGTAGGTTTAACACGGTCGCCATCAATCACGGCGCTCTTTATTATTTCACCACGTTGCCGAGATTATAGTTTTTGCTATTTTATATGCAAAAATTTCTTATTTTCCTGAAATACCAGATTGCATGTTGAATTAACAAGCAACCCTATAATGTTGTACGACAGCCTTGCTTTATGTGATTGTCTCATTAAACTAACAGCGCTGCAAATCTGCTTAACTAAAAAGTCCGAACATACAGTATAGTTCACAAGTTTAAAAAGACTAGCAGCGTCAGATGTCGGCAGCGTGGTCGAGTGGTTAAAACGCCGGGCTCGTAACCAACACGGTCTCGGTTCAAAACCCACTCGCGCCATTCTGTTGTGTTCTTGGAAAAGACACTTTACGGCACATTCCCCTGCTTGGTGGTCCTGGCAAGCAGTTCTAAATTATAGTCATATCTCTATTAAATTACAAGCGGACAGCAATATCTTGGCATCTCCGGAAACAGGTCGGGGTGATTGCCTACCCTATGTATTAGCGCCTCGGTCGCTTTCCTGCGAGTCAGGAGGATAAATATAGAGATAAAATAAAAATAAATAAAAAAAATAGTGCATTTTTTCGCATATTTTCTTTCCAATTTAAAAATATTTTAAGGTACGGTTGAGGTCAAAACTTTGTACAAATATTTGGAAAGTTGTGTTCTTGGTGTTGCAGTTGTTTGATTTGTTGGTTAATTTTTCCTCATATATTTGGCAAAAGTTCTTAGCACATTTCACCAACTGTTTTTTGTGAAAGCGAGAAAAAGCTTATTGCTGGATATATTTTGTTGGCTAATGTGTTTCAACGGCATTATGTGATACGCGAGCGTTAAGATCCGAATCCATAAACTCCCAATCAAACTACGGTTTACATTACATAAGCCACTGTAAATTGTATTTCTGTCAATTAATCTCTCGGCAATCGTTGCTTTACATACCATTGAACTATTGAAATCTACTGTAAGTCTAAATTTCTTTTTAAAAAGTTTTAAATTTGATAAATAAAGCACAGAATTAACTTTTCAGTCATTTTTTTACCACAGTTAATTTCCTTCTAAAAATAAAATTTATTGTCTTTGACATTATACGTACATTCAAATCAAGGTTTAAAACAGCTTTTCTGTTTTTTCTAACTCGTAGAAATTTAAAATAATCATAGATTTGATTGCAGCAGTCTTATCTAAATAGTTTTCAAGTTTATTGAAATAAAAATTTGAGTTGTTTTTTTTACCACAGATAATGTTTATGACGTCATGCATTCAAACCAAAGCCAAAGCAAGCTTTTTTTTATTAATTTCTAACACTTAAAAGATTTAAAAGACCTTAAAGGAACTCAATTACCAGACCTTTAGAACTGGCGCCGAGTTGTGAAACAAAGACAAAATATATGAAACAACTTTTTTGTCTATAACTCAAGTAAACCAAAAAAAACTGTTGCTTATCATTATAACCTACTTGCTTATTTGTTTCAAAATTGATCTGAAATTAATTGATTTCAAATTTGCTTTTTTGTGTAAAGGCTTCCTTTAATTAAATATCTAGTTTTGGTTTTTTGTTTATGTCACTTATACCGAATATGGAACGTTTTTAGCTCAACATTGTTTACAAGCAGGTCACAGTAGTAACAAGAGAAAAATTATTGAGCAGGCCAAAAAGCAGATTTTGCAAACAACTAAAAACAAATCACAAGTAAAATACAAGTGAAACTCCTTGCTTTTAATCTTCAAATATTTTATTCTTTTTCTTGGAATTTAAAAACTAATAAAATATCTATTGTGTTGTTTGCTTTGTATTTTCTTTTTATTCAACTTCATTATTTAATGTCGCTTTGATTTTTTAAAGATGTTGCATTAATTCGCTTAGTAGAGTCAGAGAGTACGTCAAATTTAAAGTAAAACGATTCGAGTATTAAAAACATTTAGCCATATGATTTGAAGATTTCTAAATAGTTTATTTTAATATCTCAAAAAAACTGATTGTTAAGTTAAAAATATTGATTATATTTTTTGGTTTCTGTCAATTGAGTTTGTTTTCTTATCTTTAGTACTTTTCCATTTCAATTACAGTAAATATTTTAAAGAACATTTATCTCACAGTAAAATAGTTGAAAGTTAGTGGTTTGCACAGGGGTCGGCAACCCCCGGCACGCGAGGTGATTTTATACGGCACGCGGCGTCGTGATGAAATCGAAGTGAAGACCTTTTTTTTTTTTTTTTAGAGAACATCCTGATTTTGGGAGAAAAATAGGGAAATCAGAGATGAAATCAAAGTGTAGACCTTTTTTTTTAGAGAACATCCTGATTTTGAAAGAAAAATAGGGAAATCGGAGATGAAATCGAAGTGAAGACATCGGCACGCAAACGTATATTTTGACATTGAATTTCACAACTTGGCACACTGGAAAGAAAACGTTGCCGACCCCTGGTTTAGCATATAATTTACTTGAAACTTCTTTTTCTGTATCTACCATACATGGCATTTTTTGCTTTGACTAATTGCCTGTAAAGTTATTTATGACGTCTCTGTATTAAAGAGTCGATTAGCGGTACAAAACTTTAAGATACTTTGAAAAGCGTGTTCATTCCTCAAAGACTTTTCATCTGACACTCATCGGGAGGAATCGTCAGAATGAACTGAGAGCAATCCGATCGCACTTCAAGATTCAATCAGGATTTAAGCACGATCGGATTGCTCTCAGTTCATTCTGACGATTCCTCCAGATGAGTGTCAGATGAAAAGTTTTCGGAAAATGAACACACTTTTCAAAGCTATTTTAAAGTCTCTGTATTGCCACTAACAAGTAATGACCAAGTAAATTGTGGCAACTTCAAACACAAAGTTTCCACGATTTGTAAGTTTATGCCTTAAAAAATTTTTCATGTTATTATTGTATAGCAGTGATTTTCAACCTTTTTCACACCGCGACCCATTTTTCAACCCAATGTAACTTAACGACCCCTTTTTAAAAAAATTTTTTTGTCGGTTATTTTATGCGTTTGTGAAGGCGCATTAAACAGAAAATTATTTAAAATAATTTATCTTTTTATCTTGTAAATAAAATATTAATTAAATTTGACACCCACAAAGCAATACTCTGATATGACTTAATTTGGCGGGCTCTTGCTGCCAGAGCAAACCATAGATCTTGCTCTACAATTCGTTTATTCCTGGTTTTGTTCTTTCTGCCGAGCAATGCAGAGAAACCAGTCTCACACAGCCATGTAAACCAAAAAAAGATCAAACTTCGAATGGTTGTCCTTGCAAACTCTGGATAACGAAAAAGCAGTGATTGATCGATATGCAAGAAAAATTTTTGTATCCGTAGTTAAATAATGTTATCGAGATGACATAGTTCTGTGTAGACAAAATCATAGGGAGCTAGAGGAGGACCTGGAGATTTGGAGAAATGCACTGGAGAGAAGAGGCCTGAAAGTGAGCCGGAGCAAGACAGAATATATGAGGGTTGGGGGTGTGGATGATGGAGAAGAGTTGAAGTTGCAAGAAGAAAAGGTAAAGAAAGCCAAAAACTTCAAATACCTGAAGAAGAAGTAAGGAGAAGGATCCAAGCAGGATGGATGAGTTGGAGGAAGGTATCTGGAGTTCTGTGCGACAGGAAGCTATCAGCAAAGGTTAAGGGTAAAATATACAAGAGTGTTGTTAGACCAGCCATGCTTTATGGAATGGAAACGGTGGCAGTGACTGAACGGCAAATGGGAAAAATGGAAGTTGCAGAGTTGAAAATGGTGAGATGGGCACTGGGAGTGACAAGAAAGGACAAGATAAGAAATGAATATGTGAGAGGGACTGCAAAAATTGCAAAGCTGGGAGAAAAACTTCGGAATGTGAGGCTACGTTGGTATGGACATGTAAAAAGGAGAGAAGAAGACTACGTGGGGAAAAGGATGATGGAGATGGCGGTGCCAGGCAGAAGGAAAAGAGGAAGGCCAAGGAGAAGGTGGATGGATTTGGTGAGAGAAGACATGGAAAGGGTTGGAGCTAGGGAAGGAGATGAAGTAGACCGAGTGAAATGGAGATTACTATCGCGCTGTGGCGACCCCGAGTAGGGAGAAGCCGAAAGAAGAAGAAGTTAAATAATGTTATCGGGCTATTAATTCGAGTATAGAATTATGTTTGTGAATCATGCTGATATCGTGCTCTTCATCATTAAAAAGCTTCTATCTACTCAGCCACACTGTTGACATTCATACTAAAGTATGCTTTATAAACTTTTTTGTTTACCCCTACCTATAGGTTTTCTATTTCATTTACCCACAAACCAATTCAATCAAAAAACAGGTCTTTACTTAATTTTTGAGCAATGGATCCAACTTTTTCTTTTTTTGGTTTTTACTTGACGTTGTTACAATAACAGTTTCAAAACAATTAATTTACGGCACGCAAGTTTCCGTGCTTTCTCTGAATAGTTAGCCTACTTATAATAGTTACTTACTTTAAATAGTATAAGCTTGCTTAGTTTTTGGTTAATTTTAATGGTTACTCTGGTTTTATTTATTTATTATTTTTTATTTATTTTATCTCTATATTTATCCTCCTGACTCGCAGGAAAGCGACGGAGGCGCTATACATAGGGTAAGCAATTACCCCGACCTGCTTCCGAAGATGCCAATATATTGCTGTCCGCTAGTAAATTAGTAGAGATATGACTGCAATTTAGAACTGCTTGTCAAGACCACCAAGCAGGGGAAAGTGCCGTAAAGTGTCTTTCCCAAGGACACAACAGAATGACACAAGTGCTTTTTCTTGTTCAACCCTCGTTTGCCGCTCTTTATTGGTGTACCTTTATAAAAACTCTTTTCCGATTGAGAAACGCTGAACTAAGATTCAAATGCCAAGTCAACAAGTCTTCAGTTCCGTTCTGTTTTCTCTTATTTCTGCTCCGCCACATAATAAAAGTAAAACTATAATTATTTAATAATCAACATAATAAAGGCTGCGGATTGGAAAAAGAAAGAAGCAACAAAGCTTGCAAAAATAGTAATGAATTATGTGTAGAAGTTGTATTAGAGGAAGCAAGGTTGTTTCATCACAATATAAATTTATTGTATAAAAAAAACTAAAAAAACAAAAACAAAAACAAAACAAAGTTTTTACATATATTATATTCGTGTAAGCAGGTACGCCCTCTTGATGACAAACACGACCAACGCTGCCTATAGGTTCAACTCCAAGTTTTATCGTTTTTTGTGTTTTTGAAAAACACGCTTTACAACATTATTGTATTTTCCGCTTGGCGGCGTTACCAAGCAGCTTTATAAAACAAATAACAAAATTAAACAAACAAAAAGATTCTGCATATTTAGAAAGTAGTTTGGGTTAATTACTTGACCGAGCCATTAAGTTTAGCGCCTTCAGCCTAGTCCTGTGAGTCTGGAAGGTAAGAAGATATGCTGTTCATGATAATGAAGATGATGATGCTCGCTAAGGCTTTGCAACAAACCTAACCTGCTCAAGGAGAAATAATGATACAACAAGAAGCCAATCACATATACTGTATTATATAAAGCTATTTTTGTCAATTTTATCATTTTATTCTCTTATTATGCTTTTTAACTTTTGCACAAACACTTCAACGTACCGTATTTACACTGTAAATTTTGGGTATTTTTAAGAGTGGAAATTAACAACCTTATGGATGGAAATTTTGAAAAGCATGGTTTTTACCACCTTCTGCCTGTTATTTTTTAGAAAAAAGATGGTAATTTCCATGCAGCGAGGATGTGATTATATACTTAAGCTGGTTGTTTCCATCATTCGCGTTGGCATCGAAAAGCAAACACCCTTAAGGGTGGAAATTAACATGTTTATTTTTTTTCAAAGTTCATTTGTCTATTTCTAGACTTTTTATCGTAGGCAGATTCAACCAATTAGCATTTTATTGCCAACGACTTTTCTGTATACGTTTTAAATTCAAAATTAAATTTAAAGATGTTGTTTTAAATTAAATTAAAATTTTTGCAAGCGATTTTGAATTAATTTAAAACAACATTTTACTTGCAAAAATTATGATATTTACGTGGCAAAGTGTAAATTTTGCAAAATGCAATACGGAGGACAAACAAAAAATAAATTTTCTACCCGGTGAAATAACCACCGCTCATTCTGCAACAAATTTAAATAACCAAGCTGTCCTCCTTGATTATTTTTATAAATTTCATTTCGACGTTCTTAATGCTACTTGATATCACAGAACAGTGTTTTTTTAAGGCGTTTTGAGGAACCGAAACGGTCTCTCAAAATTGTGCAGCGGTCTCTCAAAATCTGCTTCTACAATAGTGAACAATAGGAAAAAATATATAAAAAGTTAACTTCCAAAGCTGTGTTCAACGTCATAAATCCCAGTGTGCCACTAATCTGCTAGGTTAGGGCAAAATTAAACGGAAATTGTCACAACTGACTTTTGAAATCATCACAAACAACTTTTGTAAAAGTCAATTGTTACGATTTCACTTCAGTCATTTTCACTAAATCACTAGTAAAAGTGATAATGTTACATGGCGACTAGACTACTTCGCTTAAGTTTATTAATAAACTCTTTTAGGAAGCTGTTAGAGAAAAGTATACCGGTAAAACATTTATTAATTTTTTTAAAATTTATTAATTTTTGTTAATATTATAAAAGTCAGTGTTTGGAGAATTTAGTTAGTTTTTACTTAGAGAGTTTAGTAAATTTTTTAAAAAGTTATTGGAGACAGAGCCTTGGGATTTCGTGGTTAGTCTACAGTGCAGAATGCTAAAATAAATATGAATAAAATTTTTCTGTCTTATAATTGTAATTGAACCCATTTATTAAACCCATTTATTTGTTTACTATCGTTTAAAGTGCACACACTAAGAGGAACTAGAGTGGCTTTGTTGATCTTTTCCATCAACCCTTTTGATCTTAGCGGGAGTTTGCGATATTTGATTTCACTACAGTTTTTACAGTGTTCATTTTTTCATCTTCGTTACGTGATTGATAATTATGACGTCAGCTATTGTCCCGCTTGCCTTGCAGTTTTATTGCGGCTTCACTTTGTGTCTTCGAATCAGGACCCGATTTTTTAATTTTTTTTAATTCTTAAAAAAACTTTTTTGATTTTTTACATTTTTTGAACTAATGATAATCTTTATAGGTCGAAATTGATGTTTCGTTACGAAGTAGTTAAGTTTTGGTTTTTAATTTCCGTATTAAATATTGGGCCCACTGAACTTTGACCAATTTTATTAATGAGTTTATGTATCAAAAAGGAATTAAATGCGGCGTAGAACGAAATAAATGAACCAAAGCTAATGAATTTTAGAACTCGTTAATTTGTACCAAATCACATTTCGTTGGGCATTTTAATAGATCTTTTCAAAAAAAGTGACGAAATGAATAAGCCCCGGCGTGAACGTAATAATCAGTCAGACCAAGCAGTCGGAGTGCGAGGATGCAAATAATAAGATACTAAGATGCTAGAATGTAGTTTTGTGCATGCATCTTTGAAGTTTTATAGTCTACGCATTCATTAATTGCCATGCAGATGTGCCATTTTTATAGGGTTCGTAATCGTAAATCATCAATTTCTAAGGAAATGAAGGAGTTTTTTATTGAATTGCCAATAAGCAATTTTATTTATAACTGGTTTTTATCTAATTTAAGTGCAATTTTTGTAATGTTTAGACTGAAATTTGTTCATAAAAACTTTAGCAAATCAGCAGAATAAAGTTAAAAAGTATTTAAGTAATTGACTCATTTTAGACCTTTGCTCCAGCAAAGAAACTTTTGTTCGGAGTCTCAAAAATCCCTTCAGTTGTTTTTGCATCGATCTAATTTTTTTAGACAAAAACTTAGTTCTGTGACGTACGTACAAGCATTTTCTAATCGCTCTAACTATAGCTTTAAGTCAATGCTCCGCAACCGATGTGCCGCAAGACAATGCTAAATGTACCATGGGTTAACAATAATCTAATCATATGTTTTTAAAAGATTTGTTTTGGGTTTCGTTCTTTATTCGCCTTGCTTGCTTTATAAACTTTTAAATTTTGGTGAATCGCTTAAGCCTACGAGGTTAGTAACGGCAAAGGGTGAACGAGACCCAAAACGAGTCTTTACTTTTGGATAATTTCAGCTTTACAACTACAAGATAATTTGCTGACTTTAGCTTGTGCAAGGCTCTCTAATTAATTTAAAAATCATTTAAGTCTATTTGGTGAAGTCGATTAGATTTTTTTAATTTTTTTAAAGGTGTGCCGCAAAATTTAGAGATTTTTTAAATGTGTCGTAAGCGAAAAAAGATTGTGGGGCACTGCCCTAAGTTAACAAAAAAAAATTTTTTTCCAATTGAAAAGAGTTTGGTTTGCTTAAAAATGCTAAATTTAAAAGTCTGAAGCAGTGCTCCGGATCTTTTTTTCTCTCATGACACTCTTACAAACTTCCAAGATTTTGTGGAACACGTGGATAAAATGTAAAAAACGTTATTATTTTAACCAAAATTTTTCATGATTTATTTTAATAAGCTAGAGAGTCTCCCTGGAGTTTAAGTCAGCAAGTTGTCCAGTATTTCTAGAAATTAAATTTTTCCATTTTCAAAGAATCTTTTCATCATATACGTATATTATCATTATCGTGCGGCACACAAAGCATCGTCTTGCCACACACCTCTGTGCCGCAGCATACTGGTGCGGAGCACTGCTCTGTATAGGAATATCGCGACACAAAATTAAAAACGCTTTGCAAAAAACTTGTAACTTTTTTAAAAACTATCTGAAGAATTACTACATACTAAAAAATAAGAAGAAAGTTACGTGTATTTTTGATGGGTTAAAAATGATCGTATTGTTGAGGCACAGTTTAACTTGGCCTTTTTTTGGCTAAATAAAGTTTAGTATGGTGAATAATTAAAAATTATTTGGTGATTGAAATAGAACTATATTTGCTTTTTAGTTGCCATTGCATGATCTTGATTTTTTGTAATTTGAAAATTAATTATGGATATTCTTTGCCCTTTACCAGACTGCTCTTATATCGCAAAAAAAGACTTCTATTGCATCATTTAAGACATGACCATATAACATCTTTGGCGTACACTTGCCAATTGAATTCTTGTTACTTAACATATTCAAGCATTCGAAGTTATGAAAAACATTTGCAAAGGGACCATTCTGATGTGTTATCATGGTATGGCCATCATAATGAGAAAGATGTTGATAGAGATAGAGAAATAGGAGTACCGGTAGATATATCTTTGGATAATTTGCCAAAAATTGAAAACAATTTTTCAGAGCCGAATTATCAGCTCATATTATTCAAGCATTGTCTAAAATTGAAGGAGAAATATGTTCTACCACATGCAACATATTTAAGCATAATGGATGATACAATAGCATTACTTACGTCGATCCAAAAAGACATTTCGTTTGCACTACAAAGCCGAAATATAAAAGAACATATGAATATTGATGACATACCTGCATTAGAGAAAGATAACCTGGTAAAGATTTGGAGTGATTTAAAATCGAAAGAAATATTTAATAAACATTGTATTGAGTTTGGAATGGTGCAGCCAGAAACAGTTCGCTTGGATGACTCTTCGTTTCAATATGTTTCCATACTTGCTACCTTAAAGCAGTATTTTTCCCACCGTGATATATTGGAGGCCATTGCAGAAAATAATGCCATAGACCAGTGGTTCCCAACTCACTTAAACTCACGACGCACTTATCTCGCAAAAAAAATCAAACGACTCAACAGCTTCACAAAAGTTTTACACATTGTTATTTATTTGTACTTAATGTGACACATTAGCTCTTTTGCTTTGGCATAGCGCCTCAAATCGCGGAGTAATGTTTGAAACCGCTACGCGCATTTCCCTTTCAACATTCAACTTCGAGCGATATTTTGTTTTTATAACTGCCACTGCTGAAAAACCAGCTTCGCACATGTAAGAAGTAGCAAAGGGAATCAAAAGACGGAGAGCTGCTTTCGATATAACAGGATATTCAGTACAAGCTTCAATCCAAAAATCAGTGCAAAATTGATCCATTTTGGATTTCAGGGTATTGTTGCACGAGAGATCAATAAATTCCTCTTTTTGAGATCCATAAAACATTGAAGGAACAACACTCACCGAAAATGGATTTAATTTTTAAACAAGCTGCATAAAGATGAGAAACACGAGACTCGAGTTTCGCTCTCATTAGAGCTCATCAGTGATGCTTATCTCACCGCTAATCGAACCTGGGACCTGTAGTCTTCCACGCAGGTTACTATACCACTAGACTACAGATCCCGGACGACAGATGGACTCAAAGCAGCTGTTATAAGTTAAGTTACTCCCGGATTTACTGAACAAGGAATACATAGAATCCACTATGTTGTAATTCCAAGGTCGTACCTCATGACCGGGACTTACCCGACAAGCGTTAAGCATCGCGCTTACTCTCCTAGAGCTTGACGACAAAATGGATTTCTTATCCAGACATAGGAAGAAAAATCGCTGGTAAAATACTGCTTGAAATTTGCCTCAAGGGCACTCAAATGTTCAGAAGCTGTGTTTGAGACCACTAGTGGTAGAGAAATAACGGAAAGATCAGCTAGCATGCGATTGAGGAAAGGAAAATATTCATGTCCAGAATTATTAGAAACGTCAAAACGCCACAGGGAAATTTTTCTTACAAAAGCTTCTATTTTGTCAGACAGTTCTAAAATATTCGCATCATTTCCTTGCATACTGACATTTAGTTTGTTCAATTTTTCAAAGATGTCACAAAGATAACTAAACTTCAATAAAAAGTGTGCTTGTTGAAAACTTTCAGCACTTCTGTGTTTCTCTAATTGCAGAAATGTGAGTAGCTCTTGCCTCAATTCAAAAACTCGTGCGAAGGCATTTCCCAACGACAGCCATCAAGTATTCGCATGGAAAAGTAGCTGTTTTTGTGGCGTCTCTAAATCGTTGCTAAAAATACGACTCCTGACCGCGCTTGTTTTTACGTAGTTGATCACCTTTACAATCTCTTCAACAACCTGGTTTAACTCAATACTAAAACATTGAGATGCTAGTGCTTCCCGATGAAGCATACAGTGGGTCCATTTGGCTAGAGGCGCGCATTCACGAATCAAGCTTTGAAGACCATTGTACTTGCCAGACATAGACCTTGCTCCATCAGTGCAAATTCCAACGACATTTTGCCATTGTAAACCATTCTCCGAGAAAAAATCGTCTATAATGTGAAACATATCCACGCCACGGCATCGTAACTCAATTGGTTTGCAAAAAAGCAAATCCTCAACTATTCGTTTTTCAGCTTGAAACAGATACCTCCCGTAGCATATCAAATAAGCGTCATCACCGCCAAAGGTTGCTTCGTCAAGTTGAATGGCAAATTCGTTATCTTTCAATCTACAAATCAGCTGGTCAGTAATATCTACTCCCATGTCTTCGATTCGTCGACATATAGTATTGTTCGATAAAGGAACATCTTTTAGTTTTTTGGCTGCATTATCTCCAATCATGATACCTACTAGGTCAGTAGCAGCTGGAAGAATTAATTCTTCAGCAATAGTGTGAGGTTTTTTACAACGAGCCACACGGTATGCAACTTTGTAAGACGCCATAACAACGTTCTGTCCAGTATGAGAAAAACTACTGATTGAGGCTTTCTGATTTGTCAAATTTTCAAGTTTGCGCAAAAAATATTCTTTCGGCTTTTCTACTAAGCTTGGATGCGCTGAACTCAAATGTCGTTTTAGTTTGTTTGGGAGCATGCTTTCATTTGCCAAAAGTTTGCTACAGATTACGCATTGTGGACATTCTTTGCCATTACGATACTGGCTCGTAAACCCAAATTTTATGTAACTAGCATTGTACTTTCTACATTTTTTTCGCTGACTGTCATTTTCTTCTTTAGCTTTTCTTTTGTTCAGCATTTCTGTAGGCCTATTTAACTGCAGTGTCTATCTGTGTTTACCACCTAACGAATTTCACCTCAACTAATACTACTTTAGTAAAAGATTATATCGCTAAAAAACAGCAGTAAAATTAGAAATGTAATCCGCCTAGCTTAAGGCGCGTTTACAACCGTTTACAGTACTTTTTTCGTTCAGCGTGATCTTTGTTTGTTTTATTGACGCTTAAATCGACTAATTTTTTCTCGAAAACGAGTGGATTTGAGCGTCAATAAAACAAACAAAGATAACGCTGAAAGAAAAAAGTACTGTACAAGTAAACGGCTGCAAACGCGCCTTTACAGTGATGATGTCATTGTACCAGTTGCAACTCGTAGCAATGCCAGTTCTTTCACTCGTAATAATGACAGTGGTTTCAAAACTGAATTACAAAAAAAGATTTTTATTACAAATTATTTTGTTACAATTTTTACTAATGAGAGTGAAAGCTAATGAATGCACGTTTGCGACGCCCTTGAACTTTCAAAACGACGCACCAGTTGGGAACCACTGCCATAGACAGATCAAGAATTTCAGACTTCACTTGTGGTAAATATTTTAATGAACACTCATATTTTCAAGGAAATAGATTTTTAATTAGACTTCACTTTTACTTTGACCAGTTAGAAGTATGTAATCCATTGGGATCTTCTAAGTCTAAAAATAAGCTTGCATGCTTTTATTTTTTTGTAGGAAACATCGGACTAAATTATCATTCAAGTTTAAGAAACATATTTTTAGCTTTGGTAGTATAGTTTTGGTAGTAGCTTTGGTAGTAGATACTTTGAAGAAACATTGTTTAAGTAAAATAGTTGCTCCATTGGTCAAGGATCTTCAAAAGTTTCAAACTGAAAATATTTCTATTGATAATCAAACGTGTTTAATGGGCAATAATAACTATATATTTGGGTCAATCGCTACAATCTCGGCAGGCAATGTCGGTGCACATTATCTTGGTGGGTTTCCAAGGTGCTTTAGTTCTGGCCGTATATGCCGGTTTTGTATGTGCACTTATAATGACCTAATAAACAAGTGTACGGAAGCTGAGTTTATGTTGTAAACAGCTGCTGCTCACGAATTTTACGTTCAAGCAGTTAGTAATGATGAAAGCCTTGTACCTTCATATGGGATGGTTAAAAGCCGTCCTTTTGATGTAATATCAGGTTTTTCACCTGTGACAGCTTTTCCAGCTGACATCATGCACGATTGTTTAGAAGGCGTGCTTCCACAATTTCTCCATTCCTTATTTAGACACTTGCAAAATAACGGAATCTGTTCCTTTGCTTTAATAAATCAAAGATTAAAGAATTTTAAATTTGGAGCAACTGACAAAAGAAATAAGCCAAGACCACTTCCAGGAAATGTTATTTTGTCCTCTGGTAAAATTTCACTTTCTGTAAGTGAAACTTTGTGTTTCTTTAGAAAGTTACCCTTTGTTATTAAAGAGATATTGTGCCAATATCTGATGAAGCCTGGGCAATGCATAATCTTTTATCAGATGTAATGGACATTATTTTGGCTCAATCAGTTTGTGCTAATGATATAGTTAAATTACGGGCATTAATTGAAAATTTTTATTCTCATTTTATTAAGTTTTCTCCAGACTTAGTAAAACCAAAACTACATTTTCTCTTGCATTACCCTCGTCTCATAGAAATATATGGGTCATTACGCAACTTGTGGTGTATGCGTTTTGAATCTTTTCATAGAAAAATAAAAATAATAGCTCATAATTGTCAGAATTTTAAGAATATTTGTCTAATTGTTGCAAAATGAAATCAGTCAATAAAGTGTTTTGAACAGTGTAACACAACTTGTTTAACTGATAATTTGTCCCGCTTAAAAGGCAGTCCAATAACAATGGACGAGTTGCCTGTTGAATTTGCCGAGTATCTGCAGAGCAACATGGATATTTCAGTCAATGCAAACCTTATCAATGTCATTAAACTTGTTAAAAATGGTGTCACATATGCTGTCAATAGTATATATGTTCTAGATCAGGGATTTTCAACCTATGGGCCATGGCCCAGTAGTGGGCCACATTGGTTTTTTTAGTGGGCCATGGAGCATAAATCAAAATGAAAGCAATATGTATAATATATATGTATAATTAGGCTTGCCATCCGTCCCATTTTTTAGGCATTTTTCTGGCGTCCTGTGCAGTCAACCACATGAAGACCTTTTTTTTTTTTTAGAGAACACTATGATTTTGGGACAAAAATAGGGAAAATTGACAGCAATTCCAAGTGAAGACTTTTTTTTTTTTTTTTAGAGAACACTATGATTTTGGGATAAGAATTTAATTTTGTTGACCAAAGTGGGTCGTGAAGTTAACTTGGGTTGAAAAATAGGCCACGGTACAGAAAAGGTTGAAAACCACTGTTCTAGATTGTGTGAATGACAAACCAATGTTTATTCAGGTAATGTATATTGTTGTGTGTGACTCAAACACTGTTATTTGTGGTAACTTGTTAAGACCGGTATATTTTAATTCACATTTTCATAGCTATGTTATAGATACTACTGATGTGCTTTTGTTTTTTAAGCGCCTGGATCTGAAAAATGTCATCACCCTCCTGACATGTACAATTGCTGTGGCATGAATATGATTAGATTTCAATACAAAATTTGTGTTTAGGTTTTTTTTGCCTATTCATTATTTTAAATCAGTTTTTATTAGTACAAAATGAGTTGCATTTATCTTGTAACAATTAACAACTCAAAAAAAGTTTTACTCTGTGAAAAGTGTGAACTTTATAACAAAATTAAAAATGTATTCAATATAAAAAAAGAATTTTTACTGTATCAGTGGAATAGTGAATTTGAGGAGTGGATTGATGTGGATGATCCAAAAGATCTTCCAGATAAAACAAAATTATTCATCAAGCTTAAAGGTAATTGATTAGCAATGCTGTTTTTTTGTTTTTAGTGTATTTACTCCTCCAAGGCTAATTGTAGAAAAGCCAACTCTCAAAAGCAGCCTATTTAGAATATCACTTTTGAATAATCTCCGCTGTTTTACCAGCTTACCGTAGCGGAAAAACTTGTGTGTCACAATTACCCAAAAAGCTCTATTGCCTAAAGATTTTTTCTCCTCTTAAGGCACAAATATTAAAGGCATCTGCGGCTAGAACTAGACTAAATGTGGTTCACAAGGTAAAAATCTTTAACCCTGGGCACACTCAGCTTATTTGCTGTGGCGGGCAAGCAGACAAGGAAAAGAGAATATCCAAAATAAAAACCCTCTTGCAGTTGGGTCATCCAGAAAACCTTGTTTTAACATTTAGCATTCTTTTCCATGCTACCTCCCCTTGAATCTGGTTTTTCGAGAAAGCTGTTATTATTTTTGAATTTAGATGCATCTCACTCAAGTCCTACAATATCACTTCAGTCAAGAACTAGTGGTAAAACGCCATAGATTGAAAGTAAGATAAAAAAATAAATAAATGTATTGTCTCTTGCTTCTAATAAAGGCTGCTATTATCTTTGTGTTTAGATGCATCTCACTCAAGTCCTACAATATCACCTCTGTCAAGCACTAATAGTCAAATGTCACAGATTGAAAGTAAGAAAAACAAAACATATATTTATCGTCTCATGGTTCGAATAAAGGCTGTTATTATCTTGTCTTCAGATGCATCCCACTCAAGTCATACAATATCTCCTCAGTCAAGCACTAGTGGTCAAACGTCACAAATTGAAAGTAAGATAAAAAAAACATAGTTTTGTGTCAACCATAATTAAGTCGACCACGCCGACCTTCACATATCAAAGATATTACGTAATGCCTGTAGAACCTACGCAGAATATTGCGAGTCGGATACCGTGTATTTGCTACACGCTTTGGTGTAAGGATGCGAGTGTAATAAACATTTTTATTTTAATTTAAAATTAAGCAATGTAAGTTTTTTGAAAAGCATTTTTGTCAATACTGTCAGCAATACGTTAGCAATATAAATGTTTATAGATGAATCAATCAGGAGTGAATTATCAACAATACCAGTTTCTGATGAAGAGCTTACATTTATGGAAGGTATTTTTTTCATCTCCCTAAGTATGTTACATGCCTTCTGATGGTAAAGCTTTTGCAAAAAGTCCAATTGTATTTATAGAACAGTTCTTGTTCCAGCGCCAAAAAGTGTCGTGAGCGCCGCGAGACAAACTGGAACTAACCCCGCGCTGTAGTTGCAAATTCGCTATTTAACTTTCTCACCTTACTTTACCTTATTTATTTTCACCTAACTTCATTTCAGGGGCTCCGGAAAGTCATTTTGTCAAAGGGAAGCAAAACTCAAAGAAAAAGGCACTTTTTTTAAGCCATCATTAAAGTTTCGCGCTGAAAACGGTCGCAATGCCATTTCATATTGCAACCGTTTCAGCGCTAAATTTTAATGTTGACTAAAACAAAGTTTATCACTTCCGATTAATATCCAAAATTTCCATTTTTGTCCTAAATTGTAGGTGAAGACTAAAAAAAAGTCATCACTGTCTATTAAGTCATTGATCCCTACTTATTTCCTAAATTTAAGGTGCAGACAAAAACAAAAATAAAAACCTTTACTTTCAATCTATCAGATAGCATGCTATAGCTCTATCTGCAACAAAAAAAAGTTATTTGAAATGTTTTTTTGCAATTTTTTGATTTATATTGTAACAGACTAGTTTTAAATTCCAAAAACTTTTTGGTTTTCGTTCTCGTATACTATTTGATACAATAATACTCTATTGTTATTTTTATCGAATGCTTAATGAAGACCTAAAGAATGCACAGCACAATTACTTGAGAAAAAGCAAAAATTTTACCAAAATGTTATTTGAGGTTTGATATTAATAAATCTATGACCCCATTGTAACAACTACAGGGCAATATGTAGTAGTAATAGTAGTTTGTTTTGATTGGCATCCAAAAGAAAAAATTGATAATAATTGAAGACAAAATAGAGCAAAGGTTGCAAATAGGGAGACGGCAACTAAACAATATACGTTATCACATGCACAAAAAATTGTGCATGGTCACCGCACCAGTTGCATGGTTACCGCACCCGTTGCATGGTCACCGAAACACACTGCAGTTGCATGAAACATTCTAATGCAATAGATTGCTACTTTACCTGAAAAAAGAACTTGTTGACGGAAATTGCAACTTTTGATAAAGCTCCCGCGTTTTAAATATTTAAAAGAACGGTTTTAAGGATCTTATTGCTTTGGTGGAAAAAAACTGGTCTTCACATAGTACATAAGCAAAAATTGGAGATCAAGTTTTAAGAACTGATACGCAGAAGCAATTTAGCATAAAAAAAAGAGAATTGAGACAAGGAGGTAGTGAAATTGTGGAAGAGTAGTTTTTTGTGTGAAACTTTTTGGAACTGTGGAAGAGTAGAGAAGAAAAGTTTTTTTAAAAATTGTAGTTTGTGCAAACAAGTAGGTTTTTCAGATAAAAATAGTGATCTATTTTAGAGATAACGCGCCAGTTAGGACCAAAAACCACATTTTTTAATTTGTTACTGCGAAGACCAATAGTTTTTACTTGTAATGACTCAATAAACCTTAGCTAAATTTGTGTCAATCTGGATTTCCGTTTTCAACAAAATTTATCAGGAAAAACTTTTTTTTGATGATCACTTGTAGTAAACGATGTTTTACCATTGATTTCATGTAAAGACCAAAAACAAAAACAAAAACCCCCTGCTTGGTGGTCTTGGCAAGCAGTTCTAAATTACAGTAAAATCTCTACTAAATTACTAGCGGACAGCAATATCTTGGTATCTCCGGACCCTATGTTAGCGCCTCCGTCGCTTTCCTGCGAGTCAGGAGGATAAATATAGAGATAAAAATAAAAAAAAGGTCTTCATTTGTCACAAAAATTATTTAGTCAAATAAACTAATAATCCTAAAACACCTAAACACAATATACATGTATGTATGTAAACGTAAGAGCCGTTTCAAACTCGACAAATAACCCAGCAGTGGATTGATCAGGCCGGATATATTGCATTAAAATTTTAGGTAAACATATTGGCCTGTTGTTTTCTTAAAATTTTAATGCTTATTTTTCTGTATAGAAACACGGTGTTTATTTTATATTCTAAAATGACCAATAGTATTGACGAAATTATTAATTCTTTGGTTCCGTCAATACCATCTGTCATTTTAAAAGTATTTTAATTTTCATGAGATTTGTCATTTAAAGTTGTGCACAACTAAGAATGTATACTTATACTGTGCTTGTAATAATTTACTTACTGTATATCGGATCTTCAAAATAATTTGCTAAAACTCTTGCATGGTCCTACGTAATCGTGCCTTGTTAGCTGTAGGTTTAAATTAAGCATTAAATTAAAATAACAATAGACTATTATTGCATCAAATATTATACGAGAACGAAAACCAAAAAATTTTCTGATAACTAAACCAATCTTCTTGAATATATTTCGAGGAATTCCAAAAAACTGTTTTTTCCAAATAACTTTTTACGTTGCAAATAGAGCTATCACATTTATTAATTGGTCATAGGATAGGGTTGCCATATCTGAATAGGCGGAATTCCGGATAGACATAGGCGCACCAACAAAAAAAATTTTTAAAGGAGCAGACAAAATAAATTTGTTTCCGAATTTAGGACAAAGACCAAAAAAAAAGGTCTTTACTTTGAATCGATCTCGGATTTCCCTATGTTCTTCCCAAAATGATGGTGGTCTCTAAAAAAAAAAGGTCTTCACTTCGAATTAATCTACGGATTTGCTATTTTTGTTCCATAATCAACGCGCTTTCTTGAAAACTTGCACGTTGTTTTTAGTTGATGCCAAAATTCGGACATTTTCGCTTTTTTTAAATTCCTTCCAGACACAAAAAATTTAACAAAATTCCGGACATGTCCGGAATTTTCCGAATGGTATGGCAACTCTATCATTGGAGGTCGGTCCTTACGCACATTTTGATAGCAATTTGATTATTTTACAATAAATAAATTTCGAGATACGCGAAATACACTGAAAATGCTATGTTGAAACTTCCAACGTCTTGAACCACATTTGTATAACGTCATATTGAGCCAAAGTATCGAGTTTTGACCGAAAACCACACCACTTGAGGCAACAAGCATTTTAATTTTCAAAATAGTGAAAATATTCAACACCCTAAATTAAGCTAGAGTGATAGAAATTAAATTATTGAAATATTATGATGTCATAGAAGAAAATAATCAACTCAAAATTTATTTAGTAAATATGAAACTCTGTTTGCGTACATTTGGCGATTTAATTTGGACTGAAGTTTTTAATAAGTAAAGCTTTGTAGATTTTAGAATGAAATTTTGATTTATATTTACGCCATATCACAATAAATCTCATATTAGAACATTTGTCACATGGTAAAGTATGATTTTTAACGACACAATCTTGTAGCCCATGGATTACCAAACTTTTTTGCAAAAAGCCACGTAAATAATGATAATAACAAGAATAAACATTGCAATTTCAGCTGATATTAAGCCTACTCTCTCCTAGAAAATATTAAAAATGTTTTTTATAAATGCTATGAAGAAAGCTAAAAAGATTTTCATATTTGATGCAGGACTCAAAAAATGGTATTTTTTTTAACACGTGTAAAGATCTTTTTTGGTTTAAATCAGTGTTTCTCAAGCCTTTTTTTCTGCGACCCAAAATCGCTAAAAACAACCATTTGCAAAAATGACTGCAACCCAAATAAATTTGAGTGAGCGTAGCGAAAACGTAGAGATTATTAAAAAAAAAAAAAAAAAAAAGAAAAAAAGGTTTTCATCTTGAATCTGATTTTCATTTCTTCCTTTTCCTCTTGTATTCGTAATGATATCTCAAGAAGGTTCTTCACTTCTCAAATCTTGTGCGCGCAGATCTTTTTCTTTTACGTGCGGTAATTCACAAGTCTTTGCCAGTGGTGGATATTCAAATTCAGGGGCCCCAGGCAAGGATTTTCAAAAATTGATGTTCTCTAAAAAAGAAAAAGAGCTTTGATCTCGTCTTTCACATTTTTCTCCAAAAATTATGGTGATCTTTAAAAAAAAGAAAGGTTTTCACTTCGGCTTTATCTCTGATTTCCCTATTTTGCTCCCAAAACCAAGGTGTTTTCTAAAAATAAAAAAAAGGCCTTCACCTAGAATCGATCTCTATATTTCCCACTTTTCGTCCCGACTTCATAATAACCTAAAAAAACATCTGCAGCGAATTGAAACTGTATGTGCTACTTTCGAGGGGGGACCCCAAGAAAAAGAGGGGCTCAAGGCAACTGCCTCATTCGCCTCACCCAATATCCACCACTGGCCTTCGCGACCCATGATTTGAGAAACACTGGTTTAAATGGAGAGAAACCTTTTTTTTGTATTTTTGAAAATCTATTGCCTGCAAAACATCCGACCCGCAATAAACTCTTGTGAGCCACTACTGTATAGAGGTAAAATAATTCATTACGTGCTGATAAACTAATTGAAACTTTTGAATAAGATTTGTAACTTGAGCGGCAGTTTTATTCAATTACTTTTGATGTTTTCATAAAGTAAACTTTTGTTTGATTAGAAATTTTGTTTGATTAGAAGTTCTTGAAAAAGGTGAAATGTTTAGCCGAAAGTGATATTTTTTATAAATCACTAAATATAAAATAATTGCTAAAAAGTTTTTGGCATTGTTTAAGTTAAGCAATTAGTTTAAAACGATTTTGCTACTTTCTGTTAAAACTTTTTTTTCCAAATTTTTGTTTCTTAGGACGTAACAATGCTTTAAAGTTGTAAGTCGTCGTCGTTTGAAAGGGTATCCACTCCAGGTCAGACACAAACAGGACTGGGGCCGAGGGTTTATCCTTTTACTACCCCAGACTGCTGCACTGCCTGAATCAGATGCTGGCAGTGATGTTATTAAGCCAGCATCGGGTTTCGTCATGCAAAACCGTCAGACCTCGTGCTCCAAGTGGTGCCCGATGTATAGGGCACGCTGTCAGAGCATGGTCTGCGGTTTGTTCAGGGACGCCACACTTGCAATTCGGTGAAGGAGCGAGACCCCATTTGTGCATGGACGAATGGAATCGCCAAACACCAGTCAGCAGGCGGTTGAGCTTAACCCAAGCTGCTCGGGGTAAGCCCATCCCAACAAGCCTGGCACCGGTCCCGGGCACAAAAGAGGTTTAACTTTTAAGTTTAGCTTTAAAAATATTACATCATAAATCAAAGAGTATTGATGAACTAAGTCTTCTTAAAGCTAAACTTAATGAATTAGCACACAGTTTTTGTGGTTCTCCTATTGATGTGATTAAATTCCCCTTTGATTCTGACTGTCTTCAAGCGATTAAGTCCCTACGTTCTAATAAACTCATTTTAATTACTAAGCCTTACAAAGTCTCAGGAGTAGTCATTCCTAAATACTTTTTAATTATTATGATAACTATTATTAACCTTAATTTTTAACCAATCAGAATCAATTCTAAAACTTTTAAAATACCGGTACTACATTCAGTTCTGCAATTCATTCTAGCGAAACCTCCTGAAGAGAGCTAGACGAAAACGTTCGAGTTTTTCAAAACAGCCTTTTTTAAGGCTACTCAATTAACAAAAGAGCTTTAAATAAAACATTTGCTTTTAAGAGCTATTTTAAAGTTTTGCACCAACAATAAGTCAGCTTTAGTGCACAATTTTTTATTCTTTTTTAATTGATTTCAATAGTTGACACAACTTTCCCAATTTTTATTCCTTCCAATCTTTCGTTAATATTTGGCTAATAAATCTTTCGTTGGTATTTGAGAATCTTTCCTATTTGAGAATATAATCTGAGGTATTTGAGAATATTTGAGGTATTTGAAAATATTTGAGAATCTTGAGAACCTTCCAATCTTTCGTTGGTATTTGAAAAATTTGTTGTTTTTTATATATTTTAATTGATTGTAATTGTCGTTTATGGTTAAAGTTTTTAGATAATTTTAAACAATTTTAGATGCTTTGATAAGGACTGATGATAGTCGAAAACGTTCAGCTTTTTAATTAAAAAAAAAAAAAAAAAATTTTACAAACTAAATGAAATGTTGGATTTTGCTTGCTATTATTTTTAAATGGATTTTAAAAATTACCTTTCTTCCTAAATTATATTTGGTTAATAACTTGGGTATAAAATTTCCATTACGTCATAATGTGTATTATCAGATTAATTCATTCTTAAAAACATGGTCAGTTCAGTTTAGCTGGTTTAGGTTTCGAATTATTGTTTATAAAGTTTAATTGAATGCATTTATCGTTTATGGTTAAAAATTTTTAGATGATTTTAAACAATTTTTAGATGCTTTTATAAGGACTGATGATAGTCGAAAACGTTCAGCTTTTTTAATAAAATTTTACAAACTAAATGAAATGTTGGATTTTGCTTGCTATTATTTTCAAATGGATTTTAAAAATTACCTCTCTTCCTAAATTATAATTTGAATAAGATATTTGAAAATGTTGAATAAACGAAAGCTTATAGACCTGAATGGTATTTAGCTGAAGGTAGAGTTAGGTTTGTATCGTAATTCAAGTAATGTGATTGTGGTAAGTCACCGTTATCTTTATTTCTTTTATTTATTTGAACAGTTAAATTAATTTGTTTCTATTGTAGAATACACATGACTTACTCTTAACGTTTTCAAGAATTAATATTTGTATAAGCTAGTAGTATTCGACTAACTTTGTGGCGATTAATTAATGTCGATGGTCTATGTTTCCCTAATAAATATTCATTAGTGAAGTTGTTTAAAGTAGCACTTCACATCAGACGTTTAAGGGCTCGTTGGACCTTGCTCAAATAGAATTAGGTTAGATGTGTTACAAGAAAACGTATCGCATTATTCTCATTACTACACACAGTTTTGTATGACAATATTTTTACAACTTTTGCAATGTCCGTGCTGCAAACTTACTGAAAGGCAAACAAAAAAAAGTCTTCATATGAAAAAATAGAGCAGATTTCACTTAGGGGGGCTACTTTTGCCCTCTACGGTACCAAAGGCATCACTGCTTATAGCTACTTGTTTTACTTTGGTAAAGTTGTAATTTACGTTTATAAAATAAAACATGGTAATCCTGTACTATAGCGCGGTAAATAAATTCACGAATGCTTTTCGTTCTAAGCAATAATAAACCACAGGGGGGATCCGGATCCGGGTTAGTTTACCAGGGTTAGTAAAAAAAAATGGGATTACCCAATTTTTGATAGTGAAACTAACCCGCATCCCCCTGTGGCTATTATTGCTTAGAAAGAAAAGCATTCGTGAATTTATTTACCGCGCTATAGTACAGAATTACCATGTTTTATTTTACAAACGTAAACTACAACTTTGCCAAAGTAAAACAAGTAGCTATAAGCAGTGATGGCTTTGGTACAAGTCTTCATTCGTATAATAAGTTCATTTATTTCTACCTGTTTTGGTCTTCACCTAATTTATGATACCAATTTTATTTTTTTTGTCAAAGATCTCTGGGTTATGTTTATTTAGGCTTGCCAAGCAGTAAGAATTATTGACAATTTATTTATATGCTAGTAAAAATTAGAGAATCTAGCTTTCGCCAGCGTAGGTCCAAAAAGTTGCTTACCGGATAGACGTGTCTTGAAAAGTTCCCCAGGTCACAACATCGACCTTCGCTTATTACATCACCAAGGTTTGCTATGGCAGTGCCAAGCATACCTGTTAAGCAATGGAACTTCCGCAAGGCCAAATGGTGTCACTACATTGCTTTGACGAATAAATTCGCAAAGACTTTGTTGCCGCCTGATTCACTTGATGTGGATGCGGCTTATCAGGACTTCTGTAACACCATTAAGAAAGCACCCAAAACGACTATCCCACGCGGGTATCGAAATAACTATATTCCGTGTTGGGATGCAGAGTGTGAATCCCTCTATAAAATCTTCCTGCAGTCTCCTCAGGGAGACGAATCAAGTTTGAATACCACAGCTCTGCTTGCCAAGATTGACAGAAAGCGGAGGGATCGATGGTCCGAAGCAGTTCGGAGCATTGACTTCTCACACTCTAGTCGAAAAGCGTGGAGTATTTTGAACAACCTTACTGGTAGGTCACGACACTCTCCTCGTCACTGTCCCGTTTCAGCCGATGCTATTGCATCTCAGCTGGTTAGAAATAGGAAATACGAGGCTGTTGACCGCAAGTCATCTCGACTTATCTCTCAAGAAGTATCTGACCTTCGGAGGGCCACAACACCAGACGCAGTAAATATCTCTGACAATTTTTCACAGAGAGAATTTACTGCTGCCCATCAACATTTAAAACCAGGTAAAGCTTCGTCTTTAACCATAACTGATTCCATCTGCCCAGAGCTTATACTCCATGCTGGAGCTGCTTTGAAGTCCTGGTTACATGACTTCCTTTCTTCCTGTTTGCGCCGACTCAAAATTCCCAAGATCTGGAGAAGAGCGCTTGTGGTCGTGATCCCCAAACCAACAAAGCCCGTGAGGTACCCAAAGAATTATCAACCGATATCTCTGCTCTGTGTTCCCTACAAGTTCCTCGAAAGGCTTACGGATGCCCGTGTTAAAGCATTAATCGATGCACTGCTCCCTAAGAGCAGGCTGGATTCCGACGCGGGAAGTCAACCGTAGATCAAGTTGTTCTGCTAATTCAGAACATCGAGGATTCTTTTGAGGCTAAAAGAAAGGCCGGTGCCGTATTTGTCAATCTGAAAGGTCAATCTGACAGGTGCTAACTGTCTGGCACTGTGGTCTTACCTGCAAGCTGCTGAGACTACTTCCGGATAAGCACATGGTCAGAATGAGTATGGAGCTTGTCCGAAATCGAAGTTTTATCCTTACCACCGGTGACAGACAGCAAGCAAAGCAGGCTACGCCGTCTTAAAAACGGCGTTCCTCAGGGATCGGTCTTGGATCCCTTCCTATTTAACATCTATACGTACGATCTTCCTTCCATGATTTCCAGAAAGTTTGCTTATGCTGATGATCTAGCATTGTTGCACTCTTCTGGAAACTGGAAGGACTTGGAGTAGACTTTAAGCCAAGACATGTCTACACTTTCAGTGTATCTCCAGACTTGGAGGTTGAAGCTCAATCACACTAAGACGGTGACGGCAGCCTTTCACTTAAATAACCGAGAGGCTAAACGTGAGCTAAAAGTCTACAACAACGGTAGACTTTTACCGTTATGTTCAACCCCTACTTACTTTGGGGTAAAACTGGACAGATCGCTCACGTTTCGTCATCATTTAGTGGCATTGCGCAAAAAACTATCCTCGCGCGTCACATTGTTGAGGCAACTCGTGGGCTCGGGATGGAGTGCTGGTGCTAAAACACTATGCAATAGCACCTTATCTCTAGTCCACTAAGCAGCTGAGTACTGTGCGCCAGTCTGGTGTCGCAGTGCTCACACTCGCCTCATCGACAGTGTCTTGAACGATGCCTTGCGCATAGTCACTGGATGCCTGCGTCCTACTCCAACAGACCACCTACCTGTACTCTCAGGCATCCAGCCAGCTGAGCTTTGCCGAATGGGAGCGACACTCTCCTTGGCTTACCGTGGATCTCCGGACCCTGATCATATTTTGTATGGTCTTTTAAGTGGGTCATCAGATACTCGCCAAGTGAGATTAACATCCAGATACCCGTTTGTGCCAGGTGCGCGGAATCTTTTAAACAACCTTGCCAGACTTGGCATCCGCGCCTCTGAATGAACAAATCACAAATGGAAAACGGAGTACTGTGAAAATGCTTCCAGGCTCCGTGCTTTTGTGCCCGAGACCGGTGCCAGGCTTGTTGGGATGGGCTTAGCGCGAGCAGCTTGGGTTAAGCTCAACCGCCTGCGGACTGGTGTTGGGCGATTCCATTCGTCCATGCACAAATGGGGTCTCGCTCCTTCACAGATTGCGAGTGTGGCGCCTCTGAGCAAACCGCAGACCATGTTTTAACAGCGTGCCATGTACATCGGGCATCATATGGAGCACGAGGTCTGACGGTTTTGGATGACGAAACTCGATGCTGGCTTAATAACATCACTGCCAGCATCTGATTCAGGCAGTGCAGCAATCTGGGGTAGTAAAAGAATAAACCCTCGGCCACAGTTCTGCTTGTGTCTGACCTGGAGTGTATACCCTTCAAACGACGAGCAAATATCATCGTCCACGGTAATTCTCTTCTTACTTCATTCGTTAGCCTATCCACAACTTTCTTGGTCAACTCACATTATTATCACAGCAAACAGAAACGGACTTAACGCTGATCCCTGGTGCAGTTCGACCTTGATCTTGAAACTTTCTGTAGTTCCTACTGCACACCTCACCACTGTTTCGCTTTCCTTGTACAGTACATATCCTGTACAAGTCACACATACTTTTCCGCCATTTCTGGTTTTCTCATACAGTGCCACAGCTCTTCTCGCAGAACCCTGTCGTAAGCTTTCTCTAAGTTCACGAATATACAATGTAGCTCTCTTTGACCTTTCCTGTACTTTTCCATCAACATTCTTAAGGCAAACATGGCATCAGTGGTTCCCTTTCCTAGCATAAATCCATATTGCTGTTTACTGATTTCTACTTTATTCCTTAGCCTGGCTTCAATAATTCTTTTTCAAATCTTCATTGAATGGCTCATTAGCTTTATTCCTATGTAGTTTCCACAACACTGTGCGTCCCGTTTGTTTTTATAGATTGGGATAAGCACACTCCTTCTCCATTCTTCTGGCATCCATTGAACATTAACAGTTTGTTAAACAGTCTGGTCAAAAAATCTATTCCCATCTCTCCCACGCACTTCCAAACTTCTACTGGCAACTCATCTGGCCCAACCGCTTTACTTTTTTTCATCCTTCTCAGTGTATTCTTCACTTCTTCTCTACTGAAAAAATTTACTTCTTCGTTAACCACTTCTGGTTCCTCTGTCCTAGGGTCTCTGTCATATTCCTCGTTCATCAGTTTCTCGAAGTACTCCTTCTATCTCTTTAACATTGCCTCCGAACTTATCATCACATTGCCGTTTTTATTCTTCATAACTATTACGTGCTGTACATCATTTCCTGCTTTGTATCTCTGCTTAGCCAACCTGTACAATTCCTTCTCACCTGCTTTTGTTTCCAATCTAGCATATAAATTGTCATACGCATGTCCCTTTGCCATCGCAACTGTCTTCTTTGCCTTACTCTTTTTTTGTAGATCTTTTTAGTATTTTCATCTCTTATTTTATCCCATGCTTTCTTTTCTTTTATGCTCTCCTGTACTTCCTCATTCCACTACCATGTCTCCCTATCTCTATTTCGTTTTTCAAATGTCAATCCCAGCACAGTTTTAGCTGTTTTTCTTAGCATTTTGGTGGTGGTGGTGGTTTTACCCCACCCATTCCTAGGGATGGGGGCGCGGATCAATTCCACGGAATCCCAATAGTCGGGCGACTCCCCATGGACGGGACCAGAGGTCCAGAAGAGAAGGGTGTGGCCGAAAATGGCCCGACGCAGAGGGTCTAGTACAGGGTAGTCGAGCACGAGATGTGAGAGATCCTGTGGTTCAGAACCACAGTTGCTGCAAGAAGGAGTCTCGGCTCGACCAACTCTGTGGAGATAAGAGTTGAGGAGAGTGCTGTGCCCGTTGCAGCGCAAACGGGAGAGAGCACAGCGAGCGGAGCGAGGGAGAGTAAGCTCTTCGGGAGATACTGTAGGGATTTGGTGGTGAAAGAAACCAGATTGGACACTTCGTCTCCAACTGGTGTATAGGGATAGTCGTTGGGAGGAGATAAGGGGTGTGAGGGACACTGATATATTGGAGGGGTCGAGAGAGGCACCGGCTTTAGCTAGAGAGTCAGCTAAGTCGTTACCTGGGAGGGAAGAGTGACCAGGTATCCATTGTAGATGGACAACCTTGGATTGAGATAGAGAGTTAAGAAGAGATTGGGTATTGGATAGGGATTTTGGGGTTAAATATGGTAGGGGGGAGAGAGAGTTGATAGGACAGATAAAGAGTCGGAAAAGAAGGTGATAGAGTCGAAATTACATGTCTTGGAGTGAGAGATACACCACTCAAGAGCATGTAGGAGAGCGAAGGTTTCAGCACTATAACTGGTAGCCCAGAGACCAGTCGAGAAGGAAAGCGAGGTAGCAGTGACACACTTTGTACACTTGATGTGTATCCCTGCACCACCCTGTCCCAGCCCGCCAGGCACCGAACCGTCAGTCCAGGCAGAGATATCGCTGTGAGATAGAGTGGAAAGGTGGGAGGTAGCTGCAGTGTTGCGAAGGGAGAGGGGGTCTTTGCGAGAGCATGGGGATGAGAGGTGGAGTGAGATTGTGTAATTAGATGGGGCAGACCAGGGCGGTTTAGGAGGGCAGAGGATTAGTGGTTCACGGGTGAGATGTAGGTTAGGGGTAAGGTTATGTGATCTGGAGAAGGATCTCCATGAGCTCTTCTTGAGACGTGTACGGGGGTTAGAGTTCGCAAGAGAGGCTATGGGAAAGGTGGGAGGTAGACGGAGGGCTCGTTCAAAGAAGGAAAGGGATTGGTGAGTGAGGGTGACTCGTAGTGGAGGTAGAAGTGCTTCTATATGAAGTAGAGGAATGGGAGTGGACGATAGACAACCTGTGATTACTCGACAGGAAGATCTATGCATCCTTTCTACGGAGGTGATGTGGGTAGGAGATGAGAAGGGAAACCAGCCTGGAGAAGCATAGGTGAGGATGGGGCGAATGAAGGCTTTGTATAGGGTACATAAGGATTCTTTTGATGGGCCCCAGGAGGCAGAGGCAATGGAGCGAAAAGCACGGAATCGGCTGTGAAACTTTTTCCGTAATGATAAGACGTGATATTTGAAAGAGAGAGTGCGGTCGAAGGTTACACCGAGAAAGGTTGGACGAGGGTTGAATTTGAGAGGGGTGTTAAGAATGTGCAGAGAAGGTTGTGTACGTGATTGGTAGGGGTCTAAGCTGAAGAAGGATGTTTCACATTTGAGGGGGTTGAGAGGAAGGCGCCATTTTGAGGACCATTCCACCAGTCTGTTGAGGGCAGCTTGTACCACAGCGGTTGCACGCTCAACACTCGGGGAGGAGGCCCAGATGGCTAGGTCATCTGCATAGAGTGAGGTCTTAACAGATGCAGGAAGGAAAGTGGGAAGGTCGTTGATGTATAAAGAGAAGAGAACTGGTCCTAGAACCTAACCTTGGGGAACTCCTCTTCGGAGACGGAAAGGACGACTGTATGAATTACAGATACGGACTTTCGAACGGCGATCTGAGAGGTAGGATCGTATCCATTCGACAAAGCAAAGAGGAAGATCTAATGAGAGGAGTTTAGAGAGTAGGGCAGAGTGCCAAACTGAGTCAAAAGCTTTCGCAAAATCCACAGTGGCAAGGACTGTACGTGCACCTGGCTTAGATTGGTGGAAAGAATCTGCGATTGACTGTGAGAGAAGGAGAAACTGGTCTACAGTCGATCTACCAGGTCTAAAACCAGTAAATTTATATCACCCACTTTATTTCTTAGCATTTTCGCTGTTTTATTCGACTCATCAGGTAACCCGTGCTCGCCTCCCAAAATCCTGGTCGCCTCTTGTCTAAACCTGTTTGATAGCTTATCTTCTTCAGTTTGCACCATCGTATCTTTGGCTTTACTGTCTTTGCCATTTTCTTTTTCACCATAAGAGCCATTTTGCATACCACCATACGGTGCTGTTTTGCGACGCACTCATTTACCATTACCTTACAATTATACATTTCCTTCAGGTCCCTCCTTCTGCACATCACATAATCTACTTGGGTACTTTTTCGGCCACTTTCATATGTCACCCTGTGTTCGTGCTTCTTTTTGAAATAAGTTTTGACAACCGCCAAATCCATCATCTTGGCAAAATCCGTAACCATCAATCCTTTTTTATTTCTCGTTCCAACACCGTACCTCCCCATTATTTCCTCATCCCCTATGTTCCCAAAGCCCATATGTCCATTTAGGTCCGCACCTATAACTATCCTCACCTGTTTTGATACACTTTTTATTAACTCATTCAGGTCTTGCTAAAAATCATTTTTCTTCTCCATGCTCTTGCCAACCTGTGGAGCATACGATTTATATCACCCACTTTATAATTTGTTGGCAGCAGTAGCAATCTAACTTGCTCTTACGTAATTCTTCAAAAGACTCTCTCAGTATGCGTGCCGCACGGCAAGGTTTGTGCCGTTTTTAGAAAATATACAATTGGGTTTGCCTCTGCGGGCAGTAAATCGTAAAGCGACCTCCTACTTGTACGATGCCGTTACTTCAATGTGTTGTAGTTGTTGCATATAACGCGAAAAATACTTTGTTTTGTTTTTATTCTTAAGGTCCCGTAAGAAAGAGAAAATGTTGTCACTGCACATATCTGATTAGTGCTTTCTCTGCTGCGTTAAATTCATCTACAGTAAGCGCACAGTTAAACTTAAAGCAAAAATGCCTAAATTTGCTTACGAGGAATTTTTTAAACCGTAAAAGGCAAAACATTAATCTCTTTAGTTTGTACAAAGATGAAGAACTGTTGATTAAGCGATTTGTCATATCAGTGGTGTCAATCATCAAGCTTGCATATACTGATTGTCGATTTGTAAGGCAAGATTCTTTAGGTAAATTTTCATTTGGAAGTTCAAATTTATAAAGTCATAAAAAGGTTCTGTAAATCTTAAAGAAGCCCTGGCCCTTGCAATCAAGTTTTAATTGCTCCGTAGATGAAGCCGATACGCCTCAACTAGGTAGTAAGCTCGATACAGCTTTGAGAATAAGCCACTGCCTTGCTCAATGATTGCAAGTCTATTAGCCACATCAACATTTACGTAATTCCTGATTTGTAGATATCTAAAACAGTTGCGCCCTTTAAAAATTCTGACTCCCATAAGCTTTCAATAAGCTGATACGCTGCGTTACTGGTCTTACGCGAAAAATAAACTTTGCAATTCGTAGAATGAGATGGTGATAGAGAAGGTCCGAGCAAGGACCAGCCTTTTGTTTACAAATAGCTGACGGAGTACCACGCGGTTCTTTGCGGAATTCGCTAATACAAAACAGCTCTGGCACATTTACCTCAATCAATAAACCGACTTCGACTTTAGATAAAATGTCAAGCTTTATTCCTCCTAGATGAGTAAGTTGCAAAACTTTTTTTTGCGCTAGAACAAGATTATGCCGAACTGGTATCTCATTGATTGAGAAAACATTAGATATGATCTAATACAACTCATTATCTAAACTAAAAACTTCAAGTTCACAAGATATGCCGTCGTAACCTTTAATCGAACTGCTACGGTCTGCAAGCAAATCTTTTCAGATTGCCCAGTTATTCCTAATGACTGAATAAGGCTCTTGCTGGACAAATCACAAATGGAAAACGGAATACTGTGAAGGTGCTTCCAGGCTCCGTGGTTTTGTGCCCGGGACCGGTGTCAGGCCTGTTGGGATGGGGTTATCCCAAGCAGCTTGGGTTAAGCTCAGCCGCCTGCGGACTGGTGTTGGGCGATTCCATTTGTCTATGCACAAATGGGATCTTGCTCCTTCACCAAATTGCGAATGTAGCGCCTCTGAGCAAACTGCAGACCATGTTCTAACTGCGTGCCCTATACATCGGGCACCACATGGAGCATGAGGTCTGATGGTTTTGGATGATGAAACTCGATGCTGGCTTAATAACACCTCTACCAATATCTGATTCAGGCAGTACAGCAGCCTGGGGTAGTAAAAGGATAAATTCTCGGCCCCAGTCCTGTTTGTGTCTGACCTGAAGTGGATACCCTTCAAACGACGACGACGAGGCTCTTGGGTGATTCTCCCTTGGACAACTCTTCTCGCTTTTTATCCCTGCTGTCCTATGCGGGGTACATATGGACAGCATTCTTAAACCCAATTGACCGCACCCCTATTTGTTCTACCTTCTTTCTGTCAACTCTTCTTAGTCCCTGCTTTCACCTCAAACCTCTTTTTTACCTATCCCACTCACTGCTGATTCTTATCCTTATGCTCCTTCTTATCAGTGGTGACATACATCCCAACCCTGGCCCTATGGACCCCTGCTCTGTCTGCTCCGGTAGAGTCACCTGGGAAACAAATCGGTACAATGTACCAACTGTTCTCTCTGGGTGCACTTCTCCTGCTCTGGTCTTTCTCACGCTGACATTCGTAAAATCTTTCCAGGACACTCTTGGACTTTTCCAATGTGCCCATCCTCTTCTCAACCTCCTCCCTCTCACATCCTAGCCCTGTGCCTTGATCCATAAACACTCCAAATCCCCCATCCTCACTCACAAATACCCACAAACTCATATCTTCAAAAATGAACCCCTCCCCCAAAACAACCATTAACAACCCCACTGACCCTCCTAATCACCGCAACTAATTTTTAATTACCCTCCATCAGCGTCATCTATACCTCCTCCTCAAACCCAACATACCATCTCTCTTCTCACACAATCTTCTTTCCATCCTCACCCTCCTTCTCGAAACAACCTTCGAATCCTACAGTGAAATGCTAATAGGATTCGCCCTCGTCGTACTGAACTTATAAAATTTCTTTCTCTAAATCAGTACGATCTCATCTTCGTGCAAGAGTCGCACCTCTCCTCTGACTTCACTTTCCACATACCCGCCTACAAAACCCTCCAAAAGAACCGTTCTATGACAAGGAGAGGAACCACATCTCTACAGGAAACCTTGGAGGTGGTGTACTCATACTTGTCAAAAACGGTCTAACCTACACTTCACTCTCCTACTTCCCCTTTAATTAACTCTATCCACCGCACCCTCATTTAACTACAATAAAGCTCGCTGGGACGATTACCTTATCTATATTGATACCCACTGCCCTCCTCCCTCTAACTTTGCAACACTCTCTCTTTCTGAAGCCACTCACACCTTTACCAAACTCCTCAATGATGCTGCCACTTCTGCCATTCCATTCAGTAGCATTAACCGCCCTGCTAAAGCGTGGTGGTCTTCTGAAGTCGCAGATGCTGTCGCTAAAAGCCGAAAGGCATTTGCAAAGGCACACTGTTCCGAAGAAAACCGCCAGAACTATATCCCTATTTATAGATATACCTCCACTGTGAGATCTAAGGCTAAAGCTAAATCATGGCAGAATACTTGCTCTAGTCTTTCTCCTAAAACATTAAAGTCTTTTCTCTACTTCGCTCCATCTCTGGCTCCCCTTCCTCAACTTCATCTGACCTCCCCAACTTTTCAAGTTGCCATACCCCTGTAGATTGTGCCAACCGTCTCTCTTCACATCTACAGCCCCATTTCTCTACTCAAACCCCAAAACTTTTTTGAAGCACCGAGAAAGCTCAGACGAATCATATCAGAAATGCACACTGCAACACCCTGCACTCCACTTTCTGCTCACCATTCTCCTCTCTTAAACTCTCCACAGCCATCTCTTAACTCTTAACCTCAACCTCACCAGGACCTGATCAAAATACCTACCCTCTTCTAACCCACCTCCCACAATCTGCGTTACATTTTCTTCTATATATCTTCTACCTTTCTTGGTCAACTCACATCTTCCCATCTTCCTGGAAACAATCAACAATCATTCCCATTCTCAAACCTGAAAAACCCTCTGCACCTTTCTCATATGGACCCATCTTTCTCACTTCCTGTACCTCCAAACTCTTCGAAAGAATGGTTTTAGGACGACTAACCTGTTTTCTCGAACAACAAGACACTCTCTCACCCGTGCAAGCTGGTTTTAGACCTGGTAGATCGACAGTAGATCAGGTTCTCCTCCTCTCACAGTCAATCGCAGATTCCTTTCACCAATCTAAACCAGGCGCACGTACAATCCTCGCCACTGTGGATTTTGCGAAAGCTTTTGACTCAGTTTGGCATTCTGCCCTCTTCTCTAAACTCCTCTCATTAGGTCTTCCTCTTTGTTTTGTCTAATGGATACGAACCTATCTCTCAGATCGCCGTTCGAAAGTCCGTATCTATAATTCATACAGTTGTCCTTTCCATCCCCGAAGAGGTGTTCCACAAGGTTCAGTTCTCTTCTCTCTATTTATCAATGACCTTCCTACTTTCCTCCCTACATCTGTTAAGACCTCACTCTATGCAGATGACCTTGCCATTTGGGCCTCCTCCCCAAGTGTCGAGTGTGCAACTTCCACAGAACAAGCTGCCTTCAACAGAATGGTGGAATGATCCTCAAAATGGCGCCTTTCTCTCAACCCCCTCAAATGTAAAACATCCTTCTTCAGCCTAGACCCCTACCAATCACATATACAACTTTCTCTATACATTCTTAACACCCCACTTAAATTTAACCCTTATCCAACCTTTCTCGGTGTAACCTTCGACCGCACTCTCTCTTTCAAATCATGTCCTATCCTTACGGAAAAAGTTTCACAGCCAATTTCGTGCCTTTCACTCTATCGCCTCTGCCTCTGGGGCCCATCAAAAGAATCCTTATGTACCTTATATAAAGCCTTCATTCGCCCCATCCTCACCTATGCTTCCCCAGGCTGGTTTCCCTTCTCATCTCCTACTCACATCACCTCCGTGGAGAAGATGCATAGATCTTCCTGTAGAGTAATCACAGGTTGTCTATCGTCCACTCCTATCCCTATACTTCATGTAGAAATGCTTCTTCCTCCACTACGCGTCACTCTCACCCACCAATCTCTCTCCTTCTTTGAACAAGCCCTCCGTCTACCTTCAACCTTTCCCCTAGCTTCTCTAGCAAATTCTTAACCCCCGCACACGTCTCAAGAAAGGCTCATGGAGATTTTTTTCCCGATCTCATAACCTTACCCCTAACCTACATCTTGCTCGTGAACCTTTAATTCTCTGCCCTCCTAACCTCCCTGGTCTACCCTTCTACTTACACAATTTCACTCCACCTCTCATCCCCATGCTCTCGTAAAAAACCCCCCTCCCTTGCAACACCAAAGCTATCTTTTACCTTTTCTCCCTATCTCACAGCAATATCACTGCCTGGACTGACGGTTCGTTACCTGGCAGGCTGGGCCAGGGTAATGAAGGGATTCACATTAAGTGTACAAAGTGTGTCACTGCTACCTCACTCTCCTTCTCGACTGGTCTCTGGGCTACCAGTTACAGTGCCGAGACTTTTGCCATCCTACATGCCCTTGAGTGGTCTATTTCTCTCACTCCAAGATATGTGACTTTGAATCCATTAGTTTATTTTCTGACTCTCTATCTGTCTTATCAACCTTTTCTTCTCCCCTACCATATTTAACCCCCAAATCCCTATCTGATACACAATCTCTCCTTAATTTTCTATCCAAATCCAAGGTAGTCCATTTGCAATGGATACCTGGTCACTATTCCCTCCCAGGTAACGACTTAGCTGACTCTCTTGCTAAAGTTGGAGTTTCTTGATCCCTCCAAAATATCAGTGTCCCTCACACCCCTTATTTCCTCACAAAGATTATCCTTCTACACCAGTTGGAGACGCAGTGTCCAATCTGGTCTCTTTCAACATCAAATTCCTGCAGTATCTCGTGAGGAGCTTAATCTCCCTTGTTCTGTTTGCTGTGCTCTCTCCCGTTTACGCTGCAACGGGCACAGCACTCTACTTAACATTTATCTCCACAGGGTTGGTCGAGCCGAGACTCCTTCATGCAGCAACTGTGGTTCTAAATCACAGAACCTTTCACATCTCTTACTAGACTACCGTGCACTAGACCATCTGCGTCGGGCCATTTTCGGCTATTTCCTATCTATTCTGGACCTCTGGTCCTGTCCATGGGAAATCGCCCGATTACTGGGACTCCGCGGAGTTGATCCGCGCCCCCATTCCCAGGAATGGGTCGGGTAAACCCACCACCTCCACCACCACCACCACCACCACCACCAGGCTCTTGTTGCAAAATATGTTAATAGATACTTGGTCTAAAAACACTTCGTTTTCTTTATGCCTTATCCTAACTGGAACAATACAAAGATACACATTTGCATCAGAGTCGGACGCTTCTGAAACTATAAAAAGCGCATGAGTGTTTTTTGGTAAATTATTAGTATTAGGGTTGCTGATCTCAGGTGCCCTTTTTCTGAAAACCGGGGATCTACTACTTGTAAAATGTAGTAACGTGTAATAAAATGAGTTAATACAGCCTTCTACTGTGCAAGAATTAACCTTTTGGCATAGAGAGATGCGGTGTTTGGAGCTAAAGCGTTTATGACATAATCTGAAACGCTTTAAAAAATCAAAGCGGTCCTCGACAAAAACCTTTGCAAATTCTTAAAAGTTAATCAACCTATGTGTGCTAGATTTGTAGTACCAGCATTCTTTCCAACAATTTTGGGACTTTAATCCTCGATCGCTACTATTTAAAGAAGTTGTAGTGTAAGAAGCAATCTTTACCTTAGACGTTGATGGTTTTACATTCAAAGACTTTAAGCCAAAAAGGGAATTTGCCAGGCTTGCCCATAGGACATATATTTCTGTTCCATCCCATCCCATCCCATGGCAATTTATGCCTGTCCCATCCCATCCCATCCCACGGGATTCCCATTATAATGCTAATAATGAGGCTCAATTAAAATTATTAAATTTAAGAAAGTCACAAAAATAAAACAGAAAATAGACTATGACGTCACTGCTGCGAAAGCACATCAACTTAAAACCGCGCCACTTTTTCATAAATTACCAACAACAGGTAAAGACATAATGTTAACTTTGGTGACGCACCAAAACGTAATCTTATATAAAAAAAGGCTATGTGTATTTATTTATTTATCCGGTTTCCCACCACAAAATAAATAATAGATACAAGTAAGAAAAAAAAAGAATAAAAAGCTCTTAAAAGGTAAAAAGTTTAAAAACTAAGGGTAGCTCTGACGTAATCAAGTTTCTATGACATGGCTACTGTCAGTTCAGTTCAGTTCAGTTTTCTTTTATTTCTGCTCCGCCACATAATAAAAATGTAACTATAATTATTTAATAATAAAGATCATTAAGACTCCGGATTAGAAAAAGGAAGAAGCAACAAAACGAATGTACGTTGTAGCTTGCTAAGATAGCAATCAATTATGTATAGACGTTGTATTACAAGAAGCAAGGTTGCTTCACCTCATTTTCTTTCTTCGTCGACACGTTTTATGGGAAATACAAATGTGCGCTGTCCCATCCCATCTCATATCATGGGGCGTTTCCCATAGGAATGAAATTCCCATGAACAAGCCTGAAATTTGCCTCTTCAAACTCTTATTGTACAAATTCACTAAAGTGTGAAAAATTGGCTAATTTTCCTAACATATTTTCCACTTAAACAGCTCTTTCTACCCACTTAATCCTCAAGTGGTACGGTAACTTCTTCACTAAAAGCGTCAACGTGTCTAAAAAGTCAAGATTGCTATAACATCTAATGCCTTTAACTATGACACTACACTTTTCGAGAAGTTCAGCAAATTTTTTCAGTTCCCTTGCATCACCTGAAAGAATCAAAGGAAATTTTTGAGTCTTTGTTCGCAAACATTCCATACGATCCACGGCGAGCCATATTCTTTAAAAAGACGTTGCTTAGCCAATCGATAAAATTTCTGACCTATCTCGGAAAAATGCTGTATCTTTTCTTTGACTGAATTCGTACAATTCTACAGAAGTGCTTTCTGGTTTGCAATCTAGATTCGACATGTATTTTAAAGTTACTAATTAATAACAAAAACAGGTCTCCTGAAACAGTAGTTTTGTTTCTACACAAAAATGATAATTTTTTCATTAAAGTGAGATGTAGCTTTGTATGTTATTGTTTACCAAGCTACGCTTTCATACAGGTCAAATTTTAAGCTGTTTTTGTCAACGTTCGGTTTGTAAATTAACTAAAAAGCATACATAGCTTGTTAGTAACAATTTCAATTGATGTTTGATGTGTTCTACTAGGATAGTAGTTGGGTTTGGAAACAAAAATAATAAGTTTGTCATTAAAGTGAGGTGTAGCTTGGTATGTTTTTATTTACCAAGCTACGCTTTTATACAGATCTAATTTTAAGCTATTTTTGTCGAAGTTCGGTTTGCAAGTTAACAAAAAAGCACACGTAGCTTGTTAGTTACAAATGAAATTGACGTTTTGTGGATTCAACTATGCTAGTAGTTCGATTTGGACACAAAAATAATAAGTTTTTTATTAAAATGAGTTGTAGCTTGGTATTTAGTAATTGTGTTCAGATGTAGCTTAGTGTAGCTTGGTTGTAGCTTGGCGTAGATTGTATGTAGCTTGGTATAGGACGGTGTAGCTTAGGTTTTAGTAATACCCTGTAATTGATATAAATACAGTAGTTAGATTTAGAAGTTTGAAGTGTAAGAAGCACGGTAGTCATATTAGAGTATTTGAGGCTAATTTTGAAAAATTTGATCTTTTTTAAGGTGTTGTTAGGCTTTCAAGTTTAACATTTGGCTTTTTGGCCTTTTTTGTGAATCAAAATTTTATTCTTGTAAATTCATATTTTTTAAAAAATATTTGAAGTTTGTGAGCAAAAGTGTTAAGATTTTTATTGTTTTCTTTTCTTCAATCTTAAAAAATTCACTCTCGTTTGTTTTGTCTATGATATATTTGTACTTGTAATTCTCTTATTAACTAAAGTGTTAAGTGGAAGTATGAACATAATGGTCAGATATGCTTTAAAACTGAATTAAGAATATGTCTAAAGAGCATGGCGAAAAAGGATTTTGCAATTTTTTCTCTTGCTCGTAATAATCATTCCAAGACTGATAAACATGAAAATAATTCCAATTCATGAACAACTAAGTTTGCAAACTTTTCTCAGTATATGCTTGGATTATGTCTCCTTTTTTAAAACATTTTTCAACATAATCGAAAAGTTTTAAAATAATAATGGCGGCACGAAGATTACATGATCCAACAACTTTAGGTTAAAATTTATATATGAAAAAGTTAAAAAAGTTTTGTCACTGTGTTATGTCAGCATAGTTTTAGCCATTTTTCATTTTAATGAGATCATAGAAAAGTATGACAAAGAAGCATTTAGAACCAATATAACTCCAGATGACAAAATACTGTGGTTGCCTCATCACCAAAGGATAAATTAGCTGTTAAACGAAAAGATTAAAATTTTGCCTTAATTATTGTTAAGTTAAGAGATGTATCTGAGCCAAAATATTTAAAAATTTATGCCCATATCCTACGTAGTGATACAATTAAGGCACTTTGAATCGATTATTGTAATTATATCGCAATGAATGTAGCTGCTTTTAAAAAGCAAATTTAGAATATTTTGCTATTTCAATAGTGATTTGAACACATCATTTGTAAACTTAATGATAAATGTTTGGGTCTCTTTAATAAGTCACTGTAAGCAATTTTCTTTCGCGGAACTATCCCGGATCCCCCCAATTGTTACTATGGCTATTTCATGTTGGTTCTGTGGGGAGATTCAGGTTACTTTCACTAAAAAAATACTTATGTGATTTCTTAAAAAGATCCAAATGTTTTTTTTCATGTGCTTGCTATACGTTTCACAAATATTTTTTGGGCCAAAAAATCTATTGTACTTTTGTTTATAAATAATTTAAAATTTGTTATAGCAGGCTGTCACAAAACTCAAGGTCAGAAAAAAAAGATTTGCCTTCTTTTGTTACATTTGGCTTATTTTAACAGTCTGTTTGGCCTTTTTTGAAAACTTGATCTGGCAACCCTGCTATGAAGTTTTTATAGTTTCAAATAGCTGAAAGATAAGATACGGAATTATTTTTCTAAACTGGTTTAATGTTACTAAATAGCAAATAGATTAGGCCTTCTTTCCTTCAATTGAAATATTTAGGAAGCAAAGTATCATTTTTGTGAGTTAAAATTTAGGTTCTCGTTTACTGTTTTCCAAGTTTAGTTGATTACCTTTTAAATTTTGGAAATCCCCAAAGCCTGCAAGGTTAGTAATGAAAAACAGTGAACAAGATCCAAAATTTATCATGTTTGTGAAAGATACAAGGTAGTGTTTCTCAACCTTTTGCAGTTTGTGAATCCTTTATGACTTTATAAAAACTGTGACCCCTTTTCGTTCTGTCTTAAAATGTAGATTTAAAAAGTATTGTATAAAATATTTTGGTGACTCCCATAAAAATATTTGGCTACCCTCATGAGGGTTGTGACTTGCTGATTGAAAAACGTTATCAAAAGGAAAACAGAAATTTGTTGTTTTTATAAAAGCTTTTATTAAATTTATTTTTAATACATGAATCTAAATGAATAAAAAAAAAATTGAATCAAATATTTTTGCTTTTTAAATATATCTGAAACGACTTTTAGAAAAAGAAACATATAGAAAAAATTAATAATTTTTCATTTAAAAATTAGAAAAAAGTTAACTTGCTTTATGTTAATTATTTTTTTTATAGATTGAGTTGGCTTCCTCAAGTTTTAATTGCAAATTTTATTTTGGATGTCATTTTATTTACTGTTTTTAACCCTTTAAGGCCTGAGGAGACAAATATATGTTAGAAAAAACACATTATTACGGGTCTAATATGACAAAATTTCCATTTCCAAGTCAAATAGGACGGTTCTCCAAAGTTTAGAAAAAAATTTTTTTGCAACTTTGATAAAAGATTAGTTATTTTTTTAGTTTACTGCGTGACTCATTTTCACTTTCATGCAATTGATGAGAAGGTCATATTTAAGCTAAAATTTATATGACTTTACAGCCTGGGATAAAAGTTTAAGACCACCTTTGGAAAAAGGCACATTTTAGAAAAAAGCTTCTTAATCACCTAATACTAAATATTCTTGTGTCAAAATGCATATTTAGTTTTTGGATATAAACCTTATCACACATTAATTTTTAATTTTTACTTTCGTTCAATTTTTTAAATGTTTAGCTTAAAAATACAAAATTTTGAACCACGAAAATTGGCAAAAAATCTAGTAGTTAACGTTGAAAAACGTATTCAATTTACCGGTCGTTGCACAATGAAGGTCTTAGAACGTGAAATATCAAGGCAGATGAAAGTTAGAAAAACTGCTGCACCTAACACTATCAAAAAAATTTCACAAAAAAAGTACTTTCAAGGACAGCAAAAAACAGACCGTCTGAGCATTTTTAGTAGTGGAAATAAACGTTTTATTAGGAAGAGAGTGAGTCAATTCCCTTAGAGTTCTGCTAAAAAAATACAAGCTAAAATGGCACAAGAAAGCTTCAAAATTAGTAAAAAAACAATTTTAAAAAACAATTTTACTAATTTTGAAGCTTTCTTGTGCCATTTTAGCTTGTATTTTTTTAGCAGAACTCTAAGGGAATTGACTCACTCTCTTCCTAATAAAACGTTTATTTCCACTACTAAAAATGCTCAGACGGTCTGTTTTTTGCTGTCCTTGAAAGTACTTTTTTTGTGAAATTTTTTTGATAGTGTTAGGTGCAGCAGTTTTTCTAACTTTCATCTGCCTTGATATTTCACGTTCTAAGACCTTCATTGTGCAACGACCGGTAAATTGAATACGTTTTTCAACGTTAACTGCTAGATTTTTTGCCAATTTTCGTGGTTCAAAATTTTGTATTTTTAAGCTAAACATTTAAAAAATTGAACGAAAGTAAAAATTAAAAATTAATGTGTGATAAGGTTTATATCCAAAAACTAAATATGCATTTTGACACAAGAATATTTAGTATTAGGTGATTAAGAAGCTTTTTTCTAAAATGTGCCTTTTTCCAAAGGTGGTCTTAAACTTTTGTCCCAGGCTGTATAAAAAAGTAAGAATTTTCCTTTTTTTAATGAGTAAATTGTATTTTCTTGCATGGAAAACCAATTACTTTTTTAATTTTCAAATACAAATAATATAAAACTTAATTAATCAAAGGAAACGAATTCGTCCAGCTGGGACCATGGCATGAAAAAACAACTTTGTTTTTAAATTTATGTTAAAATATTTATGGGTAATATTTAAAAAGTTTTTGATTTTTATATGCAAAAATAGTTATAAAGAGTTATTAAAAATACTATATGTGTTATTTGATTGATAAATTAAGAAAAGTTTGTTTCCAAATAGAAAATTAAAAATATTAATACATATGTTTCATTAAAATTTCTATACAAATTGGTTTCTAATGCGAGAAAATACTACAATCTACTTAATAAAAATAAATAAAAAGCCTAATTTTTCAGAAACTTGTATAAATTCTAAATGTATGAATTGCCCGGCTGCAAAGGTAAAGTACGTAAATTGTTTTTGCATTATATGTTTATAGCCATCACCAATTGACAACTTGCGTATTGTCACTGAATTCCTGCATCCCACTCTAGGCATCTAACCAGCTGAGCTCATCAACCAAGAGCCACATTCATCTAGCCTAACCATGGCACTTTGGATCATGACAATATACTTCATAGTTTTTGAGTGTGCTTCAGATGGCCTCCAATTGAGACTAATATTGAAATGCCCGTTTATGGCACCTGCACAGAAATATTTAACAATCTTGCAAATTAAGCGTCTGCGCTGGCCAGTGGCCAAAAATTAGAGGGGACACAGAGTATTGTGGAAATACATCCAGATTCCATGCTTTTATACCCATGACCAGTACCAGGCCTTTTGGATTGAGCTTACTCCTACAGCTTGGGTTAAGCTCAGTCGCCTGCAGACTGATGTTGGGCGATTTCATTTGTATATAAAAAAATCGGGTTTCACTTTTTAACCAAATTGCAGATATGTCTTGACTTGAATTGTAGACATGTCTTGACTTTAAGCCAAGACAGGTCTACACTTTCAGCGTATCTCCAGATTTGGAGGTTGAAGCTCAGTCACACTAAGACGATGACGACAGCCTTTCACTTAAATAACCGAGAGGCCAAACGTGAGCTAAAGGTCTAAAATAGTGCTTCTCAAACTGGGGTCCGCGAGACAATTTTCTGGGACCGCGAAGCATCTTCCAAAAAAATCACCACGACGCTCCTGAAGAAAAAAATTTTGTGTAAAATAAAATTTTCAGGCAACTTATTTTTCCAAACCAAACTTAATAAACACAATTTTTCATGAAACTTTACAGGCTGCATACACATTTATGATAACACAAGAAGCTATAAGACGTCACATTAATGCAATGGCTCTTTTAGTGTGAAGTCTACGAGTGAAGGAGAATGTTTAGCAAAAAAAATCAAGTTTGTTTTGCAGATGGCCTAAAAGTAGAAACCTGGCGGGTGGCGACAGCAGCGTTGGTTTCAGAGAAAGTTACTGAAATGTGTGATTTCAGTATAATAAATTGTTCATTCTCCTTGAATAAGTTTACAGAATCTATAAATTAGTAAATAATAAATCCAAAAATATGTGGAGCTATGGTAGACTAATTCTATTGCGGAACCAAACATTCACGCTTGCAAAAGTGGGCATTATATAGGATGCAGATTAAGAGGTGAGTTTTCAAAAGTTTTTCAGAAATTGGAGTCAGAGTTCGAAAAATTCGGACGTCAAGGATAAAAGATATTTGAGTAAGTCACAAGTCAGAATCAAAATTTCAAAAGTACCAGCAAGCCCACCTGAGACTGCAGAGATCTGAGACTGATCTGAGACTGCCTAGTCCGAGTTAAAATTTAAAAAAAATGCCAGGATCAGAGGCGTCTTGTTTTTTCTTAAACCATGCATCCCGGTTTAATATTTTTTATTTTAGAATTTTTTAACTTTGCTATGAAATTTGAGTACAAAAAGTGAAAATGGCTCAGCCTCGAAAAAAATTAAGATACAGTACAATGATTCCTATGTTCAATTTGGTTTTATACTGTGATAAATTCTGGAGGAGAAGAAAAACCGCAGTGCGTGCTGTGCTGCAAAGTTTTAGCAAGTTCTGCTCTAAAAGCTAGCAAGCTGAAAAAATATTTGGCAACACATCTTCCACATTTTCAAAACAAAGATGCAGATTTTTTTAAACATCGAGCTGATAGTTTAGTTAGGTCAAGATTTGACATCACTGGTGATCAATGGAAGGAAAATACTGCAAGATTAAAAGCCTCCTACGAAGTTGCAAGAAAAATAGCTGTTGCTAAGAAGCCCCACACCATCGGAGAACAACTGATCTTGCCTTGTTGCCAAGTTATTGTATCAAACGTTTTCGGAGAATCTGAAGTTCAAAAGCTGAAGCAAGTGTCTCAGTCAAATGACACTGTGAAGAGGAGAATACCTGAGCTATCGGAAAACATTTTGTCGCAGGTGGTGTCAAAGATACAGAAGTCAATGGCTTCTTTGCAGTTCAGCTTGATGAAACAACCGATGTTGCAAATTTAGCTAAACTATGTGTTTATGTACGCTACATACACGAAAGGCATTCGGAGGATGAATTTTTGTTTTGCAGTCCCCTCACCACAAGAACAACTGCTAAAGAAATTTTATATTTCGTGAACAAGTTTTTTGACAAACACAACCTGAAATGGAAACATGTTATCGGCGTTTGCACAGACGGTGCTCCAGCTATGCTTGGCTGCCGTTCCGGTTTTCAGACTTTGATTAAGGAAAAATCTCCTGGTGTTGCTGGTACGCATTGCACTATTCATCGCCAAGCACTCATGGTAAAAACTTTGCCTGATCAGCTGAAAAATGTTCTTGACAATATGTTTAAACTTCATCGAAGTAAATACACCCAATTCTCGTCTATTTGCAGAATTGCGCAAGGAAAGTGATTCCGAATTTGTAACTCTCTTGTTGCACTCTCATGTGAGATGGCTGTCCAAGGGTAAAGTGCTCAAACGAGTTTTTATTTTTCGGCAAGAAATGAAAGATTTTTTGCAAGGCCCAAAACCAGAATTGCACCAGAAATTTTCAGATGATTGTTTTTGGATGTGTTTGTCATTTTTGGTGGACATTTTTGAATCTATTAATTTTGTCAATCCGGCGCTACAAGGAAAGGAGACTAATTTCATTCATTGTCAGGAAAAGTTGTCAGCGTTCAACATGAAGCTGACATTTTGGCATTCCAAATTGCAAAATAAAAACTTTGCTCCATTTCCGCATCTCAATGCTTTTCTTGATGAAAATAAACTTGACGTTAAGAAAAAAAAAGGTGTTCTCGAGGTCATGAAACGCCACATTCCATTCTTGGTGAAGAAATTTGGCACTACTTCCCTGACTTGGAAGATTTTTAAAGGTATTGTCGTTTTGTAAAAAACCCTTTTGGAACGAGTGTTGGAGATCTGCCTTCATAAGATAATTTACTTCAAGAACAGTTTATTGATTTGGTGAATGATGGAAATGCGAGACGCTTAATATTAGTGAAAAGTCTTGCAATGACTTTTGGATTGAAATGGCACAAACCTTCCCTGACATTTTGAAGATGGCCTTAAAAGTACTAATTCCATTCCCAACAACATATGAGTGTGAATCTGCATTTCGGCACTACTTGCCATCAAGCCAAAAGCTCGAAACCGGTTCAATGCAATTCATAATACGAGGGTTGCGTTGTCCAAAACGGAACCAAACATAGCGGAACTGATAGCACAGAAGCAAGTGCACCCGTCACATTGATACCATAAAAGAAAGAACCAACGTGTTGTTTTGTTTTTATTTGTGTTGATTTTTTAAGGAGACCGTGAGCCATTTAAAAAATTGCTAGGGGACCGTTGCGTAATTTTTTAAAAAAAGTTTGAGAACCACTGGTCTACAACAATGGTAGACTTTTACCGTTCTGTCCAACCCCTACTTATCTTGAGGTAAAACTGGACAGATCGCTCACGTTTTGTCAGCATTTAGTGGCATTGTGCAAAAAACTATCCTCGCGCGTCACACTGTTGAGGCAACTCGTGGGCTCGGGATGGGGTGCTGGTGCTAAAACACTCCGCATAGCCACCTTATCTCTAGTCCACTAAGCAGCTGAGTACTGTGCGCCAGTATGGTGTCGCAGTGCTCACACTCACCTCATCGACAGTGTCTTGAACGATGCATTGTGCATAGTCACTGGATGCCTGCGTCTTACTCCAACGGACCACCTACCTGTACTCTCAGGCATCCAGCCAGCTGAGCTTCGTCGAATGGGAGCGACACTCTCCTTGGCTCACCGTGGATCTCTGGACCCCGATCATATTTTGTATGGTCTTTTAAGTGGGTCCTCAGATACTCGCCAAGTGAGACTAAGATCCAGATACCCGTTTGTGTCATGTTTGGAATCTTTTGAACAACCTTGCCAGACTTGGCATCCGCGCTTCTGAATGGACAAATCACAAATGGAAAACGGAGTACTGTGAAAATGCTTCCAGGCTCCGTGCTTTTGTGCCCGGGATCGGTGCCAGGCTTGTTGGGATGGGCTTACCCCGAGTAGCTTGGGTTAAGCTCAACCGCCTGCGGACTGGTGTTGGGTGGTTCCATTCGTCCATGCACAAATGGGGTCTCGTTCCTTCACAGATTGCGAGTGTGGCGCCTCTGAGCAAACCGCAGACCATGTACTAACAGCGTGCTCTTTACATCGGGCACCATATGGAGCACGAAGTCTGACGGTTTTGGATGACGAAACTCGATGCTGGCTTAATAACACCACTGCCAGCATCTGATTCAGGCAGTGCAGCAATCTGGGGTAGTAAAAGAATAAACCCTCGGCCACAGTTCTGCTTGTGTCTGACCTAAAGTGTATACCCTTCAAACGATAACGACGACGACAACCAAAACAAGCTCCAGTCTTGTTTGTGTCAAACTCAGAGTGGAAGTCCTTCCAAATGACAACAAAGACAACCTCAAATCTTGCAATAGATGTATTGCAAACAAACAAACAAACAAAATTGTTTTTTAATTTTTTATAAGCAAGCTAAACCATCCAAAAAAATGTTACAGTTTTCTCAAATAGTATTGATGTTCGCTTGATTCATGATTTTCTAGCAATTTAAGGAAAGGAGAGAAAATTTTGTTTGAAACTTAAGCTAAGACCAAAAAAAGCTACCAATTTGAAACTGTACCTAATTCCTGCACTCTTGTTGGCAAATTTAGATGAAGACTAAAAAAGAAAAAAGTCTTCAATGTGTTGATCTGCCTTCGATTTCTCTAGTTTTATCCCGAAATAGTGGTGATCTGTAAAAAAAATGGTCCTCACCTCAAATCTTAAAAAAATGTAAATATAAAAAAAAGCAGTGGACATATTTGATAAAAATTTCAATGGATTTTCATGCCAAAGAAAACAGTTAGATAGCCACTCCTTTTTTACAATATCAATAATGCAGCAGCAAACAATGTCTAGGCTGTATTTTAATTAACAAAGGTTGGGAAAACAAACAATCGAAAAAGTAATTTTCAAAGATTTGGATACTGACTTGGCAAATTTGCTGTATACATATTTGTTTAAATCAGGAAGCAAAATTTTTAGGGAATTTGGTAGCTCCTAGACGTTTTTAGTAGCAAATACAATTTAGCTTTGCCGTACATCACTCATGCTCCAAATATATTTATTGACTTAGAAATAAAATATGCAATTTATTTCTGATTAGTAGTGGTGGCTGGCAAGTAAAAGACAAAGAGGTGCCGCAAGCCGAAAAATATTTGGGATGGAAAATCTAAACTTAAAAAACGACATTTTTTTGGTCAAAAAACCACTCTTAACAAACGCGCATTTTAGCGTATTGCAAAAAAATTTATTAAAACACTTAATGAAAACTAAAAAATAAATAAATAAATAAAAGTAATAATAAAATTAACAATAGCGAAATCACGGAAATAAAAACAAAGCTAAAACCCAACAGACTTTAGCTTTGTTTTTATTTCCGTGATTTCGCTATTGTTAATTTTAATTCAAGCTCTAACTTTGTTATCGAGCACTTTAGAAGAACTGATTTTCATACAGTGTTAAAAGTAATAATAAATAAGTAAAAAGTAATAAATAAATATAAGCTTATTTATATTTTTCGGGCGCGGCAGTGTTTTTGGTCTTGATCAAGTTTTCTAAAAAAATTTTCCGATTTGGTAAATTCTACATTTGTTAAAAATCTCTTTTTAACAAAAATTTACTTTTTTTTCCAATTTTTTTTATTGAATTATATCACGCAATTAAAAAAACTTTCGTTATGAAAGTAAACGTAAAATTTACAACTTTTTTTTTAATTAAAAAAGTTGATTTCATGAAAGCATAAAATTTCAATGATTCAGCATGTTATTCATTGGACCTGATAAAAAATCATAGAATAAGCAAACATTATTGTCGATGCAAGTAGCAGTGGTATTATTGGCTCTTGACTGACTTGCCACGCCCTTGATTGACTGCTTGAAAGTTGTATTTGAAGCTAAAGCGCAAGTAAGGTTTGTAAACCAAACCTAAGCTTTGCAAATAGATTTTGTGTTTATTTGCCACACCCGATGCTAAATGGTTAAAAGTTGCATAAACCACATCACTTTCTCAATGGCAGAAACATGTCAGTGACTTTATTTCAAAAAGTTGATTTTATGGTTTAAAAAGTTGATTTTATGAAAGCATAGTGCTTTGAGTGCTTTGAGTCGAATTATTGTCTGGCTTGTGTGGTCTAGTGGTCTTGTGTCTCCTGCCTGGAAGACCACAGGTAGTCGGTTCGATTCGCAGTGAGATAAGCATCACTGACGAGCCCTAACAAGGGCGAAACTCGAGTCTGGTACTTCTCGTTTTCAAAGCGGCTCGATTTGTAATCAAATACATATAAAAATATTTGGTTGCAGTTAGTGTTTACGATACTTTAGTTTCTGGGTTGTAGCTGGAACCGAATTTTCTCTGGGGCTTTATAACAATACGAGTATCGTAAGTGCTAATGAGTTTGTAAGAAGAACCAAGAAACCTTTTGGGCTGCAGGTTCCAGGAGCTATGTTAATTAGGTGACTTAATTTGTACGACTAAGAAAAAATTTTAATCGGCCTCGTTTTATGTCTAATTTTATTTCTAGTTTCAAAAAATATCTTGAGATAAGTTTTGACCCTGGTTAAACTCCACTTTTGATTGACATTTACACGCAAAATTCAATCATTATCAATGTGAATTGTGTTTTTGCAAAGCAATGTTGCTGTGACTGAAGTTGGCATGACAATCTTACATAAGTTAAGAAATCAACATTAATTTGCTGATATCGTGTACCAGTTTGTAATTATGACGAAACAATCATTAGAGTTAAAAACTTTCAGCCATAATTTAAGGCATCTATAGAAAACTTAATTTGAATATTGTAATAAAATAAAAATAAAGTTGTGATAGTTTTTTTTAAAGCTGAAGGGAAAATATATAAAGGACTTGTTTAATTTAGTATTGAAAGATTACTGTTTCACAATTGAAAAGGAAAGAATAAAAATAACATAACTTAAGTTAAAACAACATATATGCTGAATGAATATGTCACAGATTTTGTTTAGATTTCATAACTTTGAAAACAATTGATTAAAGTAATTGTTCAGGATCATCTTGAAAGCATCATCAGTCTGGCAATATTTCTACGGTCCACAAAAATTTGAGGGCACAGAATTCGCGACGTTCAGAATTGATCGTTTGACCTTTGATTATTACGCAGACTTTCGATTTCACTTATTTGCAAAGTTAACGAATGACTAAACATTAGCACCAAATTATTTTATTAATTTAGCTTTCGATAATTCAATTATATTCTTGTGATAGCAAATCGTTATGAGATGCCCAGCGATAACAAACAAATATCAGAGATAACAAACAAATATCAAAGAGCAGATGAACGGAATATTTAACAATTTAAGTGATTCCAACAAACGAATTTCCTCACAATATCGTTCATTATTATACCTGATTTTGTTACTTGTGTTTGAGGTACACCTTTAAGTAATTTTTTTTCTGTTTTATTTATTTATTAACAAGTACAAGCAAATTTATAATCACCTAAGTAAGGCTTTTTCCAGCCACCTAGTAAACACGGTAACTGTTGGTAAGCCAAAAAAGGCTTTGGCTTTATTTAACTTGTTTTAACAGTTATGAAGCGGATAGCTTATTTTGATGATTAAATTGAGTTGGGAGAATAAAATTAATATGAATTTTATAATCTATTATCTAACTAATTTTTTGCACTTATTACGCTAGACTTTGGTTCAGTCAGATACCGCATTGTCACTTTTTATTCGCAATATAATCTTAACTGCATAAATCTATAGTTAATTTTCTTTTTCAATAATTTTAAATTGTAGTATTTTGTAATCTTTTTTATATTAATACTAATCATTGCATAACCGGTAAACCATTACTTAATTTAATTCATTTGCAAGTTATTTTTGGAGCGTAGTTCTTTGTTTGTTGTTACAAATCTAAGCGCACTTGCGTCTTTTTCTCTCTTGTTTTTTGTCTTTTTTATTTCAAACGCCTTTTTGTCTTTCGGAATGTTTTTGTTAATTTGAAGTTACGTTAGCGCTTCTCTGATTGTGTGTTGTAAACCGTGACCATAATTTAATCTTTATTTCAGAAAATTCGCTCATACTCTGGGTCCGCATGACGTGATCTTAGGAACAAAGTTGTTGAAGTGATTATTTGCAGTTGTGGTCTGGAATCATTTTAAAGTTTGGTGAAGCTTGAAAGCAAGTTTTTGTAAATTAATCAAGTTTTGCTAAATTCATAGATATAATAGTTATAATTAGAGACAGTGGTCTCTGTCTGTCTGCGGAGAGAAGTTTTTTAAGTAATCAATTGGAACCTAGCTGCAACTAACTATATTAAGAAATTCAGTCTCGCGGCAAACTATTTCTTAAGCCGGAATAAATAAAAAATAGACGCAGCTTTACTTCAGCGCAGGTATTCGGGTTACCAAGTTCAACTGGTCCTTTTGGATTTTCGGGTAAATTTTGTGACATGCAGTTATTTTTTTAAAGAAATTTGTCTAAACAACTTTTACACTGTAGCTCCGTAATTTTGCTTTTAAATGATTATTTTTTGTTTTATCTTGCACTAGGTGGCTGGAAAAAGGCTTATTAAAATTATACGTCCAGGCGCCAAATCTTGTGCGCAGAATTCTGTACGTCGCTAAATTTTCCTGATTTGATTCTAAATTCTCATTAATGTTCGATGAACTCTCCTGCTTCTATGGATGCAGCGAAGTATAATTAGGTCTTTTCAAGTATAAATCATTGCAAACCAATTTGAAATTTATGCAACAAAGTCTAAAGAAATATCAAAATGCTTTTATAGTAGACTATGAACAAATTTGTGCTTGTGAAACAAGAAAACCATCTTTGGTGTTTGCCATGAGATTAATATTAGTAAGCCTGTTCTAAACCAATATCAATGCTTGAAAAACAAGCAATCACTTTAGTTTTATTAAAATTTTAGTTGTAGTGTTTATACAAATGATCGATAGTTTGAAACATATAAAAATATTATTCGATTTCTGACAATTATTTGATCTTTTGAATACTAGTACTTTTTGCGTAAATTTGAAGAATGAAGATCATGATGTGTACCAAACTATACAAACTGATACTTAAATATAACTACGAAAAGTTTTTGACTCTGCAGAAAAAACTTTTAGTCAATTTCAGAATTTCAAAATGACCTTACAAAACAACATTTCTTGCCAATTGCAAAGAATCTGCAAACTGAACAAGCGAGATTGAAAGGACATTTATGGGATTCATCAAATAAGGCTGTTCTGGCCAAAATGCTAGGTAAGATTATTGATTTAACACGCTTACTGTACAACGATTAAGGTTAGCATTGAGGCGCAATTTTGTTGGGAACAAACTTTACAATTGTTATAAAATTATTTTGTCTGCATTTATATTATTTTTATCTCTGTTTAAAATAAAGTGGTGAAAGACCGTTCAATACGGTCTATTATGTCGCTGTGTAGCCAAGAAGCCCATGCTCACTTCAACAATAAAAAAGAAAAGATTCAACTTTTGCAACAAATATTGACATTGGACCGCTGCAAAGTGGAGAAAAGTGATATTTAGTGATGAGAGCACTTTTATACTGGTGAGAGGAGTCCCAAAGATAGTGTTTCGTCCAAGTAGTGCATCACGGTAGGCCCAATGTTTACTATTAAAACCACGAAACAGCCTGGCAGCAAAATGGTATTTAGATCTTCAGTAGCAAAGCTGATTTGTACTTTCTACCAAAAAATGTAACAATGAAAGAAAGGAATAATATAAATTAAATTCTAGAAAGAAATGACAGCTATATAATTTTAAAAATAGAAATAAAATTTTTTATTGAAATTAGAAATAAATTTTTTACTTAAGCAATTACAATTTTTTTTGCCTTCGCTAGATTAAAGAGTTAAGTAGTCTATAAATATTAAATTAAGTTTACACAGAAAAGCTTTTCGTGACGTAAAGTGATTTGCAGCGAATCTATGCGATTAGTGCAAAAAACTGTTTTCTGAAACTATCAAATTATTTTGTTAATTTAGAAAAAAATTATAAATTAAGTTATGTCGGAGGCTCGCACAAGAAATTGATTTTGGGTCCGCGTTAAAAATAGGTTAAGAGTCTAACTTAGCCATAAGACCAACATCCTGATATCAAAGCTCATACAAAAGTTGCGTTCTCACTATCTGTGTTATGCAAATCTTACTTCCACGATAAAGTCAGTCTAATCTTAAAATGCAATCTGAAGACGATTATATCTTTTTTTCAATTTTATTTTTTCATCTCTATATTTATTTTCCTGACTCGCAGCAAAATGTCAGATGCCCTATTTACGATAGGAAAAAAATAAACAAAGCATAATGCGGAAAAAAAACCTGCCAGTCGTTGTTAAGTTTTTACTCTTTTGCATAATTTGTCAATACAGCATTTGTACTTCTTCGAGGTGACAAATTAGACGAAGTCTATTGTATGTGAGATAAAACAACAAACGGATCAAACAACTGTAACAAGCAGACACCGAGGGCCGAGATAATCAAATATGTGACAAAGTTTGAACTATGACCGAGCTTTTAAATATTTTTGAGTTTTGAAAAAAATTTTTTATTGAATATCTTGCTCATTATTAATTAATGCAATATAGAAAATCATGCCTTGTGCATTCCGGTTTTATTTTGCTTTAGTCGAGCAGGTTTTTTGACCACAAAAAGCAAAAATATCTTTGAACACGTTGAAAATATTTGCTTATTTGAAACTTAATCTTACTTTCTATATAAAAATTTGTCGCTTTTAATTTATCAAAACGCAATTTATTTTACATAAAATTTTGTAGTCTCGGTCTCGGAAAAATTATGCTTCAAAAATTTTATGAACAATATATAATTAAATTCATGAGTTTCAGAACAACATATTAATTATAATGGCGTTTCACGCTATTTTATAAAGCAACTTTATGTACAAATTTCTAATGGGCCTCCAATAGTCCGCGGACCCTAGTTTGAGAACAGTGGTATAGGTTAAGAGTTACAAAAACGTGGCCCAAAGCACATTTTCTGCGGCCCGTAACGCACATTTATTAAACTGCAACCAAAAGAAGGTCTAATGACTTTACTAGTGTTTGTTAACTAGATTTTTTAGAGAAAAAACTATATTTTAACAACTAACGTTTTATAAAATATATTTCATTTCAAAAGGAGAAAAATCCCACACGAAGGTAGAGATTTAATAAAAATGACAAGACTTGTATTATTTTAGCGCGGTTGTTGATTTAGACATTGTCTTTTTTCAGAAAAATAGAGCTGTTATGAAAACGCACAGCATACGTCGGCACTTACTATTTATTTTTGCTATGGTGTTCTTAGCAAGTTTCTTGTTTAATTCAGAAATTATTTTAGTTTATTCAGCATTTGCGTAATTGCTTTTGACAACGACATCATCAAAGTTTGGTTTTCCCGCTGTGACGCCTTTTTTAATGTTTTTTCAATGTCTACTCAAAGCTGCTTTGAAAATACATAATAAAAGATAGGCTTGTCTGCGTGCACTACAACCTGTCTTCAAAGTCTGAAATATCATAAAAATTCAATGTTTCATCGTAATTTTTTGTTTAAGAGTGAAACTAAGTTCCTTTAATCCATTGCACGGAAGTTCCTTTAATCCATTGCACGGATAAAGATATTATTAAAATTGCTTTTAGATGTAGGAGAATATTTTTCACGCTTTGCTATAAAAAATTACAAGGAGTGCGGTGGGTTCAATTTTTTCGTGACGTAATTTTGACTTTTTATCGGAAGGAAGGTGCGAGTGTACACTCCTCAAAACGCAAAGTTTCAAAGTACCCACAAAAAGTATTTTCAAACACAGGCTATACAGACAACTAACTATTTTGGTTAATTTCATACTAAAACAAATAAATAGCTAGGTAGAATAAATTGTTTTATATTTTTAATATTTTTGAAGTTTAAAATGCGAGGGGATCACAAATGTGCGATTTTGAGTAAAAACTTTACACACAAAGTTTGGTTCATTATGACGTCATAAAAATGTAACACACAACGATTGAAATTTCAACTTTAGCACTTTCAGTGTATTTCGCATATCACAAGAACCAGTAATCGCAAAACGATTAAATTGATATCAAACGACTTCCGATGGTCACTTAATACATGTTATAGCTCTATTTGCAACATAAAAATTTATTTGGAAAAAAACAGTTTTTTTGCAATTTTTCGACTAAATTGTAACAGAACAGTTTTCATTCCAAAAAATTTTCGGTTTTCATTCTCGTATAATATCTGATGCAATAATAGTTTATTGTTATTTTTATCGAATGCTTAATGCAGACCTAAAGAATGCACAGCACGATTACCTGGGAGAACGCAAAAGTTTTAGAAAAATGTTATTTGAGATTTGATATTGATAATTCTATGACCCCTTTGCACCAACTACAGAGCAATATGTTTCCTAAAAATTCTAATGCAATAGATCGCTACTTTACCTGAAAAAAACAAACTTGTTGACAGAAACTGCAACTTTTGATAAAGCTCCCGGGTTTTGAGTATTTAAAAGAGCGGTTATAAGAATTTTATTACTTTGGTGAAAAAAACTGATCTCCACATAGTACATAAGCAAAAGTTAAAGACCAAGTTTAAAGAACAGATAGGTAGAAGCAATCAAGCAAAAAATAAGAATGGAGACAAGGAGGTAGTGAAATTGTGAAAGAGTAAATGAAGATATTTTTGACATATCCCGATAAATGTGCTGTCTGTGATGATCATAAATTTTCGGAAAATAAACAAGCTCATAGTTGCACTTTAGAAAACTAGATTCTAAATTATGTTATTTTGTTTCTAAAAGATCAGTGGAAAGGAAGAAAAATGTTATCGAAGTGGTCTAAAAATTATCTACAGTAAGCTAGAGAAAAAAATTAGCTCATCGTCGCAAGCATGACGCACCTATAGCAAGTTTTGCTGTAGATAGCAAGGTTAGCAACACTCGGGACTGTTTCATCTCACATTAGATGAGAATCAATATTTCAAAAATGAGATACTTGGTAATTTTTTTTGCCCAGTTGCACCTGCCTATCAAACCTTTAAGCTTGGCTTCTACCTTTTGTTTACTCACAATTGGAAAATCAACTTTCTTTCGGGAGACAATAAAATCTTAAAACTGCTTTTTTAAATACTCAAAACTCTCAAAGTTTTTTCAAAAGTCGCAGTTTGTGCAAAGAGTTCGTTTTTAAGGTAAAAGTAATGATCTACTTCAAAGATAACAAGCCATTTAGAGACCAAAAGCTACATTTCTTATTTGTTATTGCAAAGACTAATAGTTCTTACTTATAATGACTCAATAACCCCTTAGCTAAATTTGATCAATCTGAATTTCCCCTTTTCAGCGAAGTTTATCAGTGAAAACTTTTTTTGATTATCGCTTGTAGTAAGCAATGTTTTACCACTGATCTCAAGTGAAGACCAAACACAAAAGGTCTTCATTTGTCACAAAAATTATTGGGTCAAACTAACTCCGTAAAAAACTCAAACACAATATGACCGAAAGAGCCGTTTCAAACTCGACAAATAACCCAGCTGGGGATTGACCAGGTGGATCTATTGCATTAAAATTTTAGGTAGGCTAAACATATTGGCTTGTTGCTTTTTTAAATTTTAATGCTTATTTTTCTGCAGAGAAACACGGTGTTTATTTTATATTCTACTGTAAAATGATCAATAGTATTGACGAAACCATTAATTCTTTGGTTCCGTGAATACCATCTGTCATTTTAAAATTAATTTAATTTCCATAAGATTTGTCATTTTAAAGTTGTGCACAACTAAGAATATACTGTGCTTGTAATGATTTACTTACTGTATATCGGATCTTTAAAACATTTTGCTAAAACATTTGCGTGGCCCCAAGTAATCGTGCCTTGCAAGCCGTAGATCTAAATTAAGCATCAAATTAAAACAACAATAGACTATTATTGCATCAAATATTATACGAGAAAGAAAACCGAAAAATTTTCTGATAACTGAACCAATCTGCCATAATATTATCGAGGAATTGCAAAAAAAAATGTTTTTTTAAATAACTTTTTATGTTGCAGATAGAGCTATCACATGTATTAATTGGTCATAGAAAGTTGACTCTTACGCACATTTTGATACCAATTTGATTATTTTACAATAAATGGATTTTGAGATACACGAAATACATTGAATATGCTAAAATTGAAACTTCAAATTTGTCGGACCACGTTTATATGGTATCATATTGAGCCAAAGTATCGAGTTTTGACCAAAACCCACACCACTTGAGCAACGTTCCCTCTAAGAGCTTGCTTAATGTGCGCGGAATGAAAGGCCGTGTGAGCAGTGGTGAATATTCAAATTTAGGGTCCCGAAGTAAGGATTTTTAAAAATTGATTTTCAGTAAAAAAGAAAAAGAGTTTTGATCTCGCCTTGCACTTTTTTCTCCTGATCATGGTGTTCTCTAAAAAAAAAGTTCTTCACCTATAATCGATCTTTGAATTTCCTATTTTGCTCCCAAAAATAAGGTGTTCTCTAAAAAAAAAAGGTCTTCACCTAGAATCGATCTCTACATATACCACTTTTTTTTTAGAAAGCACCTTGAATTTGGGAGCAAAATAAGGAAATCAGAGATCGATTCTAGGTGAAGACCTTTTTTTTTTTTTTTAGAGAACACCTTGTTTTAGGAGCAAAATAGGAAAATCAGAGATGAAACCAAAGTGAAGACCTTTTTTTTAGAGATCACATGTGCGCGGAATGAAAGGCCGTGTGACCAGTGGTGGATATTCAAATTTAGGGTCCCGAGGTAAGGATTTTTAAAAATTGATTTTCCGTAAAAAAGAAAAAGAGTTTTGATCTCGTCTTGCACTTTTTTCTCCTGATTATGGTGTTCTCTAAAAAAAAAAGTTCTTTACCTTTAATCGATCTCTGATTTTTCTATTTTGCTCCCAAAAATAAGGTGTTCTCTAAAAAAAAAAAAGGTCTTCACCTAGAATCGATCTCTACATATCCCACTTTTCTTTTTTTAGAAAATACCTTGAATTTGGGAGCAATAGGGAAATCAGAGATTGATTAGAGAACACCTTGTTTTTAGGAGCAAAATAGGAACATCAAAGATGAAACCGAAGTGAAGACTTTTTTTAGAAATCACCATGCTTTTTGGAGAAAAAAAATAAAAGACGAGATAAAAGCTCTTTTTCTTTTTTAAACGACATCAATTTTTGAAAATCCTTGCCTCGGCCCCTCAATTTGAATTTTCACCACTGTGTGAAGCTTGCTTCTGATTGAGAGCACGTATTTAGCTTATCTTGCTAATACTTATGCAGTGCGCGGCGGAACGAAAGTACTGCACGGGGGTTCTCGGCTACCTACGCAGCTTAGAGGGAATTATACACTTGAGGCAACAAGCATTTTAATTTTCAAAATAATGAAAATATTCAACACCCTAAGCTAGAGTAATAGAAATTAAATTACTGAAGTATTACGATGTCATAGAAGAAAATATTCAACTCAAAATTTATTTAGTAAATATGAAACTTTGTTTGCGTACATTTGTCGATTTAATTTGGACAGAAGTTTTTAATAAGTAAAAGCTTTGTAGATTTTAGAATGGAATTCTGATTTATATTTACGCCATATCACAAAATTCTTCACAATAAATCTCATTTTTGTCGGCAGCGTGGTCGAGTGGTTAACGCACCGGACTGATGATCAACATGGTCTCGGTTCAAAACCCACTTGCGCCATTCTGTTGTGTTCTTGGGAAAAACACTTTACGGCACTTTCCCCTGCTTGGTGGTCTTGACAAGCAGTTCTAAATTACAATAATATCTCTACTAAATTACAAGCGGACAGCAATATCTTGGCATCTCCGGAAGCAGGTCGGGGTAATTGCCTACCCTATGTATAGCGCCTCCGTCGCTTTCCTGCGAGTCAGGAGGATAAATATAGAGATTAAAATAAAAAAAATAAAAAATAAAAATAGAACATTTGTCACATGATAAAATATGATTTTTAACGATAATATCTTGTAGCCCAGTGGTTACCAAACTTTTGTGCAAAAAGCCACGTAAAGAATTGTAATAAAAAAAATGGACATTGCAATTTCAACTAACGGTAAGCCTACTCTCTCCTAGAAAATATTAAAACTGGTTTTCATAAATGCTATGGAGAAACCTAAAAAGATTTTTATTTTCGATGCAGGTCTTAAAAAATGGTAGTTTTTTTTAACACGTGTAAAGATCTTTTTTGCTTTTCACCAAGGTTTAAATGGAGAGAAACTTTTTTTTGTATTTTTGAAAATCTATTGTCAGCAAAAATCCGACCCGCAATAAACTCTTTCGAGCCTCGTTGATATTTGTTATAAACTTCAATTACGTCATAATGCGTATTATCAGATTAATTCATTTGCAAAAACGTGATCAGTTCAGTTTAATTGGTTTTGGTTATCTGAAAATGTTGAATAAACGAAAGCTTATAGAGCTGAGTGGTATTTAGCTGAGATTTAGCTGAGAGTAGAGTTAGAGTTTTCAAGAATTAATATTTGTATAAGCTAGTAGTATTCGACTAACTTTGTGGCGATTAACTAATGTCGATGGTCTATGTTTCTCTAATAAATATTCATTAGTGAAGTTGTTTAAAGTTTTTTTTTAGAGAATTGATTTTGGGACAAAAATAAATCTGAGAGCAAATGGAAGTGAAGATCTTTTTTTTTTTTCTTTTTTTTAGAGGACACCATGAGTTTCGGAGAAAAATATGCAAGCCAAAATCAAAGCTCTTTTTTTTAGGCAACATCAATTTTTGAAAATTCTTGCCTCGAGCCCCTAAATTGGAATATCCACCACTGCACATATTATGCACCTTTCTAGCGTCACAAAATAGAAATCGTATAATTGTGCTTCAAAAAAAAAAAACTTAAGTATTTTGAAAAAAGTATAACAAGTAGCCATAAACAGTAATAGCTTTAGTACTGTAGAGTAGAGGCCAAAAGTAGCCCCCCATAAGCAAAATACTGCTCTATTTTTTCATAGCAGTATCATGACGGTGACCCCGTTGTTTTGTATAGGGCTACATTTTAACAATAACATTGCTTTAATAAATGTACCCAATTTGGCACTGTTGGTACATTGTACAGTGTAGATTACAGTTCCAGTCTATAGTAAGTTATAATCTTGTATTTTCTATTATATTATATGTGGTGTAATTATGTAAAGTGTTTAGTAAAGTATACTTTTATATTTGGTTCGAATATAATAATAATTTGATGGAATCTATGCTAAGTTGTTAGGCTAGATTGTACGACCTATCCTATGTAAAAGTTTAGTTCAGCAAAACAAATTTAACCTAGTTATTGAGCTAAAATTTTAAATTCATTACGTCTGACGAAGTGAATGAACAGCATAAAGTAGTGTAACGTTATTTTGCAGCGTAACAAAAACTTTTCATTCCTCGTCACCTGACGAAGTGAGCAGTAGTTCACAAAAGCTAGTGCGACTAAAAAAAATTGTAACTTTAACGATTTTTTACATTATCCCGTTTGTTTTCTTCGCTTTCCGCTTTACTTTTTGCACGTTCACTTTCAGTCTGAACCGGCTTTTATCTACCATATTGATGTCACTCTTTTCCAACAACTCGGGCCCGTTCCCAGAACACAAGACGTGGTTGAAGGCACATCGGGGTAAATCGGAAAGCAAAGAACCAGGTGATGACAAAAAAAAAGTCTTTATTTGTAAAATAACTTCATTTATTTCTACCTTTTTTGGTCTTCACTTGGTTTTATGGTCCCGATTTTACTTTTTTGTCAAAGATCTCTGGGTTATGTTTATTCAGGCCCGGCCAAGTAATAAAAATTATTGACAATTTATTTATATGCTAGTAAAAATTAGAGGAGCACAAAAAAATTTGAGGGACATGACTCCCTATTTCCGCTCATAGAGACGGGCCTGTTGACAGCTTTATCCTATTTATACTGTATTTATATTCTTATAATTATTCTTTTTTTTAAAGCTATAAATTGTAAATCCAGACTTATAATGCAAGTAATTGCTAAAACTTTTTTTCTACAATATGCATTTACTTATTTTTGTATTACCGGTACCAAACGACACATACTGTCAGGATCACCGTCTGAACTGACCAATGTCAATTGTTTTGCCTTTTTACATAGTCAAGACCTTATTTGATTTTTGCTTGATTTTAAATGGATTTATATTCTCCTCCTTCTTCTTTTGGCCTTTTCCTTTAATCAGGGGTTGCCACAGCGTGTGATGTTCCTCCACAGCGTCCTGTTTTCAATGTCCTTCTCCCTTGAACCAACTTCCCCCATATCTTCCTTTACTACATCAAGAAATCTTCTCTTCGGCCTCCCACTTTTCCGGGTAACTCCATTTCCATCACCCTTCTTCTTACATACTTCTGGTCTCTCCTCATGACATGTCCATACCACCTCAGCCTGCCCTTCCTCATCTTCATTCCTAACCGTTCTACCTTAACTGTAACCCTGATGTATTCATTTCTAATCTTATCTTTTTTTGTCACTCCAATAGCAAACCTCAACATTTTCATCCCTGCAACTTCCATCTCTTCTGCTTGTTTCTTTGTGACTGCCACCATCTCAAGTCCATACATCATTGCTGGTCTCACCACCGAACTGTGCACTTTTCCTTTTACTCTAGCTGGTAACCTCCTGTAGCAGATTACTCCCGATACTTTTCTCCATTCGTACCATCCTACCTGCACTCTCTTCTTTACCTCCCTTTCACAACTACTACTTTCTTGCACGGTTGATCCCAAATACATAAATTCCTTTATTCTTGGCACTTTTGTGTCCTCCAACTTTATTGTTCGTCGTTATTTCCTTTATTTACACACAGATATTCGGTCTTTGACCTACTTACTTTCATCCCTATTCTTTCCAACGCATACCTTCAGTAGTCTAGTGTTTACTTTACTTCTTCCCTGGTCTCTTCACAAATCACAATATCATCAGCAAACAGCATCGTCTACGGTGGTTCTCTCCTTACTTGATCCGTTAGCCTATTCATAATCACAGCAAACAGAAACGAACTTAACCCTGATCCCTGGTGCAGTCCGACCTTGCCCTTGAAACTTTCTGTAGTTCCTACTGCACACCTCACCACTGTTTCGCTTTCCTTGTACATATCCTGTACAAGTCGCACATATTTTTCCTGTATTCTTGATTTTCTCATAAATACCACATCTCTTCCCGCGGAACCCTGTTGTAAGCTTTCTCAAGATCCATGAATACACAATTTAGCTCTCTTTGACCTTCCCTGTGTCTTATATTGTTATTAAACATATAAAAAATATAAAAGTATACTTTATTAAACACTTTACTTAATTACACCACATATAATATCTTATATTGCTGTTCACTGATCTCTACTCTATCCCTTAGCCTGACTTTAATAATTCTTTCCCATATCTTTATGGTATGGCTTATCAGCTTTATTCCTTTGTAGCTTCCACAGCACTGTGCATCCTATTTGTTTTTATAGATTAGGATAAGCATACTCCTTTTCCATGCTTCTGGCATTCGTTCACCCTACTAACAGGTTGTTGGAACAGTCTGGTGAAAAACTCTATTCCCATCTCTCTCGTGCACTTCCAAACTTCTACTGGCAACTTGTCTGGCCCAACAACTTTGCTTTTTTCATCTTTCTCAGTGCATTCTTTACTTCTCTACTGACATAATTTACCTCTTTGTTAACAACTTCTACTTCCTCTGTCCTTTGCTCTCTGTCATTTTCTTCGTTTATCAGTTTCTCAAAGTACTCCTTCCATCTGTTTAACATTGCCTCCGAACTTATCATCACATTACCGTTTTCATCCTTCATAACCCTCACGTACTGTACATCTTTCCCCGCTCTGTCACTCTGCCTAGCCAATCTGTACAATTCCTTTTCACCTTCTTTTGTTTCCAATCAGCATATAAATCGTCATACGCACGTCCCTTTGCCATTGCAACTGCCTTCTTTGCTTTACTTTTATTTTCTTTATACATCTTTTTAGTATTTTCATTTCTTATTTTATCCCATGCTTTTTTGCCTCTTTCTTTTCTTTTATGCTCTCATAAACTTTCTCATTCAACCACCATGTCTCCCTGTCTCCATTTCGTTTCCCAAATATTACTCCCAGTACAGTTTCAGCTGTTTTTCTTAGCAGTTCCGCTGTTTTGTTCCACTTATCAAGTAACGCATTCTTGTCTCCCAAAATCCTAGTCACCTCTTGTATAAACGCTTCTTGATTTGCGACGCATTCATTTACCATTACCTTACAATTGCACATTTCCTTCAGGTTCCTCCTTCTGCACATCACATAATCTACTTGGGCATTTTTTCCACCACTTTTATACGTCTCCCTGTGTTTGTCTTCTTGAAATAAGTTTTGACAAACGCCAAATCTATCCTTATGGCAAAATCCACAACCATTGACTCTTCCTTATTTCTTGTTCCCGCACCTTACCTCTCCATTATAATCTCATCCCCTATGTTTCCTTTGCCCACATGTCCATTTAGGTCTCCACCTAGCACTATCACCTTCTGTTTTGATACATTTTTTATCAATCCATCCAGATCTTGCCAAAAATCATTTTTCTCCTCCATGCTGTTGCCAACCTAATGAGCATAAGCATTTACTATGTTTAGTATCGATCCTTTTTACCTGCAATTTCATAGCCATTAGTCTGTCTGACACTCTCTTCACCTCTAAAACACTTTCAAACAGCTCTTCCCTCACCACTGTCTTTATCCCATTTTTTTACCATCAACTCCATTGTAGAATAGTTTGCAGCCCCTCCAATGTTCCTCACTTTACTTTCTATACACTTTGTTTTCTGTAGGCACAGTGTATCTACATTCCTTCGCTCCATCATGTCTGCCAGCTCTCTCCCCTTTCCAGTCATTGTTTCTATATTTAAGTACCAACCCTTATGAGTGTTCGTCTCCCTTTCCACATTTCCCACTGTCTCTTCACTCGCCTTCCTCCTCTCTTTCTCTTGTTTTCACTAAGCCCAGCAGTAGCATAATTTCCACAGGTGCCCTGCCGTGCGACACCTGAGGCGGTCGTTGGTAACCCGGGCCTCGACCGATCTGGTAAGGATTTATCATCACAGCGTATCATAATGTTTTGGCAAAAAAGTTTTAAGCCGGATGCTTTTCCTGCCGCAACCTTTCCCATTTATCCGGGCTTGAGACCGGCATCAGGAAACACTGAAATGTGCCCCCGATGGTTGGTTTGTTTGCGTTTTATGCGTCTAACTAACGATTAAATCTAAGTCTAAAGAAAGTCTAAAGGAAGCTAATAAAAAATAAGTAAAGTGAAAGTAAAAAACTAGTAAAAAATAAGAACAAATAAACGCTTAAGTCTAAAAGAAGCACGTTTCTAAAAAATAAGCACATTAGAATTTTTGGAAATAATGTTAAGAAAAATAATTTCAAATTGTTGAAGTTAAGCACAATATGGTAACCCTGCACACTGTATTTTATATTTTAATTATCTCTGCTATTGTTCTGTTAAAAACCTTTAAGGCAGTGATTTTCAACCTTTTCGCACCTGTGTCACACTTTAGGATCATTTCAAAATTCGCGGCACACTTGGACCAGAGTGCTGGTTTTTGTCCCTAAAAAGGAGTGTTATCTAAAAAAAACGTCTTTGCTTTGAATCTGTCTCGGATTTCTTTATTTTCGTCCCTAAAAGTGGTGTTCTTTAAAAAAAAAGGTTGCGGAGCAAAGAACAAATGTTTTAAAAAGTTTCGCGGCACACAGGTTGAGAACCACTGCATTAAGGGATATAAGAATTTGATTGTAAAATAAAACGGTTTAATTATAATGTCAAAAATATCAAAAAATTAAAATTATAATGCCTTCGCTAAAGTACAGGGTGTCCATAAAGTGTCTTTAGAATTTAAAAAAATTATTACCAAGTGAAATGATGAGATATCGCAATGAGGGTTGTTTTATGTTAATCAGTATTTCATAAAATTTTTATTGACACATCAGTATTTCATAAAATTTTTATTGATTTCTAAACATTTAATTAAAAATATCCTTACTCTATTTAATACACTTCTATATGGCCACCATTAGTTGCACGAATCACATCTAGACGGTACTCAATTTCCTGCCATGTTCGTTGTAGCATAGCCTTATCAATGGTTGCAATGGAATTGGAAATTTTTTGTTTTAGGTCAGTCATGTCCTGTACTTTTGTTTGATACACAATATCCTTTACGTAACCCCAAAGAAAGAAATTCAGGGGAGTGATGTCTAGTGAACGTGGTGGCCATGGAATCGGTCCATCCCTTCCAATCCATCAATCGGGAAAAGTTTCATTGAGGAACTCACGAGCATATAGTCCCCAGTGTGATGGTGCACCATCTTGCTGGAATATGATGGTTAGTTGAAAGTCAATCAGTTGTGGTGCCACATATTCGGTCAAAAGGTCAAGGTAAATATCTGCAGTAATTGATGCCTCGTTAAAAAAAAATGGCCCAATTATTCGATTGCACATGATTCCACACCAAACATTCACTTTTGGACTATCGAAGTTCTCTACTCGCATGGGGGTTTTCCGATCCCCAAATTCTTACATTGTGTTTGTTTAACTTTCCTGAGACATGAAAAGTTGCCTCATCACTAAAACAAACTCGCTTGAGGAATGCTTCATCCTCAGAAATTCGTTGCAGCATGTTCTTTGCAAATTCTTTTTGTCTTGTCATGTCGTTTGGCTGAAGTGCCTGTAACATTTACACTTTGTAAACATACAATCTTAAATTCTTGTGTAGGACTTCGTGCGCTGTTGAACGTGGTAGTTCCAATTGTCTGGCAGCAGTACGGATGGACTTCATAAGAGAACGTTGAAAGGCTTGCCTTACACGCTCGATGTTTTCTTTAGATGTTCTTGGTCGCCTACTCCTCCTTGTATCGAACCCTGTCTCCATAAATTTCTTGTGCCATAAACGAATTGAAGGACATGATGGTGGGTCCTTCCATACTTGCTTTTGTAGTTTCATTGGGTCTGAACATCTGATTTTGTCTCAATGAACCAGAATACACATTGCGCTTTTTCTTGAGGAGCAGTCATTTTATGGAGGTTCAGTTCATATAACTCAATCATTAAACATAAGGAATTTTAATTAAGAAATTTTATCTGAAACAATAAATTTTAGTGTCAATAAAAACTTTATGAAATACTGATTAACATAAAACAACCCTCGTTGCGATATCTCATCATTTCACTTTGTAATAATTTTTTTAAATTGTAAAGAGACTTTATGGACATCCTGTACTTTTGTTAAGTTATAATCACAATCATGGTACACGTATGTAGAACTGTCTCTTAAAGGGTTAAAGCCCGTTTCCACTACAAGCGTTGGCGGCATTATGATTTATTGATTCCGGCAGCGTGCTTGAGTGGTTAGAGCGCCGTGATTGCTATCGACATGGTCTCGGTTCAAAACCTACTCTCGATATTCTGTTGTGTCCTTGGGAAAGACACTTTACTGCACTTTCCCCTGCTTGGTGGTCTTGGTAGACAGTTCTATACTAAAGTCATATCTTTATTAAATTTCAGGCAGACGGCAATATCTTGGCATTTCCGGAAGCAGGTCGTGGTAATTACTTTACTAGCGCCTCCGTCGCTTTCCTGCGAGTCAAGAGAATAAATATAGAAGTAAAATAAATTAAAAAATATTTTTTGTTTGTCTATTGCTTTTTTTCCACCCTTAAGCGTTGAGAGAAATAATACAATCAATAAACAAAAAAATAATAATTTAGTCAACGCTTGTAGGAGAAAAGCTCTTAAGGCTTTCTGTTCGGCTCATTTTGTTGCAAATTATTTTTAAAAATTGTGGTTTTGTTAAGCTAGTATTTTTAAAAAATAAATGGAATGTAATCAATGTTGTAGCATACACGCTTTTATGTTATTTCAACAATCCTGTAATGTTGTTGCAAACATAATTCTGTTTTTTCTTTTTAACAAGCTCATCGATTTCCGTTTGTACCAAATCAAGCAATCAAAATTTAAAAAATACTGTCTTTGGCCATATCTTAAAAGCTTTATTTATGATCCCGTAATTTAAAAAAATGTTAAAAACAAGTGACGATCGATCTTTGTGCAAATGCACAATTAAATGCACACGTTGCTCAACGAAGAGCACATTTACATTGAAAAACCATTACAAAAGTTTAAGTATTTGCCATTACAAAACTTAGCGAAATTGAAGTTACTGTAGTTAGCAGCAAGATAACTGTTTGCACATCACGATATTTGTATGTTCTAACAACTGACAATTAGAACACTGTAACATTTTTAGGCTCATCCAGATGACGTAGAAACCCTCAAAGCCCCAATTCGTGGAGGATCTAAACGTGGTCGCTCTGGGACAATTGAGAAACAAGGAGCTCAGTGTAAACTTTCTCGGCAAAGCAGTATACTAACTCATTTCGAACCGTTTGATTAAACGAAAGCTGTTACCTTGTTTTAAAGGTAAATTGGCGTTAATAATGATGTAAATAGTAATGTTTGAGCTATCCTAGTGATACTGTAGAGTTACAGAGTCTCTAGCGTAGCCTACCGCGTGTAATAATGGTATGACATTATTAATGTTTTGATCAGGGCCGTTTAAATGAATTTATTTTACATAAGGTTTATGGTCTATGACACGATCCCTGCTAAGCTGGTGGAGTCCAAGTATTTTCCTGAATTTCTAAAGTGCCTTAATCCAAAATTCAACCTACCATCAAGTCAAACATACGCGATGATAAAAACACCTTTGATGAGTTATCTTATTATTTTATTTGTAAGGCTTATTTTGTTGCTCTGTAAAGTAAATTATTTAGCTACGTACTAAATAGTAATTACTATAGCTGCTTAATTATAGTAGCCCACTTGTGCTATAGGCCAATATTATATGGTTTAACAGCTAGTAAAAAAGTAACAAAGCAAATCTTTCAATAGAATATTTGGTCTGTCTGATAAAATGTGTTTTTCACGCAATAAATAACGATACGACGCGTTATTACTTTGATTAACTTATTAATACGTAGCCAACTAATGTTCAAATTTTTTAAAGCATTTAGGCCTACTAATTTTGTGCATAAATGTCTAGCCGATTACTGGTCAGTGCACCACCGATCTTTCCTAGGAATAACCGTACACTGGATTGACGAGAACTCTTTTAAACGACGCCACACTGTTCTCTGTTATAAAGAGCTTTCCGGGGCACATAGGTTTGATGTGCTAGCCGATACAATGCAGCAATTTCACGGAGCATTTGACATTGAAAGCAAGGTAATACTAGCAATAAACATATTGTTTTGTGTGCTCTTCAGTCTATTTTTTTTATGTGCATATGCCATAAATATGTTGTGCGATCGAGGGCACATCAGAAATGTGTTTATATTCAGAAAATGTAATGCCGTTTTGTAATGGTAACTTTACATGCTATTACAAGTAAAACTTTTTGATTGCCATGCGCATGCTTGTAGCAATCTTTTGGCAAGATTTGACAGAGTGCATTTGCTTTTCCGTCACACGAGTCGAGATTATCGTGATATGTTGCGTTTATATGCTTAAATCTGTTTGTATGCTATCCCCGGTTTACCAAATTTGCAAAAGTTTTTGTTGAAACTCAGGGCAAATATATTACCGTAAGCAGCTATGTTGAATGCCAATGTTTTTTCAGGTTGTAAACACTACTACCAACAATGGCCCAAACTTCGTTTAAGGTTTTTGGGAATTCGGCAAGCAACAAGAGAATAACAATGAAGACGACACAGATGTCCCATCCATTCCAGTACAAGTTATTAACGTAAGGGATGAATTGCATAAAATAAATAATTGTAAAGTATCTTTGCCAAATCATTATCGATGCTGCGCTCATACCTTGAACTTGTTGACTATTAGCAACGTTATGCCCAGATGGTAGGTGCTTTCTCGCAGCCTGGGCAGTGAGTAAGTCTGTTCATTGGTGTTAAAGATGATAGACCGAAACCAACAAAGGGTATCCATCCATTCCGATGTTCAGCGTGGGTCTGCTAATCGGCAAACGTCATTTACAGGACGGGGCAATGCCTGTATAAAACTCCCCTTTTCAGGGCACATTGCCAACAAGTTCCGAAGACCCACTATTCTTCAGCTGAACATCGAAGACCTCACTGCAAGCAAGATGAACGTTCTTCATCACCTCGCTATGCAGTTTGAGACACTCGTCATCCTACTGCAGGAGACCCACTGCACTGATGCAGAAAAGTTGGTACTTCCAAACTACCAGCTAGCTGGGTCTTCTTTAAGCACGAAGCATGGCCTTGTCACATTTGTCCACGAGCGACTGAGATACACGCTTTTGGACCAATCTCCACCGACATCGGAGATCGAGTGGCTGTGTGTGAACGTTGATGGCTATAAAATAGTCAATGTCTACAAACCACCGCCAACCTCGATTGCAAACCCTGGATCTCCCAGTGTTTCCTCACCCCTGTCTTTACGCTGGCGATTTTAACTGTCGTCATGCTGACTGGGTTACGATGAGAACAGTCCGGACGGTGAGTGTTTGGCTGACTGGGCAAGTATTAATTGTCTTGCCCTCCTATATAATGCCAAGGACGCTGCCAGTTTTTATTCCGGCCGCTGGAACACTGGCACCAATCCAGACCTAGCTTTTGCTAGCGCAAGTCCAAACAGTTGCATACCGGATAGACGTGTCCTTGACAACTTCCCCAGGTCACAACATCAACCTTCGCTTATCACACCACCAAGGTTTGCTATGGCAGTGCCAAGCATGCCTGTTAAGCGATGGAACTTCCGCAAGGCCAAATGGAGTCACTACATTGCTTTGACAAATAAATTCGCAAAGACTTTGTTGCCGCCTGATTCACTTGATGTGGATGCGGCTTACCAGGACTTCTGCAACACCATTAAGAAAGCACCCAAAAAGACTATCCCATGCGTGTATTGAAATAACTATATTCCGTTTTGGGATGCAGAGTGTAAGTCTTTCAATAAAACCTTCCTGCAGACTCCTCAGGGAGACGACTCAAGTTTGGCTGCTACAGCTCTGCTTGCCAAGCTTGACAGAAAGCGTAGGGATCGATGGTCCGAAGCAGTTCGGAGCATTGACTTCTCACACTTTAGTTGAAAAACATGGAGTATTTTGAACAACCTTACTGGTAGATCACGACACTCTCCTCGTCACCGTCTCGTTTCGGCCAATGCTATTGCATTTTAGCTGGTTAGAAATACGAGGCTGTTGATCGCAAATCATCTCGACTTGTCTCTGAAGAAGTGTCTGACCTTTGGAGGGCCACAACAGCAGACGCAGTAAATATCTCTGACAATTTTTCACAGAGAGAATTTACTGCTGCCCTCCAACATTTAAAACCAGGTAAAGCTCCGGGACCTGATTCCATCTTCCCAGAGCTTATACTCTATGCTGGAGCTGCTTTGAAGTCCTGGTTACGTGACTTCCTTACTTCCTGTTTGTGCCGACTCAAAATTCCCAAGATCTGGAAAAGAGTGCTTGTGGTCGCAATCCCAAAACCAACAAAGTCCGTGGGGGACCCAAAGAGTTATCGACCGATATCTCTGCTCTGTGTCCTACAAGATCCTCGATAGGCTTATCTACGCCCACGTTGAGCCATTAATCGATCCACTGCTCCCTAAAGAGCAGGCTGGGTTCCAACACAGGAAGTCAACTGTAGATCAAGTTGTTCTGCTAACCCAGAATGTCGAGGATTCTTTTGAGGCCAAGAAGAAGGCCGGTGCCGCATTTGTCGATCTGACAGCTGCTTATGACACTGTCTGGCACCGTGGCCTTACCTGCAAGCTGCTGAGACTTCTTTCGGATAAGCACATGGTCAGAATGATTATGGAGCTTGTCCGAAATCGAAGTTTCACCCTTACCACCGGTGACAACAAGCGAAGCTGGCTACGCCGTTTTAAAAACGGCGTTCCTCAGGGATCGGTCTTGGCTCTCTTCCTATTTAACATCTATACGTACGATCTTCCTTCCATGATTTTCAGAAAGTTTGTTTATGCTGATGATTTAATATTGTTGCACTCTTCTGGAAACTGGAAGGACTTGGAGGGGAGTTTAAGCCAAGACATATCTACACTTTTATCGTATCTCCAGACTTGGAGGTTGAAGCTCAATCACACTAAGACGGTGACGGCAGCCTTTCACTTAAATAACCGAGAGGCCAAACGTGAGCTAAAAGTCTACAATAACGGTAGACTTTTACCGTTCTGTTCCAACCCTACTTATCTTGGGGTAAAACTGGACAGATCTACGTAGTTGAATTGTTCAAATAACTATACTCGCGTGTCACACTGCTGAGGCGACTCGTAGGCTCGAGATGGGGTGCTGGTGCTAAAACACTACACATAGCCACCTTGTCTCTAGTCTACTCAACAGCTGAGTACTGTGCGCCAGTCTGGTGTCGCAGTGCTCACACTCGCCTCATTGACAGTGTCATGAACAATGCCTTGCGCATAGTCACTGGATGCCTGCGTCCCACTCCAACGGACCACCTACTGTACTCTCAGGCATCCAGCCAGCTGAGCTTTGCCGACTGGGAACGACACTCTCCTTGGCTTACTGTGGATCTCTGGACCTTGATCATATCTTGCATGATCTTTTAAGTGGGTCCTCAGATACTCGCCAAGTGAGACTAAGATCCAGACGCCCGTTTGTGCCAGTTGCGCGGAATCTTTTGGACAACCTTGCCCGACTTGGCATTCACGCTTCTGAATGGACAAATCACAAATGGAAAACGGAGTACTGTGAAAATGCTTCCAGGCTCCGTGCTTTTGTGCCTGAGACCAGTGCCAGGCCTGTTGGGATGGGCTTACCCCGAGTAGCTTGGGTTAAGTTCAACCGCCTGCGGACTGGTGTTGGGCGATTGCATTCGTCCATGCACAAATAGGGTCTCCCTCCTTCACCGTATTGCGAGTGTGGCGCCTCTGAGCAAACCGCAGACCATGTACTAACAGCGTGCCCTACACCACATGGAGCACGAATGTCTGACAGTTTTGGATGACAAAACTCGATGCTGGCTTAACAACATCACTGCCAGCATCTGATTCAGGCAGTACAGCAGTCTGGGGTAGCAAAAGGATAAACCCTCGGCCCCAGTCCTGTTTGTATCTGGCCTGTAATGGATACCCTTCAAACGACGAGCGACGTCTGCACCAACGACAAGCCACCTCAACGTGGTGGTGCGGTCCCCTTCCCTGCACTGGGGAGGGTCGAAATGGCTTGTCAATTCCCCGAGGGTCTCATCCTCGGGCGATTCTCTTTTGGACAACTCTTCTTCTCGTTTTTTATCCCTGCTGTCCAATGCGCGGTCACATATGGACAGCATTTTTAAACCCTATTGACTGCCCCCTATTTCTACTTTCTTTCGGACAACTCTTCTTAGTCCCTCCTTCCACCCCAAACCTCTTCTTTACTTATCCCACTTATCGCTAATTCTCATCCTTATGCTTCTCATCAGTGGCGACATTCATCCCAACCCTGGCCCTATAGACCCCTGCTCTGTCTGCTCCCGTAGAGTCATCTGGAAAAACAGATCGGTACAATGTACCAACTGTTCTCTCTGGGTACACTTCTCCTGCTCTGGTCTTTCTCCCGCTGATTTTCGTAAAATCTCTCCGAGACACTCTTGGACTTGCCCAATGTGTCCACCCTCCTCTCAACCCCTTCCCTCCCTCTTACACCCTAATCCTGTTTCTTCATCCATTCCCACTCCAAATCTCCCATCCTCACTCACAAACACCCACAAAACCATATCTTCTAAAATGAACTCACACCCCAAAACAACCACGAATAACCCCACTGATCCTTCTAATCACCCCCAACTAATGTTTACTTACCCTCCCTCAGCATCATCTATACCTCCTCCTCAAACCCAACATACCATCTCTCCACTTAACAATCCTCTTTCCATCCTTCCTCTCCCTCTCGAAGCAACCTTCGAATCCTACAGTGGAATGCTAATGAGATTCGCCCTCGTCGTACTGAACTCATACAATTCTTGTCTCATAGTCAGTACGATCTCATCTTCGTGCAAGAGTCACACCTCTCCTCTGACTCCACTTTCCGCATACCCGGTTACAAAACCCTCCAAATGAACCGTTCTATGACAAGGAGAGAAACCACCAACTCTACGGGAAACCTAGGAAGTGTTGTACTCATACTTATCAAAAACAGTCTAACCTACACTGCACTCTCCACACAATCCCTCTCCTCCCTCGATCCCAGTTCCGATTACTTAGCTATCACAGTTAAAATAAAAAGAGCCTCACTTTTCAACGTCTATTTCCCTCCTATCCGCTCTTCTTTCGACTCTCGCCCAAAATCCTTCTTACCCTTTTTCTTACCATCATCCTCTACTACTTACATCTTTGGCGACTTTAACAGCCATCATTCATCCTGGGACTCCCACTCACCGGAAGACCAATCAGGCAAAGATCTGTTCGACTGGCTCCTTTCTTCTGATCTTTTACCCATCAACAACCCCGAACATTATACTCTACTACACCGTGCCACCGGAAACCGCTCCTACCCTGATCTCTCTCTAATCCATGCCCAAATAGCCTCTAAATGCACATGGCAGACCCTTCCGGACCTCGGCTCAGATCATCTTCCTATCTCCATCACTATTCCCACTTCCCCCTTAACTAACTCTTTCCACCGCCCCCCTCATTTAACTACAATAAAGCTCACTGGGACGACTACCTTACTTATATTAATACCCACTGCCCTCCTCCCTCTAACTTTACAACACTCTCTCTTTCTGAAGCCACCCACACCTTTACCAAACTCCTCAATGATGCTGCCACTTCTGCCATTTCTTTTGGCAGCATCAATCGTCCTGCTAAAGCCTGGTGGTCTTCTGAAGTCGCAGATGCCGTCGCGAAACGCCGAAAGGCATTTGCAAAGGCACACTGTTTTGAAGAAGACCTCCAGAACTATATCTCTATTAATAGATATACCTCCACTGTGATATCTAAGGCTAAAGCTAAGTCATGGCAGAAAACTTGCTCTAGCCTTTCTCCTAAAACCCGTCCCAGTGAAGTCTTTTCTCTACTTCGCTTAATCTCTGGCTCCCCCTCCCCAACTACTTCTGACCTTCCCAACTTTTCAAACTGCCATACCCCTGTAGATTGTGCCAATCATATCTCTTCACATCTACAGTCCCATTTCTTTACCCAAACCCCAAATGTTTTTGAAGCACCGAGAAAGCTGGAATGAATCATATCAGAACCGCAAATTGCAACACCCTACATTCCACTTTCTGTTCACCATTCTCCTTTCTTGAACTCTCCACAGCCATCTCTCAACTCTCAACCTCAACCTCTTCAGGCCCTGATCAAATTACCTACCCTCTTCCAACCCACCTCCCACAATCTGCGTTACATTTTCTTTTATACATCTTCAACCTCTCTTGGTCAACACACCTTCCCATCTACCTGGAAACAATCAACAATCATCCCCATCGTCAAACCGGGAAAACCCTCTGACTCACCTTCCTCATATAGATTCATTTCTCTCACTTCCTGCACCTCCAAACTCTTCGAAAGAATGGTTTTAGGACGACTAACCTGTTTTCTCGAACAACAAGGCACTCTCTCACCCGTGCAAGCTGGTTTTAGACCTGGTAGATCGACTGTAGATCAGGTTCTCCTCTCTCAGTCAATCGCAGATTCCTTCCATCAATCTAAACCAGGCGCACGTACAGTCCTTGCCACTGTGGATTTTGCGAAAGCCTTTGACTCAGTTTGGCACTCTGCCCTTCTCTCTAAACTCCTCTCATTAGATCTTTCTCTTTGCTTTGTCAAATGGATATGATTCTATCTCTCAGATCGCCGTTGGAAAGTCCGTATCTGTAATTCATACAGTCGTCCTTTCCGTCTCCGAAGAGGAGTTCCCCAAGGTTCAGTTCTAGGACCAATTCTCTTCTCCTTATATATCAACGACTTTCCTACTTTCCTCCCTACATCTGTTAAAACCTCACTCTATGCAGATGACCTAGCCATTTGGGTTCTCCCCGAGTGTTGAGTGTGCAATTTCCACTGTACAAGCTGCCCTCAATAGACTGATGGAATGGTTCTCAAAGTGGCGCTTTCCTCTCAAACCCCCTCAAATGTGAAACATCCTTCTTCAGCCTTTATCCCTACCAATCACGTATATAACCCTCTCTGTACATTCTTAACACCCCACTTAAATTTAACCCTTATTCAACCTTTCTCGGTGTAACCTTCGACCGCACTCTCTCTTTCAAACATCATGTCCTATCCTTACGGAAAAAGTTTCACAGCCAATTCCGTGCTTTCCGCTCCATTGCCTCTGCCTCCTGGGGTCCATCAAAAGAATCCTTATGTACCTTATACAAAGCCTTCATTCGCCCCATCCTTGCATACGCTTCCCCAGGCTGGTTTCCCTTCTCATCTCCTACCCACATCACCTCCGTAGAGAGGATGCATAGACTTCCTGTAGAGTAATCACAGGTTGTCTATCGTCCACTCCCATCCCTCTTCTTCCTCCACAACGTGTCACCCTCACCCACCAATACCTCTCCTTCTTTGAACGAGCCCTCCGACTACCTTCAACCTTCCCCCTAGCCTCTTTAGCAAATTCAAACCCCCGAACACGTCTTAAGAAAGGCTCATGGAGATCCTTCTCCCGATCACATAACCTTACCCCTAACCTACATCTTGCCCGTGAACCTTTAATTCTCTGCCCTCCTAACCCCCCTGGTCTACCCCATCTACTTACACAATTTCACTATCCTCTCATCCCCATGCTCTCGCAAAGACCCCCCTCCCTTCGCAACACCACAGCTACCTCCCATCTTTCCACTCTATCTCACAGCGATATATCTGCCTGGACTGACGGTTGATTCACATTTGACAGATAACTCACATTTGAAAGGGATAAGAGGTAGACGCCACTTGAAATTGTCTTTCAAGTGGCGTCTACCTCTTATCCCTTTCAAATGTGAGTCATCTTTATTTAGTTTTGACCCCTACCAATCTTGTCTTAAACCCTTCTGTTGATTCTCAACACCCCACTTACCTTCAACCCAAATCCGATCTTTCTCGGTGTAACCTTCGACCGAACCTTTTAAACACCATGTTCTATCTTTACGAAAGAAGTTTCACAGCCGATTTCGTGCCTTCCGCTCTATTGCCTCTGCCTCCTTGGGCCCCTCTGAAGAATTCCTCTGCACACTTTATAAAGCTTTTATTCGCCCCATTCTTGCTTATGCTTTTCCAGGCTGGTTTCCCTTCTCACCCCCAACCGTATCACCTCTGTGGAGAGAATGCACAGATCCTCCTGTAGATTATCACTGACTGTCTATCATCAACTTGTCCACGCCTATTCTCCTGCTACACCTAGAAGCACTTCATTCCCCTACTTCGAGTCACTCTCACCCATCAATCCATTTCGTACTTTGTATGTGATTTCAGACTGCCTCCTTTTCGTTTAAAATATCTCTCTCATCTTAACCCTCGCACACGTCTCAAGAAACGATCATGGAAATCCTTCTCTATTTCCCATAATCTTATCCCTAATCTACAATTACCTCGCGAAACTCTAATCCTATGTTCTCCTAAACCTCCCTAGTCTATGCCTTCTTACTCTATCTGATGCCAACTTTCCTCTCTGTGTTCACGTAACGACCCTCTTTCCATCCGTAATGCCGCTGCTGTTTTTCATCTATTCACTCTCTCTTATAGCGACATCACTACCTGGACTGATGGCTAGGTTTCCGGCGGTTTAGGAATGGAAGGAGCAGGGATTCACATTAAATGTACGAGGGTACTAAGTGTCTCCTTGCTGCCTCTCTCTCCTTCTCGGCTGGGTGCTGACCCTCTAGCTATAGTGCCGAGACTTATGCCATTCTTCGCGCTGTTGAATGGTGTACAGTATTTCTCACGCCTCGTTATTTGCCTTCGATTCCGTCACCTTATTCTCTGACTCTTAATCTGTCCTGACTACTCTTTCTATCCCTTTGCCGTATTTAATATCCAAGTCTCTCTCTGACACCCTATCTTTTTTCAACTCTTTATCTAACTCTAAGCTAGTCCATCTTCAATGAATACCGGGTCATTCTTTCCTTCCAGGCAACGACCTAGCTGATTCTCTTCCAAAAGTCGGTGCTACTTATGACCCCTCCTCCACACCACTATCCCTCTCACTTTTTATTTTTTTCCAACGTCTATCCCTCTACACCAGATGGATACGTGGTATCAAATCTTGCAAAAAAAAGAAAAAAAATGCGATTACATCATGAAAACTTAGAAAAACTATATTATATCACAAAGTAAATTTTTTCAGAAAAATTTTTCCTGTCATTTTCCTACTAATAAAATCACGTTTATATTGTAGAAAATATATAATAAACAAAGACGTTTTTTTAAATAGTTTTTAGTTTTATATTTCAATCATTCACACTTACTAGAATAATTTTTCTTATTTACTTTATCTATAGAATTCTCATAGACACGTGAAATATTTGATTATTCAAAACCGACTACTTCTTCGCTGTCTACAAGTCAAAAGATGGAAAAAGTTTACAAAATAATCTTGAGTACAAGCAGTTTGGTGTTTAATAGTGAACTATTTAACTTTTTTATGTATTGCGCCACAGAAATTAAGTTTATTTTACTTTTGTTTTACAAATAATTGCTTCCACTTGAAAATCTAAAACAATTTTTATTCCTTTAATTGCTAGCTAGGGTATGCAATATGTTAGTTTAATTGTTAGCTCCCCAGAAATTAAGTTAGCTATGCGTAGTGTTTTAGCACCAGCACTCCATCTCGACCCCACGAGTCACCTCAGCAGTGTGACGCGCGAGGATAGTTTTCTGCGCAATGCAACTAAAAGGTGACGAAACGTTAGCGATCAGTCCAGTTTTACCCTAAGATAAGTAGGAGTTAGACAGAACGGTAAAAGTCTACCGTTGTTGTAGAGCTTTACCTCACGCTTAGTCTCTCGGCTATTTAAGTGAAAGGCTGCCGTCACCGTCTTAGTGTGATTGAGCTTCAACCTCCAAGTCTGGAGATACGCTGACAGTGTGGACATGTCTTGGCTTAAAGTCTCCTCCAAGTCCTTCCAGTTTCCAGAAGAGTGCAACAATGCTAAATCATCAGCATAAACAAACTTTCTGAAAATCATGGAAGGAAGATCGTACGTATATATGTTAAATAGGAGGGGAGCCAAGACCGATCCCTGAGGAACGCCGTTTTTAAGACGGCGTAGCCTGCTTTGCTTGCTGTCACCGGTGGTAAGGGTGAAACTTCGATTTCGGACAAGCTCCATAATCATTTTGACCATGTGCTTATCCGGAAGTAGTCTCAGCAGCTTGCAGGTAAGGCCACGGTGCCAGACAGTGTCATAAGCAGCTGTCAGATTGGCAAATAGGGCATCGGCCTTCTTTTTAGTCTCAAAAGAATCCTCGATGTTTTTGGTTAGAAGAACAACTTGATCTAGGGTTGACTTCCCGCGTCAGAATCCAGCCTGCTCTTTAGGGAGCAGTGGATCAATTAATGGCTCAACGCGGGCGTAGATAAGCCTCTCGAGGATCTTGTAGGGGACACAGAGCAGAGATATCAGTCGATAACTCTTTGGGTACCCCACGGACTTTGTTGGTTTTGGGATCGCGACCACAAGCGCTCTTCTCCAGATCTTGGGGATTTTGAGTCGGTGCAAACAGGAAGAAAGGAAGTCATGTAACCAGGACTTCAAAGCAGACACAGCATGGGTTATAAGCTCGGAGCAGATGGAATCAGGTCCCGGAGCTTTACCTGGTTTTAAATGTTGGAGGGCAGCAGTAAATTCTCTTTGTGAAAAATTGTCAGAGATATTTACTGCGTCTGCTGTTGTGGCCCTCCGAAGGTCAGACATTTCTTCAGAGACAAGTCGAGATGATTTGCGATCAACAGCCTCCTATCTCTCGTTTCTAACCAGCTGAAATGCAATAGCATCGGCTGAAACGGGACAGTGACGAGGAGAGTGTCGTGATCTACCAGTAAGGTTGTTCAAAATACTCCATGCTTTTCCACTAAAGTGTGAGAAGTCAATGCTCCGAACTGCTTCGGACCATCGATCCCTACGCTTTCTGTCAAGCTTGGCAAGCAGAGCTGTAGCAGCCAAACTTGAGTCGTCTCCCTGAGGAGACTGCAGGAAGGTTTTATAGAGGGACTCACACTCTGCATCCCAAAACGGAATATAGTTATTTCGATACCCGCGTAGGATAGTCTTTTTGGGTGCTTTCTTAATGGTGTTGCAGAAGTCCTGGTAAGCCGCATCCACATCAAGTGAATCAGGCGGCAACAAAGTCTTTGCGAATTTATTTGTCAAAGCAATGTAGTGACTCCATTATGAAATTAAGTTTATTTTACTTTTGTTTTACTAATAATTGCTTCCACTTGAAAATCTAAAACAATTTTTATTCCTTTAATTGTATTTAATTTGAGTGTCAATAAAATGTGTCGATAGTTGGATTTTATAAGCTTCTCTTGTTTTACAGGAGTTAAGAATAACATCGACGGAGGATGGCCAGATATCTTCTCTGGTCAATAAAGCGATAGAAGATTGGATGGTCACAAAGCCAACATGGAAAACACAAATGCAATTGGAATCTTCTCCCGTGTTTCATCTTGGGCTGAAGTTTTTCTTAAATACAATACTGGCATTCCAAGCTCTGCGGCAATAGACGCGTCTTCTCTGTCGGATCCGACGTAATGAAACCAAAGAGAGCGATTTCAACGTCAGAAAACTTGGAACGATTAGTATTTATTCGAGAAAACAAAAGGTGTGTGACCTCGCCAAATAATGGATAACAATTAATTTTTTGTGTGTTGTTTTCTCAATCATTTTGCAGCTTTTGGGTTGTTTTTGTATTAGTTTGTCATCAAATGAATAAAAAAGCAAAAGCCATTTAATTATTGCAAACAATTAAAATCGAAAAAAGATCTTTTATTGACTTTGCTTTTATTAACACAAGTTTTTGTAAGCTATTGATTATTTCTTGAGAAGTAGCAATATTTACTTTTTTTTAAGTTTTTTATATGTGACATGACTGAAATTTAGAGCTCGGATTGGACTGCGCTTATGATTTAAAAAAGAACATTGCGCTTCATATGATACGAAAATCATGTCGCGCGTTGCCCACCTGTGCTTAATATATCATTCCTAGATAGTTTTTAAAGCGCATTGCGCTTATTGCACTGCACTAAACATAATTAAAAAAACACATTGCGCTGCGCTTCACTAATTTTAATTGCGCTTTGCTAATTTAAGGAAAAATGCCTCCCACGTTTGCCTACGTTTGATATCTGTACGTTGTAGTTTGTAACGTGTTTCTTTATTTTCAGACTCGAGTTTTTAAGTTTAATTAAAGGCTCATTTCAGCAAACTGATTAGATTTTTATAGCAACAAGCACTCTCAATCAAGAAAATTTGCGTGTACGGAAAAAATTCACTGAAAAATTTTGAGAAGGTAAAAAAATGTTTCATTTTTAAAAATTTGACCCCAGTGTTAGTCCGCAAATAGTTTTGATAAGCCAAAATAGCTCTTGGCTTAAAAAGGTTAAACACTCCCGTCGTAAGTGAATAACATTTTTTTCCTATTTGTTGAATTCACTTTGCATTAAGAAAGATGTTCACTTTCAAACGTAATAGTGAAGACCATTTTTGGTCTTTGCCAAATTTTTTTGTAAAAATTTTATCTAAAACGCTAAAATTTGCCTTTGTGTAAAGTGTCTTTTTTTAAATCTTTGCTTTGTCTAAATCAAAATTTACAAACTGTTTTTGCATTTGATTTTGGTTTTGGTTGGGGCAAATCTAATACCATGCTTCATTCTTGCTAGTTTCAAAGAAACTATCTGCCTTTTGTACCCCGTGTTTTGAAAGTATTCCACGAAAATACTTTTACCCCTCAAGTTTTTGGTGTTCCCGGCTAAACTTTTGTTGAACCAAAATTTATTTTAACTATTTAACGTTTGTAATTTTATTTACCACAATAGATGATAAACAGAATTAATCCAAAGAAAATCAAAATATTACTTTAATGCTATTATTAAAGTCTTTTATCAGAAATCTATTACCCTTTTTCCAGTAAAGTTACATTGACAATATTATTTAACTGATCAAATTGCGATGCATGAATTTATTAATAAAATCGGTCAAATTTCAATTTAATATAGAAAAGAAAAGTTAAAAATTTAAAACCAATTCTATCATTACGAAAAATCAATTTTGACCTTAAAGGTCATCATCAGTTTGATGGTGACCTTTATAGGTCGAAATCGATTTTTTGTAATGAAACAGTTGGTTTTAAATTTTTAATGCTATTAGTGCGAAGTTTGCTTGTGGACTTGTTCAACAAAGCCTTTTACATTCAGCTTCGTCTTGATCACAGCACAGCGACTATCACTGCCTAGGCATATATCAAAGCGATTTACTATTTTCATTGTGGCGAGCAGGGGCGCCGCAAGCGGGGAAAGGGGCAAATTTACGCTGTTGAAAAAGGAAAGGTACAGGTGGGAAGATACAGAAGTATTAAATTAGATTTGCTCCTAAAATCTTATCGGTAAAAGTATCGCATCGAGTGAAGATAAAAACTTTTTCGCTGGTTCTTGATCATACCTTAAATTTGAGACGAAAAACCAGTTTTTTGAACGCAATTAAAAGTGATGATCTTTTTTTCATACATCAACATGATTTTGCGACAAAAATTGAAAATTTGGACGTTGATTGAAAGTAATGACCCTTTTTCGTTTTTTTAAAAAGCGCTTTGTTTTTTCGCTGATAACGGTTACGATTACAAAAAGTGTATTTTAAAGAAAAATTAACAAATAATAATAATGGCTTGTAACAATCACAAAGGATGAATTTATGATGAACATTATTGTGAACAGTTTGCTTCAATTTGTTAAGTTCATTTTAAAGCGTTTTTGAAAAGGGCGTTTGATTACATAGTTCAGGCGCAAGAAACCAAAAACTTTCAAAAATAAAATCTTATGAATTTAATTGTACTGCTGAGTATCGCAAAAATATGGCTAAAGAAAATTTGTTCCTTTATAAAATTAAATTCTTTTTCTATTTTATCTTAATATCTAATTTAATATCTTGTTAAATTTCATGAAGAAAATTTCACTGATGTCATGTCTTGGAAGAAGCCAAAATAAGAAATAGTTTCTTTTAAATAGACTCGATGTTCATGCAGCAATCACCCGATCGCCCGACAATCAAGCGACCTGCAGAAATAACTTTCCGATCCCAATGGGCCAATCCAGCTCTGATGGTAATGTAAACACGTTTTATTAAGATAGTGACTATTGTTTCGACTTTCTTATCAATTCAATGATTTATGTTTATTTAAAAAACAAAAAATTTGTTAAACTGTGAACAAAAGTTGAAAAATTTTCCCAACTTTCTTTAGGGAAACAAACGATGTTGCCATTCGTAAAAATTTTTTTATTGATTAAAAAAATTAAAAGCCAGATTGAGAATGACAAGCGTTAAACACTTGATGAAAACGAATCGATTGCTTTGACCAGTGCTCAGGTCAGCGATCTATTAGACAAGGGCTTCTTAAACTTTTTTGTTCTGCGACCCCGTTTTAAAAAATAAAATTTTGTGTGACCCCAATTAGTGGTGGATATTTTGATCTCGCACTTTGCAAACAAAAGAGGATTTGATCTCGCACTTTGCAATTTTTCTCCGAAAATCATAATGATCTCTAAAAATAAAGGTCTTCACTTCGAATCGATCTCCTTTTTCCGTATTTTCCTCATAAAATCATGGTGATCTCTAAAAAAAATCTTTACTCAGAATGGAACTGCGATTTATCTATTTTCGTCGCCAACTGCAGGTGTTCTCTAAAAAAAAAGGTCCGCACTCAGAATCAAGCTCCAATTTGTCAATTTTTGTCCCCAAATTCTCTGATTTGCCGATTACATGTGCAATAAACATTAATTTTGCCAAAAGTTCCGCGGCACTACTGGGATTAAACTTTTGCGGCACAAAGCACAAAATGCCAATTTGTTTCACGAGCCCAAAATTATTTTAGGCAACCCCATTTGGGGTCGCGACCCATAGTTTAAGAAGCCCTGTATTAGACCCTTCAAAGAACAGTTTTATTTATTTCAATTTTTATTACTATCGGCTGCCAAACTGTAATGCAAACACAATTAAAAAATATCAGGGAGAGAAAAAAAGAAAAACTTTTGATCATGCAAAAAAAAGAGAAAAATGCGTTTGCATCACGAAAACTTAGAAAAACTATTATATTGCAAAAGTAAAATTTTTCCTGTCATTTTTGCTACAGTAAAATTACGTTTATATTGTAGAAAAGACGTCTTTTTTGAACAGTTTTTAGTTTTTTATTTCAATCATTCACACTTACTAGAATAATTTTTTTTTTTTTAAAGCAGCTGCATAAAGATGAGAAACACCAGACTCGAGTTTCGCTCTCATTAGAGCTCGTCAGTGATAGGGTAGCGAAACTCGAGTCTGGTGTTTCTCATCTTTATGCAGCTTGTTTAAAAATTAATTCCAAATCCTCTTAATTCTTCAAAAATAATTTTTTTATTTTATCTACAGAATTCTCACAGACACGTGAAATATTTGATTATTCAAAACCGACTACTTCTTCGCTGTCTACAAGTCAAAAGATGGAAAAAGTTTACAAAATAATCTTGAATACAAGCAGTTTGGTGTTTAATAGTGAACTGTTTAACTTGTTTATGTATTGCACCACAGAAATTAAGTTTATTTTACTTTTGTTTTACAAGTAATTGCTTCCACTTGAAAATCTAAAACAATTTTTATTCCTTTAATTGTATTTAATTTGATTGAATGAATTGTTTCAGAGAAGTAATTGTTACGTCACAATTAAGCAATCTTTCGAAACAAAACTCACTTTGTTTTATTTCACGGCACTTGTGACGTTTTCGAAAATTAGTCATTGTGACGTTTACAAAAATAAAACAAAACAAGCAACTTACCAGACTCGCGATAGCAAACTCGCCCCCTTCCTTCACACGTCATATTTCCTAGTGGTTTGTTACAAGCACAAGGGATGGGTCCCCATGATGATGATGATGAACATTGTTGTGAACAGTTTGCTTCATCGTGAGGACTGAACCTGGGACAGTTTATATATCCATCGCATTTCCAACTATCATCACATCTGGTACAAAACAATGTCGACGTCATAAAGCCAATGACCGACGTCATAATCCGATACAAAATATAGATTTGCTAGTCAGCAGTAAAGTTGAAATCAGTGTTCCGTGGGTTGAACCGAACAAGTCGATTAGGGGGGAACTTTATTATTTGCTTCATCTGCTTTTTATTCATTCGAAAGTAAGATGCGGTAGTGAAAGTAAGATTCGTGTTTTTGTAGCTATTTAATTTTATATAATAAATATTAAGAAAGGAATTATTATTTGGATTAACTCTAAAAAAAAGTGAAAGCGGCAGCAAGAAGTAACAAATCTTTAAACGAAGTAAATTTGCTCAAAGAAGAACCTCCCCGGTTCGTGATTTAACAAGAATAAACTTAAACGAGCAAACTTTCAAAGATCTAAGTTTGCAAGAACAAGCATTCAGCAATTCCTATGATTTTTGCATTATTGACTCAAATCAGTTTAGTAACCATAAAAATTAGAAATCTGAATAAATAATAACAATAAATAATAAGAATAATTAATAACAATTCTAACAATAAAAACAATTCTAACAAAATTGATTTGTTATCATAAAAATTAAGTTTATTATAAAAATTAAAATTGACTCAAATCAGTTTAGTAACCATAAAAATTTCAGCCATATTTGCTCATTATTACGTCATAAAAGAAAAAAAAATTTTTTTGTCCCACTATTTAGAGGGAGGCAGTTGACTAGAACAGGGCTCTTCAAACTGGGGGTCCCAGTGGACATTATAGTGGCTCATTATAGTGGACAACAAGCAACATTATTAATTAATGCAAAGAAAATAAATGTCGTAAATTATAAAATTTGTTTGATCGAATTTGCTTTGTTTTGCAAATAAAAGATTATGAATTTATTTTGCTTCTAAGATTTAGGGATAGTGGTTTACTATCGCGCTTCGTTTTATTTGTTGAGGATTTGTTTTTTTTTATTAGCATTTAATTAAAACATGTCGTAATGGTGTAAAGCGGACATTAGCTGTTGGGGCAAAACGGTCATACTAGTATCCTAGCTAGTACTGGTAGTAAAGTTGTCTGTAGACGTATCATGGTTGTATTATACTGCAATAAAATTTGGTAAAGCTTGATATAATTAACTTTAGAGTGAGGTTAACTGGTTAATGATGATTTTGAGTTCGTTAGTAATTAATCAGCTAACTGTTTTTTAACTTGCAGAAAAGTATAGTAATTATATACCTATCTCAAGTGTGCTAAAGCCTGATAAAATTGACATTTCATTGCAATGGTTTGAAATTATAAAAGAACTACAAAACGCTTCGTCAGCTTTAACTTACAAGGACAATGATGTTAAAAAATGTCGTGAAGCAAGTTAGTTGGAAAAGTTCTAGCAGATTGAACATCTTTTGAAACAGTAATATATGTTTAGTAATTTTCTGGAGCTGTGGTCACCAAAGTACGGCTTGCGGTTCGGATCGAAAATCTGTCAGGCTCGTCAAAATCTGACGCAAAGAAACTAAAATATAGAAAAGTATAAACCAGTGGTCACCAAGCTACAGCTGATCAAATGATTTCAAAATGAAACACTTTTTGAAAAAATAAAATCTTTTTTACTCAGTGTCTAGAAAAGTTTCATTAAAAATTATTTATTGATTTTTTTGATTTTTTTATCTTGCTTCGTTTGCTTTGAACCAAATAATTGAATAAAATTTGTAAAATTTTTGTCTTGTCTTTTTTCTCTCCAGACACGCTTGTGTCTTGAAATAAGAGGGAAAAAAATACTGCGTCAGCAATCTCTCAATTATTATTATTTTAAAATTTATTTCATCTCTATATTTATCCTCTTGACTTGCAGGAAAGCGACGGAGGCGCTAATACTTAGGGTAAGCATTTACCCCGACCAACTTCCGAAGATGCCTAGATATAGCTGTCCGCTTTAAATTTATAGAGATATAACTTTAGTATAGAACTACTTGTCAAGACCAACAAGCAGGGGAAAATTCCGTGAAGGTCTTTCCCAAGGACACAATAGAATGAAGCGAATAGAATTTGAACCGAGACCGTGTTGATCACAATCGCGTCTCTTTAACCACTCGACCACGCTGCCGATTTGAAGCGAAGACCTAATTTTGTGTGCATAACTGATTTGTTGAATACGATATTTATTAAATTGAAGTAAAAACTGTTTTTAGATAATTTGTTAGCTTACTGATAAGCTCTCCGCTTCTATTTTGACATAAAAAAATTTTGTTTAATTTTATTTTTATTATATTTTAACTTTATTTTAATTTAAACAATTTTAGCTTTCCATGGAAGTTTTATGAATAGACTACGGTTAAACTGTTGCAAAAACAGCAATTTACAATAATTTAGAGCAGGGGTCTCCAAAGTACGGCCCGCCGAGCTCTCTTTAAAAAACATATACAGTCACTTTGAACCACAGTTGGATAGAATTATGTCGGAAGTGCCCCAGTTTCATGTTTCTAATACTAATCAAGATTAACAAATTATTGGTTAAATATATATGTGTATGCAGTGACGGATATTCAAAGTTAGAGGCCCGAGGCAAGGATTTCCAAAAATTGGTGTTCTCTAAATAAAAAAAAGATCATTTCGTATTTCTATCTCGTATTTCTCTTTTTTTTTCCCAAAATCATCGTGATCTTTAAAAAAAAGTTCTTCACTTTGAATCGATCTCGTATTTCTGTGTTTTTCTCCCAAAATCATGGTGATCTCTAAAAAAAAGTCTTCACTTTGAATCGATCTCGTATTTCTGTATTTTTCTCCCAAAATCATGGTGATCTCTAAAAAAAAGTCTTCACTTTGAATCGATCTCGTATTTCCCATTTTTCGTCCCATGACCTTCTATAGACACGGCCTTATATTAGTAGGCCATGTTCGTCCCAACTTCATAATGACTTCTAAAAAACATACTAAGTAAAATGAAACTACATGCGGTATTTTCAAGGAGACCCGAGGTAACTGCCTCAATAGCCTCACCCAATATCTACCACTGTGTGTATGGTTTACATTTCAACTGTGTACTGCAACAGATTTTTTTAAATAAACACTTTGTTAACATTTATTTATTAACTGTTTTTTACGAATTAAGTTTTGGCTTTGGCCCAAGGAGGTCCAAAAAAATCTATACATGGCCCCCTGCTCGAAATGTTTGGAGACCCCTGATTTAGAGAAACTATAATTTTATTCCAGTAGTAAGTTAAAAATTTCAATTTGCTTTGTAAAATTGACGCTAAAGGGTTACAACTAATTGATTAGATAAATTGAAGAATCCCTGATTTGAATTTAAAAAAGAAAATACTCACAGTATTTATAGTTGTTTGAAAATTTACAAAAATAAACAAGAAATGAGTTTTTGGAAGTAAAATTTGATGCAATTGAATTGTGAAAAATTTTGACTTTATTTTGACTTATGAACTGACTGAACTCATTAGAAAGACTCATTGACAACCCAAACGAACATAAATATGTAAATTTTATAATGTAACAAAGCTCCAAAAATTTTTCACTTTATTGACTTCAGCCGGCACTACTTATTTTAATAAGAGTAATCATGTATCAATGAAATCTGTCACTGAGTTTCAATGCTATCTATTATTTGCGCTTTTCCAAAAGTTCGATAACTTCTGTTGTAGAAAAAATTACAAGAACCCAAAATGAGCACGGAATATTTTTTCAAAACTGTTAAAAAATCTGAAACTGGTACCGTAAAACGGGGTGACAACGGGGGTGACTAATACCACTGGTCAAAAAATGATTTTTTCGACTTTCGAAGTTAAAATTAAGATTCATTTTATTTTCAAATCTATGTTTTCATTTACAATATCTGAAAACTATCTCACTTTTGTTAAAATTAAAGCTACGAATTAACGCACAATTAAATGTAAAAATTTGAAACAATATTTGAGATACATATCAAAGTTTCCAAGGTCAGATTTTTTAAAAAAACATAAACCAGTCAATGTTTTCACTATTTTTGGTATTTGTAAACCTCGCCATAGGGAGACAAAAGCTTTACGAAAATCTCTTCCTTTGACCTAAGTTAAGCTCAAATGATTTTAAGTTCTTCTTATGCTTTTTGCAGGGTATCAGGTAGGGTTGTGGAGTCGGTAAAATAATTTCCGACTCCAAATTAACAAAACTCTTCGACTCCGTCTCCAACTCCAAGTGATAAAAATTTTTAGACTCCGACTCCACACCTCGGAAAGTTTCTTCTCCTACTTCATCTTTAGAAGACATCTGAAAATATTTTTGACACCAAAATTCATAACTTTGAAAAATATCATTTACAATTCACATATTAACTCTAAAAAAAAGCGTGGCATCTATGAGATCTTCTTTAACTGGCTTCGAAGTTAAAATTAAGCTTCATTTTATTTTCAAATCTATGTTTTTTTAGATTTTAAAATTGAATGTAATTCTTCTAGATTACTTTGTAAAAAAATAGAGTTTCGGTAATTCTTTTGCATCTGACTACAATAGATTAAAAACAGCCGCTCAAATTTGAAAAATTTTTTAAAAATTTGACCCTTGGAAACTTTGATATGTATCTCAAATATTGTTTCAAATTTTTACATTTCAAATTTTCAAATTTGTGCGTTAATTCGTAGCTTTAATTATAACGAAAGTGAGGTAGTTTTTAGATATTGTGAATGAGCCCCCTTAGGGGTCATTTATGGGGTGGGTTTTGTCACCCCAAACTGTATGAGCAAAAATGGGGTGACAAAAACCACCAATAAATTGAAATAATTTTCTTCTCTTTATCATATTTATACAATATTTTTTAAGTTTACCGAGCTTCATCACCCTGGTATTGCTTGCGCTCTCATCATGCCAAGATTGTATAAAACAAAATCTGATTCTCGGCTATACCTAGCAGGGCGACCTTATACCAGGGTTGTGGAGCGGAGTCGAAGAGTCGGTAGTTTGAGGGTGAGGTGGAGCCGGAGTCGAAGAGTCGGTAGTTTGAGGGTGAGGTGGAGTCGGAGTCAAAGAGTCGGTAGTTTGTTTTTTCATTGCTATAACGTTAACACAGAGTTTGTTCAATGTAACAACTGCGTCAAATATGATAATCTAACTCAATTTGTGTAAGAATATTACTGTTATTATTTATAGTTTACCATTAATATCATTATTATTTGTTAGCGTTAATATGGGTTTTTAACTTCATTTTGATTTTTTCTATTGTTGCTATTGGTTTGAAAATAGGCATATTCATGCGCAATGGTTAACAAATGTGAAGCCATTAACTGTTACTCTGGTTATGCCAAAGAAAAGAAGGATTCCAATATCACATTTCATACTTTTTCATTTAATGATGAAAAACTTTTTAAGCATTGGGTTGAAACGAATTGCAAGAAAAATTTCAATCCATCAAAGAATGCCAGAATTTGTTCTCTTCATTTTAAGGTTGAGGAAAAATAAAATTGGTCAAAAGAAGGTTGAAAGACAATGCATATCCTTCTATTTTTAACAATTTGCCTCTTATTATATATATAAAAGCATCCCCACTCGTTCAGGTGTCGCTTCATGTTCTTCTCGACATGAAAATGCAGCAGTCAGGCTGGAGGAACAATGCGATACTTTTTTAAATGCCGAAAATTTAAAATTTTAATGATCTTTTTAAAAAATGTCTAAAGAAATTCACCACCAAGAGTATTTGCTGCATCCAAATGATGTGGGAGTTAATTTGTTCTACTTATCACCACAACAACCTCTTTCCTTTAAAGCTTTAATATTTATAAATGCTGATCTAGAAGTGATCAATTACCAAAAGCAGCAAGTGATGCCACCACTTCTTACTAGCATATTATTTCCGACAATAAAATAACTCTGATTACAAGTTAAAAATTTGATGGCACTGGCAAAAAATGAAAAAGAAAGCGAAACAAAAAAGACCGAAAAATTTCTATTAAATATAAACAGATTGCTGAACGAATTTTTTCTTTTTACCAAAAATGACCAAATTAGATCTTTCATTCACTTTGTGATAGAACAATTTCAACTAATTTTTACCAGCAAGAAGCAGAAAAGATATTCATCGGAATTACTCATGATGTCGTACGTTATCTTTGCCACAAGTGCAAAAGCGTTTGAAAGATTACTTGAGAAGCAAGTCATTATGCTGCCTTTGATAAAAAATTTGAAAAAATTACAATGAATTTAGATAAAAAAATTGGACTACATGTAGATGACGAAAAATATTTACAAATGCGATACTCACAACTAAATGCATTTGATCGGAATATAATTGTTATGATTGATGAAATTTATCTTTCTAAACGTATTGAAGCTACTGGGGGTCATATCTTAGGTCTGACAGATTACTGCGAAATTGCAAGCACAGCTTTGTGCTTCATGGTCTAGTCCAGTGATGGCAAGACTTTTCAGTTGGGTGTCAAAAAAAAATTTTTTTTGTATTTTTTTCTCATCGCGTGTCACTTCTAAATAACAGTTTTTTAATTTTAAATATATTTATATCTTTTATTATTATTGTAAACTAAAGTGCTATCATCAATTAACATGACATAGAAGTTAATTATTATCACAATGCATCATAATGCTCGTATTCAGTGATGGATATTCAAAGTTAGAGGCCCGAGGCAAGGATTCCCAAAAATTGGTGTTCTGTAAAAAAAAGATCTTTGATCTCGTATTTCCCTTTTTTCCCAAAATCATCGTGTCTCAAAAAAAAAAAAAAAGTCTTCACTTCGAATCGAGCAGCTCGTATTTCCCACTTTTCGTTCCAACTCAATAATGATCTCTAAAAAAACATCTGCAGCAAAATGAAACTATATGCGGTATTTTCAAGGGGGGCCCGAGGCAACTGCCTCACTCGTCTCGCCCAATATCCACCACTGCTCGTATTAGGGACCACCGAAAACTTCCTGTTAACTTTTCACTAACGTGTCAGACAAATTCTCTTCGCATGTCACTAGTGACACGCGTGTCATAGTTTTTCCATCACTGGTCTAGTCACTTTCAAACGGATACCAAGACGTGGTCAGTATTTATCCGGTCAAAAATTTGAAAGCTAAAACTCAAACACAACGCTTTAATAAAATTATGTATCTACTGTATCAAAAGATTTATTGCATCTAAATTATTTTCAATAATGTTTATTTAGTATGGATTTTTAAGTTAGTAGTCTGTGAAATATTTTGATAAAGTGAGCTGCGTCACTCAGTCACTGCAGTTAAATGCATATTAGCGTGTAACTTTGTTCGATTGAACCAACTAAAGCTTCAAACTCTGTATGTTTAATAAAATTATTCTACAGTATTTTACTTTGTTGTGAGAGTAAGAGTAGAAAATTTAATTATATATGTAGTTAGCATATTTGACCGCTTAAAGATTCCAACTCAGCTTTTTTAAATAACATTTAAGAAATCGCATTTAATCGTCGTCGTCGTCGTCGTTTGAAGAGGTATCCACTCCAGGTCAGACACAAACAGGACTGGGGCCGAGGGTTTATCCTTTTACTACCCCAGACTGCTGCACTGCCTGGATCAGATGCTGGCAGTGATGCCATTAAGCCAGCATCGAGTTTCGTCATCAAAACCGTCAGACCTCGTGCTCCATGTGATGCCCGATGTATAGGGCACGCTGTTAGTACATGGTCTGCGGTTTGCTCAGAGGCGCCACACTTGCAATTCGGTGAAGGAGCGAGACCCCATTTGTGCATGGACGAATGGAATCGCCCAACACCAGTCCGCAGGCGGTTGAACTTAACCCAAGCTGCTCGGGGTAAGCCCATCCCAACAGGCCTGGCACCAGTCCGGGGCACAAAAGCACGGAGCCTGGAAGCATTTTCACAGTACTCCGCGTTCCATTTAAGATTTGTCCATTCAGAGGCGCGGATGCCAAGTCTGGAAAGGTTGTCCAAAAGATTCCGCGCAGCTGGCACAAACGGGCGTCTGGATCTTAGTCTCACTTTGCGAGTATTTGAGGACCCACTTAACAGACCATGCAAAATATGATCGGGGTCCAGAGATCCACGGTAAGCCAAGGAGAGTGTCGCTCCCATTCGGCGAAGCTCAGCTGGCTGGATGCCTGAGAGTATAGGTAGGTGGTCCGTTGGAGTGGGACGCAGGCATTCAGTAACTATGCGCAAGGCGTCATTCAAGACACTGTCGATGAGGCGAGTGTGAGCACTGCGACACCAGACTGGCGCACAGTACTCAGCTGTTGAGTAGACTAGAGACAAGGTGGCTATGCGTAGTGTTTTAGCACCAGCACCCCATCCCAAGCCCACGAGTCGCCTCAGCAGTGTGACGCGCGAAGATAGTTTTTTGCGCAATGCCACTAAATGGTGACGAAACGTGAGCGATCTGTCCAGTTTTACCCCAAAATAAGTAGGGGTTGGACAGAACGGTAAAAGTCTACCGTTGTTGTAGACCTTTAGCTCACGTTTGGCCTCTCGGTTGTTTAAATGAAAGGCTGTCGTCACCGTCTTAGTGTGACTGAGCTTCAACCTCCAAGTCTGGAGATACGATAAAAGTGTGGACATGTCTTGGCTTAAAGTCCCCTCCAAGTCCTTCCAGTTTCCAGAAGAGTGCAACAACGCTAAATCATCAGCATAAGCAAACTTTCTGGAAATCATGGAAGGAAGATCGTACGTATAGATGTTAAATAGGAGGGGAGCCAAGACCGATCCCTGAGGAACGCCGTTTTTAAGACGGCGTAGCCTGCTTTGCTTACTGTCACCGGTGGTAAGGGTGAAACTTCGATTTCGGACAAGCTCCATAATCATTTTGACCATGTGCTTATCCGGAAGTAGTTTCAGCAGCTTGAAGGTAAGGCCACGGTGCCAGACAGTGTCATAAGCAGCTGTCAGATCGATAAATACGGCACCGGCCTTCTTTTTAGCCTCAAAAGAATCCTCGATGTTCTGGGTTAGCAGAACAACTTGATCTACGGTTGACTTCCCGCGTCGGAACCCAGCCTGCTCTTTAGGGAGCAGCGAATCGATTAATGGTTCAACGCGGGCGTAGATAAGCCTCTCGAGGATCTTGTAGGGGACACAGAGCAGAGATATTGGTCGATAAATCTTTGGGTCCCCCACGGGCTTTGCTGGTTTTGGGATCGCGACCACAAGCGCTCTTCTCCAGATCTTGGGAATTTTGAGTCGGCGCAAACAGGAAGAAATGAAGTCAGGTAACCAGGACTTCAAAGCTGCTCCGGCATGGAGTATAAGCTCTGGGCAGATGGAATCAGGTCCCGGAGCTTTACCTGGCTTTAAGTGTTGAAGGGCAGCAGCAAATTCTCTCTGTGAGAAATTGTCAGAGATATTTACTGCATCTGGTGTTGTGGCCCTCCAAAGGTCAGACACTTCTTGAGAGACAAGTCGAGATGACTTGCGGTCAACAGCCTCGTATTTCCCATTTCTAACCAACTGAGATGCAATAGCATCGGCTGAAATGGGACAGTGACGAGGAGAGTGTCGTGACCTACCAGCAGGGTTGCGGAGTCGGAGTCGGAGTCGGAGTTGGAGTCGGTCGGAGTCGGAGGTTTTAGGGAGGAGTCGGAGTCGGAGTCGGAGTCGGATTGTTAAGAAGACTAGGACTCGGAGTCGGAGTCGGAGTCGGAATATTTTATCCGACTCCGACTCCTCATGTCCAATTTTTTACATATTAGTGATGTTAACCGCACAACTTACGCGGCCGAGCGCGCCAGTGTAATGCAGTGCAGTAATCTTTTTAAGATAACCTTGCCGCGTATCGCGCGACAAAGCGTGCAACTCATAAAAAGTTTACATTTTAATTTGTAACCAAATAGTATTTTGCGTAATGCTATGCTCGGGCAGCCTATTTAGTTGTTTCCCTTTTTTCAATCCAATGATAGGAAGCAAATCCCAGGTGCATAATCAATTTACTAAACTAAGCAGCCTCTTTTTATAGTACGTGGTACCTTGACATACGAGTTTAGTTCGTTCCGTGACCGAGCTCGTACCTCAATTTGCTCGTATGACAAAGCGAATTTTTCCATTGAAATTAATGTAACTGCCACTAATCTGTTTCATCCTTCAAAATGCCCTCCCCCTTTTTTTTAAATTTTGACGTGTCTTTAAATAAGTACTTCCTCCAACAGAAGCGAGTGTTGAACGTCTGTTTTCATCACTACGGCTCATCAGAACAGACCAAAAGGCTGCAATAAAGAAGAAACTCACAAAAACAATTTTGTTTTTACGAGCAAATTATTAAATTAAAATTTTTGAAAATTAAAACTTACTCTTCGTGCTCTATTCTTTCAAAAAATATCAACCAAAAGTTTAAAACCAAGGTGAATTTTTTAATAATCTCCTAATATGAATATCAATAAACGGCATGTTCTGTCTCGTACAAAATTACAATAATTGAAATATTCATGAGATAGAAACTACAGACCTCCTTTTATTTTGTTTACAAAATCCGACAAAATTCACATATGTTCTTACTATCAATATATAACCATGAATTAATGTGAAGAAGATGGACTCTATGCCATCAAACTAATGGCTGAAGTTTATTTAAGAGAAATAAGTATGAGCTTATGATTGGTACGGAAATATCAACGTTTTTCTCTGGAGTTTCTTTATATGCAATGGGTGATTCAGGAAAATTCTAAAATTAGTCGCATTTTATTGTTTTTCTTGTAGTCAATAATTGTGGATTTAAACTTTTAATTCATTTGCATATGGTTTTTTGTTTCTTTTGCTTTTATAAACTTTTGTTTTCAAATTTTTATTGTCAATAAATTCCATAGATATTACTAACATTTGTAAAAATTTTTACAATTACAAAATTTTCATATTTACGTTTTAAACTCATTACCTACTGATAAAAACAAAACTATGCCACCTAAAACAAGAAGGACCAAACTCGAATTTCGCTCTTGTTAAAGCTCGTCAGTGATGCATACCTCATTGAGTTTAGAACCGATTAGATGTTGTTCTACGTGCAGGAGACAACACTCAGGGTCTAGTCCTACACAAGTCATTAATTGTATTACATATTTAGTTTCGAGTTATGTATGCCATTTCGAGTTAGTTTTCTAAATGTGATTTGTATTAATGTTTCTTTCAAACACAGTAAGAATTATAGTTAATGGGTTGTGTATATAATAGAATTATATGTATATACTGTACGTATTTATCAAAGCATAAATATAACAAAAAAACATGTTGTATTAAAATAGTTCCAACAGATTGCTTCGCCTGTGAGCTCATCAGGGAACACAACAATTAAAAAAAGGAATATTATTTAGTTGAAAAAAATAAAATAAGCAAAAATTAAAAGTTAAAATAAATTTTTACGCTTCAGATGAAAACTCGAATCTTACAAAAATAGCGCTACCTAAAGTTTAGGTTTAAACAATTATTTTACTCAAGTTAGTGATTGATTAGCAAATAATTACTTTTGTTACGAGATATTAAAAGAAAACATGCTGTGATGTTGCGCACACTCGTAGATGTATTAAACTTGGCCAAGCTACCAAAAAGATTAAAGTGTAGAAAAGTTTATGGATTATCAGTAGGGCAATTTTTTTATGACCTAATTTTTCCTAAAATATGACTTAATATTTCCTAAAATATGACTTTAAATATGACCTAATTTTTTCTGTCTGGTTCTTAAAAACTATGCAGCCGAGTCGGAGTATTGAACTCATTATCATTTATTTCGAACAGTTGAACCGCATAATCAAGTACGAATGGACATTGTCTTTGTCAAAATTGCGTCCAGGACATAGCATTTTTTTCAGTATAGAGAAAGAGCGTTCCACAGAAGCCGAAGTTGGCTGTGCTCTTTGAAGCAGCGCTACCTCAGCAGGAGAATGATCTGGTAGATGTGCACCACTACCGGCGGCAATTTTAAGGAAGTCGCTACCTCTAGCTAGACGACTTTGAACATAATTTTTTATCTCACATGGGTCGTCACCAAAGTGGAGATTTTGAATGGCTTCCGAAGCAGCAACAATTGTATTCGATGAATTGGTAATTCCCTTGATTAGGATGGCAATATCTCGGTAGTTACCATAGATTTGCCTTAATTCGACGAAAACTGCAGGTTCTGCTATGGCTTCCTTTGGCCGCTCAACCAGTTTTCCACCATCTTCAAAATTGTCAACAATGTTTTTGATAATTTGGAAGTTTTCTGCGTAGTAGAAAGATGCCTCCAGCCACGTGGCCCAACGAGTCAAAACAGGTTGTGGTGGTGCCGGCAAACCAGCTGCGGTGAACAAAGCATGTCGGTCTTTGTTTTTTATGGTTGCTGCTTTTATAGACGATATCAAATTGTCTGCAGCTTTAAAATGTGCACGTATATGCTCAGCACAATTATGCAGCAAATGTGCGATGCAAGTAACATATAGCAGGCGTGGATACAGGATTTTTAATGTTTCAGCTGCTTTTATCATGTACCTTGCGGCATCACTGAGTAGCAGCAAAAACTTCTCACGAGCAATATTCATGTTCTTGAGGGTGTCGTCAACAATTGTACAAATATTGGAGCTATTGGAGTTGCCATTTAATGGTTTGCAGTTGACTAAGTATGTTTTTTCAAGTTCCTCCATCAGCCCTGCTAAAATATTGACATACTTTTGACCAGATACTTCAGCCTCATCTACGACCAAAAACAATGCTTTTGCAGCAAACAATTCCTTAAGGCGTTCAGTTTCTTTAGCAGCCAATTCCTTAACATGGCTTCGACATGCTGATTCAGAAGGGCAATGCTTCCCCAACTCTGAGTTTAATAGCTTTTTAATACTGGCATGCTGAAGCTTATAAAGTGGGATGTCAGCCTCTAAGAATGCCGTTACAACCTTTTTTGTAAAATCCCGTTGGCAAATGGGGACAAAAGACTGTTTGTTTAAGGTCTTTTTTGCCGGTGCAATTTTCTTTTGGTGTTTTACCGATTGTCGATGTTGTTCCACGTGAAAGCGCTTGTCAAATCTGACGATGGTGGCACAAAGCTGACAATAAAGATCATTCTGGGGATTGCAAGAAAACTCTTGGGGATATTGCTTTACATACCTTTTTGTTTTTACTACTTTTGATTCTGCAGTTTTTCACATACTGTTTGCTAAAACTTGCTGTTAAGGAACACTTACTAATTCATAAGCTTGCTAAATAAGCTAAAATGCGTTAAGAAACACGCACGTGTTAAAATAATTTTCTTTTGCTTGTGGTTATGACGACATAATTTATTTTCTAACTTGTGACTTCTAGCCTAGCGCTTTTACGAGTTTCAAAAGCATTACGACTCTTTCGACAGTTGATGGTGTTGTAGCAAAAGAGCAATATCTGTGCTTGAGACTAAAATTACAACTTGCAAACTAGTGTGGCTGATTCGTTAGAACTTATACAAGGAAATAAATTAATTAATTCGATATTCTTGAGCAAGATAACTATGGCGTCACAGAGTCATAACAATAATGGAGATAGCAAAGCTTTGCAATCGTTGTTGATCTAACGTTCTGTCTTTGCACCATGAATATCCTACTGAATATGGGAGCAATGACTAAATTTATGACTTTTATGACCGAAAATATTTTTTATGACTTATGGTGTAAAATATGACTTTAATATGACTTTTTAACTCCGTTATCAAACATCGTACGAAAGTTTTGATTGAATTTTTGGGTATTTCATAAAAAACTAACCTTCTAAAAAAAATATAACTTTAATGACAAAAAATTGCCCTAATTATCAGTTAAGAGCAAGAGTTATAAAAATTTTTTTTATACTGTATAAAACATTAGTATGGATCATTCGGTAAGAGAGAGTGTTATAAAAACTTTTTTTATAAAGATTCTTTTATAACACATTCTTTTAACTAATGATCCATAAACTTTTTACGCTTCTCCGGTAATCTTTTTGCCATACATCTATGCGCAACATTACAGCATGTTTTCTTTTAATATCTCGTAACAAAAGTAATTACTTGCTAATCAATCAATGACTTTAGTAAAATAATCGTTTAAACCCAAACTTTAGGTAGCGTTCTTTTTCTAAGATGCGAGTTTTCATCTGAAGCGTAAAAATTTATTTTAATTGTGCCCCTGATGAGCTTTACAGGTGAAACAGTCTGTTGGGACTATTTTAATAAAATGTTTTTTTTAATATTTGTGTTTTGATAATCAGGAATAATCGCTCTGACTATTGAAGCGATTGAGCACTCTTCTGAAGAACAACAGTAATTAGCAGTTATATATGTATATACACTCATATACATAATTTTTCAAAGTAAATATCTATTTATGTATTTAAAAACCTTACTTATTTTGTGTAACTGTCAACTCGAAAGGATGATTTTTGCTTAGTTAAATCTAATTTAAGAAAAATACTTTGTTCATACTAGGGAGTCGGAGTCGGAGTCGGAGTCGGAGTCGTAGTCAAACTTAAAGTCAGGAGTCGGAGTCGGAGTCGGCATTTTAGAAATTTTAGGAGTCGGAGTCGGATCTTAATCTTCCGACTCCGCAACCCTGCCTACCAGCAAGGTTGTTCAAAATACTCCATGCTTTTCGACTAGAGTGTGAGAAGTCAATGCTCCGAACTGCTTCGGACCATCGATCCCTCCGGTTTCTGTCAAGCTTGGCAAGCAGAGCTTTAACAGCCAAACTTGAGTCGTCTCCCTGAGAAGACTGCAGGAAGGTTTTATAGAGGGATTCACACTCTGCATCCCAACACGGAATATAGTTATTTCGATACCCGCGTAGGATAGTCTTTTTGGGTGCTTTCGTAATGGTGTTACAGAAGTCCTGGTAAGCCGCATCCACATCAAGTGAATCAGGAGGCAACAAAGTCTTTGCGAATTTATTCGTCAAAGCAATGTTGTGACTCCATTTGGCCTTGCGGAAGTTCCATCGCTTAACAGGCATGCTTGGCACTGCCATAGCAAACCTTGGTGGTGTAATAAGCGAAGGTCGATGTTGTGACCTGGGGAACTTGTCAAGGACACGTCTATCAGGTAAGCGACTGTTTGGACCTACGCTGGCGAAAGCTAGATCCGGATTGGTTCCAGTGTTCCAGCGGCCGGAATAAAAACTGGCAGCGTCCTTGGCATCATATAGGAGGGCAAGACAATTAACACTTGCCCAGCCAGCCAAGCACTCACCGTCCGGACTGTTGTCGTCGTAACCCCAGTCAGCATGACGACAGTTAAAATCGCCAGCGTACAGGCAGGGGTGAGGATACACTGGGAGATCCAGGGTTCGTAATCGCGTTGGCGGTGGTTTGTAGACGTTGACTATTTTATAGCCATCAACGTCCACTCACAACCACTCGATCTCCGATGTCGGTGGAGATTGGTCCAAAAGCGTGTATCTCAGTCGCTCGTGGACAAACGTGGCAAGACCATGCTTCCTGCTTAAAGAAGACCCAGCTAGTTGGTAGTTTGGAAGTACCAACTTCTCTGCATCAGTGCAGTGGGTCTCCTGCAGTAGGATGACGAGTGCCTCAGACTGCATAGCGAGATGATGAAGAACGTTCATCTTGCTTGCAGTGAGGCCTTCGATGTTCAGCTGAAGAATAGTGGGTCTTCGGAACTTGTTGGCAATGTGCCCTGAAAAGGGCAGTTTTATCCTGACATTGCCCCGTCCTGAAAAGGACGTTTGCCGATTAGCAGACCCACACTGAACATCGGAATGGGTGGATACCCTTCCGTTTTGGTAGGTTCGGTTTCGGTCTATCATTTTAAAATCAATGAACAGACTTACTCACGGCCTAGGCTGCGTGAAAGCACCTACCATCTGGGCCCGCATTTAATGATTTAAAAAATATTTAAAAAAGTAAGTAGCGGTTAACAATTTTTATCTCAGAATTATGAAATATGCAGTACTAGATTTTGTTTTATGAACGAGATTGTCTTTATCGTAGGCCTCATGTTGGTCGCTGGGAAAATTTCTAATCCAATCCAGATACAACTATTTAGAAGTCCGTGGGTAAGGCAACTGTGTGTTTTCTCTTTATGTTTGATTTTAATTCGTTTTATTGATTCATAGATTACCGCTTCTTATCGCTTGATTGTTAATTTTCATTTATATTCAATATTCTTGGTTACTTTTGACTTTTCCTTTATCGAAGCCAGAATCGATAACTCACTTTGCGGCAATCGGCCAACTTCAGCGCCGTTTACCGTTACAGGGACCATAAACAAATATACGAGTATGTCGTTGTGCATGAAATAACGTAAATGTACAGTATAATCGCTCTGACAACTGCACTTGACTGAAGAGCACCGAACACTTACATTTATATTTTTCTATATTGTAGACATGTTAAATAGAGGGACTAGTATTTCCTATGGTCTTTATCTGTAACTTGTTCCCAAGTTGAAACTTTAGTCCCACTATATTTTGTGAAATACGTGATAATGAAGGTTTATTTAGTTTTATCCCATCGGGCTAAGACAAATACACAAACGTTAAATAGACTAAAATTTTTCCTACCATTGCAAAAACACTTAGTGAGCAGATTATTGGTCAGATAATTAATATGGTTTGCTTGTAAAAGTGCAGTTTTTATAAACACAATTGATTATTTGAAATGATAAGTTTGAAATAAGCTAATTGGCAACTAGTTAGACAGTGTAAAAAAATTCGGTGCTATTCTAACGTGCGATCTCACGAGATTGAATGATCTCAGGTTTAACGATTGGGTTAGGGTTAGACGATTGAAGAAAATATTATTATGCTTTTAACCCTAAACCTAACCCTATCCTGAGATCGTTCCATCGGGTGAGAACACACGTTAGAGTAGCACCAAAAATTCATATATACTTCATGTTTTTGAAACAGTAAAAAACGGTGGCTTTTGAATACACAGGTACTCTCATCCAATTGAAGATGCTTGCCAAGATAGTACAAAATTTTTATATTCATTTTTATACAAAATGTATGTATTTTTAAAGTTCTGTTTATTGTATAGAAAAATCAATTTATTACCGTTGTTGACGACGAGAAAAAAAAATTTTTTTAAATTAAAACTTCTTGGAATTATTTTAAAACTTAGAAAAACTAAATTTATACCAGCCTGGTAAACCCAAACAAACGATTCAGGAAACCGTTAAAATTTTTTTTACTATAAATTGATGGCCAAATTTTTTTTAAAGTGAATTGAAAGCTAAAAACACATTTGGTACTGGTTAAGTATGTGGTCTAACATCTCTAACCCTAACACCAATGGCGTGCGGTGACCTCTGAGACTAATCATGCAATTGGCATGCCAAAATTAGGTCATAAAATTCTGTATATTCAAGACCAATTTTTGTCCTAGATTCAAGGTGATCTCTAAAAAAAAAATTATTGCCTGAAATCATTCTGGGTAATGCACTTTTTGTCTCAGAAATGCAGTGATCTCTAAAAAAAAAAGGTCATCACTTCTAACCAGTCTTCAATTTCTTACTTTTTGTCCTAAATTTACGATATTCTCTTAAATAGCAAAAAATAGATCTTTGTCTCGCATCGGCCTCAGATTTCATTCGAAACAAGTAATATTTCTCACCGAATTCAACGATATCTACCTCATCGCGTGAAAGTTCGTCTTGCGATTCCTAAAATTTGGTCATGCAACACATGACTTGCATGCCCTGACCGCACGCCACTACCTAACACAAAACCTAACCCTAACCCTAACCAGATCTTTTAAAAGTTAGACCGCATTATTAACTAGAAGTTAGTCAACAGACTTTTTTAAAAATGATAGACCGCATGTTTAACCAGCACAATACATTCAATTCGAAGTGAAGATTTTTTTATTTTTCACTTTTATGTGAAGTCGAATTATTTGAATATTACTGTACAATAAAAAAAGCGTTGTGATAAAGTGTAAACTACATGTATTTATAGCCAGGAAAAGATGGAAAAGATCATTTCTAAGCTTTTCATCGGACACACTTGTCAGGAGATAAGTGTCTATGAATAAAGGAAAAAAATTCAATTAATTGTCAAATAAAAATAAACGAAGATCTGGTGTGGGCTAAAAAAAGAACAATTGTATTGCCCATGGCTAATACGCAATTGTATTATTGCTTCATTTCAAACTCTGTCGATTAATGGTTTTCCTGACACTGATGCTGAAAATCTTCACTGATAGACTACTATCTGAGCTGAGTACAAAGTTACTGAACCAAGTAATAGCATCAACAAAGGCTTTTCTAAACTTAACGCCTGATAATAATCTACATGTCGTTAGGTTTTTTGTGATGTCACCGTTTACTTTGTGCATTACTTGATTGCATCTCATTATCGATAAAAACTGACTGACTGTCGGGAGAAATTTACAGAAAAAGCAAATAAGCTAAAATTTTCATATAAACAAAACTTTTGAAGATGCAGTTGTACGCATGCGGCCCGTTAACAGTGTAAAGCTATGCGGCCTGATAAAGGTTAAATTGAATTAGCTTTCATTTTTTAAGTTTTGAAAAAAAAGTTTTTATAGAACTTAATGGCTCTGCTTTTTGTATAAAATTATGGGAATATGTGTTGATTTCTAGATTGTTTCAACTGATTTAACAATTACTTTTAATATTTTCCCAAAACTAAGTTCTCTGTCTATAAAGTTTAAATTGCAACGCGAGAAAGCAATATAAAACTTCTCCGAAAAAGCACAAGTTGAAACTGAAAATCAGAAATACAAGATTGAAATGATTGCAAAAATTTTATTTCTTAACAAACGTTTGAGCTTCAAGTACAACATCAAATTCATTTGAAAGTATTTTTTTTACTTGATTTCAACGATCTAATTTGTTTGTTGTTAAATATTTTTTTGCAAACGACAAAACACAATTCTTACCTGTTTACATCTTTCCTACTCAGGCAATCAACTTTTCCATCATTTGTAGAATTAAGTGAAATACATTGATAAAGATTGTCCCAAACATTTCCACCTTCAGTGCGAAGACTGCATTGAAACTCATCCTCGGAACAAGAACATTCTATTTCATCCGAACCATCTTCGCAATCTTTAACTCCGTCACACATGTATTTTGCGGGAATGCATTTTGCCAATCTATTGCTGATAAATTTATAAGAACCATACTGAATAAAGAAATTTTAAAGTATAATGAAAATTTAATTGCTAAACTGTATTTAGAATTCATTTCTATATTTATTGATGCAATTCATAATATTATCTATCTTAAGAAAATTATTTAAAAATATATTTTTTAAGCTATGTTTGCTTTCTAAATTTGTTGACATAATTATTTTAAAATAAATTGATTTGGCCCTATTGATTGATTTAATTGTATTCTTCTCATTTTAAAAGAGTAAAATCGTGACTCTAAAAAACCGAAATATTCCCAAGAATAAACATGAAGAAACTAAAAAACTCTGAACATAAATAACATACTATGATGTCACAGACGTCTAAAACGTTTCCACATTTTTAATATCAACATGCCAAAAAAGAATATTTTTCAACCTTCAGTGAAATCGACGCTTGCTTCATTTAGAGCCACAATGGAGAACTGGTGATCCTAAATAATATTTCATGTGGCTGTAATCAGTCACCCATTCAACTAATTTATCCGAATAAGATTCTCTCTTTATCGCAGCCTTGTTTTGAAATTAGGCAATACAACAAATAGGACTACAAATTGTGGAATATAGCTTTCAAGCAAACAAAAAAGTTTTCATGTGCAAAAAAATAATTAACTTTGCGATTAAAAGCCAGTAAGCCACGTTCAATATTTTTTTTCAGGTATTTCGTGTCTTCACCTGGTTTTTTAGGCTTTAGTCAAAACTAATTTTGTAAAGTGACCGGCAACAACAAAAAGGTTGTGCGTCATTGGTTTAGAGAATGAACTTTGCATTAAAATCACCGGTAGCAATGAAATACGTTTACGACAATAATGAAAAATAATGTTGAATAACGTAGTTTAGTTTATCTCGTAAGTTATTTTAACTTTTTTAGTAGGCTCTACATAGTTATTTTAATTGTCCGCATTGTCTGCAGCGTGGTCAAGTGGTCAAGAGCAAGCTTGTGGAGTCTGAAGGATTTTTTCCGATTCCAACTCCGAATCCAAAGCGTTTAAAAAACAACTCCGACTTTACTCTAAAATGTGCGACTCCGGCAACTCCGACTTCAAACCCAAAAACTTTAAAAGCCTAATTTAGCGTAAACAGAACCTCCAAAAATAAAAACGACTCCGACTCCGCCTAATCTTAAAAACCGACTCCAACTCGGATAAAGTTTAAAAACAACTTGGACTCTTTTATTCATATCTTTATAAGACTAAAAAACAAAATGAAAAATTTTAACCGGACAGCAATATCTTGGTATCTCCGGAAGCAGTTTGGGGTAATTGCTTGCCCTATGTATAGCGCCTCCGTCGCTTTCCTACGAGTTAAAAAGATAAATATAGAGATGAAATGAAATGAAAAAAATCAATGTATCTTTAAAAGTTAAAATTTGATTATTTCTAATAAGCGAGATCTAAACAAAAAAGTAGTCACGGAATTTCGAGGCTTTCCATTAAGAAGGATCTATTTTTTAATTTTTTCAAGACTAGTTAAAGACCTCTTTAAAAAAAGTTATTTTTATTGATCAAATAAACTTTGTAGAAAACTCAACTTCTACAAATCGTTCTTACTACTTCAAAGGTGTTGATTTTATAAATTGTCATATAAAGTTTTATTTCTTTGCTACATTTTGTGTTTCATTTTTTGCTGGCAAGTTTTCAAATCTTTAGTTTTCAATTGTTATTTCCTTCTTTCATTTGTGTTGGTCGGTCGTAAAATTCAATTTGTGGCGTCTTTATTGCTTAGATAATTAGCGCACAATCTTATTCAAAAACTGCCGGTCATTTAGAATTCTAATGATTTTACTTTAAAAAAATAATACTGCAATCATCCAATAAAAACTCGCTTGTTTAAATTCTGGAACTGAATAATAATCAGACTTTCTGACTCAGGGGCCAGACGTAGAATGAAACTTGAGAGTCTGGATGGAATTATGGAACAGAGCGAAAACAAACTTGGGAAGATCATCCGTGAACGGTCAATATAAAGTTTTGCTTTGTCCAGTAAAGTTGTTGTGGTTAACTTTACGCGATTTGCAACTATACCAAGATTTGTCAATGCTTGAAAAAATACTTTTTGCTCAATCAGGTTTGCCTTAATATTTAATTTCTGATCAAAGTTTTGTTTCGAATTTATAAATTAATTAATTAGTCTTCTGCAAAGATTAGGACGCATCATTATAAAAGTGATGCTTTTACTTGCAATGCTATCTGTTCGAAATAACAGATCATCAATTCTTTATTGATTTAGATTTAGATTTATTTATTTTTTTTGTCTACGACCAAGACACGAAAAGTCAAGCAAAACAAAATATATAAATGCATTACAAAAACATTTGGTCGCCATGACCAGATGCCAGCGAAAGACCAACAAGGTCACCAAAGTCAGTCTTGTTGGTCTTTCGCTGGCATTGAACCATATATATGAGTGATGAGAAACTTGAGATCAGTTTTAGTTTTGATTATTTGTGGCCTTGATCTTAAAATTGTGATGGTGGTTTCGAGGTCATGTGATCTCTGTCTGGCATTTTAAAAATTGGTCTCGAAACTGGAATTTTTAAATATTTTTTTACTTGATGTGATAATAAATTTTTTTACTTGATGTGATAATAAATTTTTTCAAATTGATTTATAACGAAACTCAATTGACCAGCTTTGTTTCAATTTTCAGTTGCAAAGGAACCTGTGTCCGAACTTCTTTAATTTCATAATTTTGCTGCTTTCTCACGTCTAATCTGTTAAAGATTTTTATTGTGATTTGCTCCATCTGTGCATGAACTGGACACCTGCAGAAGTCAATATTTTGTGTTTGAACCCGTCTGTACTCGTCGGTATTTTCGTATATCCGATTCTACCCGGCTCATAACTCTTCATTTTTGCATACCTTCATCATCAATGATTAAAAGTTTTAGTACAATACAACAGCCTGGGGTAGTAAAAGGATGAACTATCGGCTCTTGTTTGTGTCTGACCGAAGTGTCCCTTAAAACGATGACAACGACGACGACAAAAGTATGAAAATATAAAAATCAACTTTTTATACAAAATAATGCAAACTCAAAATTAAAAATTTGCACAGTATGGTACATTCATTTTTTTTAAAATTGTTTTGGCTCGTCTGTACTCGCCAGCTTGGGCCAGCAACCGAATAAAATAATAAGTAAAAAATCAAAGTTTTGCTCTGACATTAACCAAAACAAAAAAATGTGCAAAATTGTAGATCCTCTTTAAGTGCTGCCGTTAAATAAGCAATTAAGATTTAAGTTAATTAAACCAGTTAAATTAAAACTAAATAAATCAAAAGAACTAGACCTACATTAACAAGATAAATTGTGTATGTTTTAATTTGAATAAAGCGGTAGGCAGAGCGAACATGGATTTATAAAGTTTAACTGCAGCAGTTAACTTATGGTTACTGTGAAGCTTAAAAAGAAATTAAAATTTTTGTTTTGGATTTTGATTTAAATATATGACGTCATAAACAATATGTTTTGTATTAAAAATGATTAACTTTGCTTAAAAAAATCTTTAAAGTTATTTGATAACTTGGAGCTGGATGTTTCTAAACATCAAGTTTTAAAACTTTTTCAAATAAAATTTATTTCTGACTCCAATACATGTACTAATATCCGTTATGTTAAGGATAAAATTCCCCAGAAATTTTTTGAGAAACACAAAAGTTTAAGAAATCAGCCACAAATTTACAGGAATATCACCAATGCTTCCTTTTTTTACAGGCTGCTATATCTACAAATAGTTTAACAGTTTTTTAACTACTGTGTTTTTGGGTACCACATAAACGCAAAATAAATTTCATTTATTCTCATTACTTTTTGCTTTAAAGTTAAGTCAAAATAAAGTTATAAGTGATTCATCAGGTAACTTCGTTTTATAAGCGTAAAAACTACTTTTCTTTATAAATCTATAAATTTAGCACTGGTAGACTAAAATTTATTTAAGTTAGGTTTCGCTGATAAAGTAGTAGAATAAGCTTTGTAGGCCTTGCTTTTATGTATATATTAAACTTACTATATTTGTGAGAGAGAGAGAGAGAGAAAAGATTGTTTTGGTCAAGGATAATAAGGCACTTAAAAAAAACAAAAACAGTAATTGAATTTGGGCAGGGCCAGGCAGCATCAATGTTGAAGGCCTTGAGACCAAATTTTTGTGGTCTCGTTATTGGTTGTGGTCTCGGAGTGATGCGGTCTTGGTGTTGAGTTTTCGAAATTAGACTCATGACTGGACATTTTTTGATATTTTTGTAACTTGCTGTGATTGTGATTATTTTAGCAATTTTATTAAGAATTACAATCAATTAATCAGTATTTTTTAAAATTTGAAGTGATAAAAAGCTAAGAGTCTAAATTTCTTTAATTTCTTAGTTTCGCAGTTTTGGCAAGTTTAATCCGATAAGTTTTTTTACTGTGAACTGGACAGACCATCTGTGAGAAGCTTATTTAATTACAAAACAACTTTATTTTTATTGTTCCTTTCGACAACAAAAAAACTGGTAATGTTTTTTTAATTTAATGCTTTAAAAGTTTTTGTTCACCCACACTGTCAATTGTTTACATTTGGTTAAACCGATGGTGAAGAAATAAAGTTATCCGGTTAGGTAAGCATTTGGTCCAATTTGAAAAGAAGTCGTATGAAAAAACGAAGGGTATAATGCAAAACAAAGAGACCTAGAGCAGGAAAATAGATTATGCTATTTAATTTAAATGAACTTAAAAGTCATAACCTTAAACAATTTGAAGCGTGGGTGTGTCGATCAGGTTTGCCATCAATCACGGCGCTCTTTAACCACTTGACCACGCTACCGACAACACACTTTCAAATTTAACACAATAAAACCATAAAACTATGAAACCACAACCCTACCATTTGTTTCATTTTGTCGGTTTATCAGGGGATCTTATTTAAATGGAATAGTTTATAATCTCATAAGGTGATCTAACTTTAAAGTAAAACTGCGATTATTTCTTCATTTTTTCGTTTTTTCAACCTTATGTTTTTCCACTTGATTCTTAGGAAAACATCGGAGGCGCTATATGAAGCGATTAATGCAACCTGCTTTTTGAGATACCAAGATACTGCTGCCCAGGAAATTTTTCATTTTGGTTTTTTATCTTTTTTTATTTTGAATTATGACTAAAATTCGCTAAGAACATCCAGCAGAAAAATGTGCCGTAAAATGTCTTTTCCAAAAGCACAACAGAATATGCAAGTAAGTTTTAACCCGATAATAATAATAATATCAAAGATAAATATGATTTGGCCCAGATGGTAGGTGCTTTCACGCAGCCTGGGCCGTGAGTAAGTCTGCTCATTGATTTTAAAAATGACAGACCGAAACCGAACCTACCAAAACGGAAGGGTATCCACCCATTCCGATGTTCAGTGTGGGTCTGTTAATCGGCAAACATCCTTTTCAGGACGGGGCAATGTCAGGATAAAACTGCCCTTTTCAGGGCACATTGCCAACAAGTTCCGAAGACCCACTATTCTTCAGCTGAACATCGAAGGCCTCACTGCAAGCAAGATGAATGTTCTTCATCACCTCGCTATGCAGTCTGAGGCACTCGTCATCCTACTGCAGGAGACCCACTGCACTGATGCAGAGAAGTTGGTGCTACCATACTACCAACTAGCTGGGTCTTCTTTAAGCAGGAAGCATGGCCTTGCCACGTTTGTTCACGAGCGACTGAGATACACGCTTTTGGACCAATCTCCACCGACATCGGAGATCGAGTGGCTGTGTGTTGACGTTGATGGCTATAAAATAGTCAACGTCTACAAACCACCGCCAACGCGATTGCGAACCCTGGATCTCCCAGTGTATCCTCACCCCTGTCTGTACGCTGGCGATTTTAACTGTCGTCATGCTGACTGGGGTTATGATGACAACAGTCCGGATGGTGAGTGCTTGGCTGGATGGGCAAGTATTAATTGTCTTGCCCTCCTATATAATGCCAAGGACGCTGCCAGTTTTTATTCCGGCCGCTGGAACACTGGCACCAATCCAGACCTAGCTTTCGCTAGCGTAGGTCCAAACAGTCGCTTACCGGATAGACGTGTCCTTGAGAAGTTTCCCAGGTTACAACATCGACCTTCGCTTATTACACCACCAAGGTTTGCTATGGCAGTGCCAAGCATGCCTGTTAAGCGATGGAACTTCCGCAAGGCCAAATGGAGTCACTACATTGCTTTGACGAATAAATTCGCAAAGACTTTGTTGCCGCCTGATTCACTTGATGTGGATGCGGCTTACCAGGACTTCTGTAACATCATTAAGAAAGCAGCCAAAAAGACTATCCCACGCGGGTATCGAAATAACTATATTCCGTGTTGGGATGCAGAGTGTGAATCCCTCTATAAAACCTTTCTGCAGTCTTCTCAGGGAGACGACTCAAGTTTGGCTGCTACAACTCTGCTTGCCAAGCTTGACAGAAAACGGAGGGATCGATGGTACGAGGCAGTTCGGAGCATTGACTTCTCACACTCTAGTCGAAAAGCGTGGAGTATCTTGAACAACCTTACTGGTAGGTCACGACACTCTCCTCGTCACTGTCCCGTTTCAGCCGATGCTATTGCATCTCAGCTGGTTAGAAATGGGAAATACGAGGCTGTTGATCGCAAGTCATCTCGACTTGTCTTTCAAGAAGTGTCTGACCTTTGGAGGGCCACAACACCAGATGCAGTAAATATCTCTGACAATTTTTCACAGAGAGAATTTGCTGCTGCCCTCCAACATTTAAAACCAGGTAAAGCTCCGGGTCCTGATTCCATCTGCCCAGAGCTTATACTCCATGCTGGAGCTGCTTTGAAGTCCTGGTTACGTGACTTCCTTTCTTCCTGTTTGCGCCGACTCAAAATTCCCAAGATCTGGAGAAGAGCGCTTGTGGTCGCGATCCCAAAACCAGCAAAGCCCGTGGGGGACCCAAAGAGTTATCGACCGATATCTCTGCTCTGTGTCCCCTACAAGATCCTCGAGAGGCTTATCTACGCCCGCGTTGAACCATTAATCGATCCACTGCTCCCTAAAGAGCAGGCTGGGTTCCGACGCGGGAAGTCAACCGTAGATCAAGTTGTTCTGCTAACCCAGAACATCGGGGATTCTTTCGAGGCTAAAAAGAAGGCCGGTGCCGTATTTATCGATCTGACAGCTGCTTATGACACTGTCTGGCACCGTGGCCTTACCTTCAAGCTGCTGAAACTACTTCCGGATAAGCACATGGTCAAAATGATCATGGAGCTTGTCCGAAATCGAAGTTTCACCCTTACCACCGGTGACAGCAAGCAAAGCAGGCTACGCCGTCTTAAAAACGGCGTTCCTCAGGGATCGGTCTTGGCTCCCCTCCTATTTAACATCTATACGTACGATCTTCCTTCCATGATTTCCAGAAAGTTTGCTTATGCTGATGATTTAGCATTGTTGCACTCTTCTGGAAACTGGAAGGACTTGGAGGGGACTTTAAGCCAAGACATGTCCACACTGTCAGCGTATCTCCAGACTTGGAGGTTGAAGCTCAGTCACACTAAGACGGTGACGACAGCCTTTCATTTAAACAACCGAGAGGCCAAACGTGAGCTAAAGGTCTACAACAATAGTAGACTTTTACCGTTCTGTCCAACCCCTACATACCTTGGGGTAAAACTGGACAGATCGCTCACGTTTCGTCACCATTTAGTGGCATTGCGCAAAAAACTATCATCGCGCGTCACACTGTTGAGGCGACTCGTGGGCTCGGGATGGGGTGCTGGTGCTAAAACACTACGCATAGCCACCTTGTCTCTAGTCTACTCAACAGCTGAGTACTGTGCGCCAGTCTGGTGTCACAGTGCTCACACTCGCCTCATTGACAGTGTCTTGAATGACGCCTTGCGCATAGTTACTGGATGCCTGCGTCCCACTCCAACGGACCACCTACCTGTACTTTCAGGCATCCAGCCAGCTGAGCTTCGCCGAATGGGAGCGACACTCTCCTTAGCTTACCGTGGATCTCTGGACCCCGATCATATTTTGCATGGTCTTTTAAGTGGGTCCTCAGATACTGGCCAAGTGAGGCTAAGATCCAGACGCCCGTTTGTGCCAGGTGCGCGGAATCTCTTGGACAATCTTGCCAGACTTGGCATCCGCGCCTCTGAATGGACAAATCATAAATGGAACGCGGAGTACTGTGAAAATGCTTCCAGGCTCCGTGCTTTTGTGCCCGGGACCAGTGTCAGGTCTGTTGGGATGGGCTTACCCCGAGTAGCTTGGGTTAAGCTCAACCGCCTGCGGACTGGTGTTGGGCGATTCCATTCGTCCATGCACAAATGGGGTCTCGCTCCTTCACCGAATTGCGAGTGTGGCGCCTCAGAGCAAACCGCAGACCATGTACTAACAATGTGCCCCATACATCGGGCACCACATGGAGCACGCGGTCTGACGGTTTTGGATGACGAAACTCGATGCTGGCTTAATAACATCACTGCCAACATCTGATCCAGGCAGTGCAGCAGTCTGGGGTAGTAAAAGGATAAACCCTCGGCCCCAGTTCTGTTTGTGTCTGGCCTGGAGTGGATGCCCTTCAAACGATGACGACGACGACGAAAGATAAATAAATAATTTTAATTGTTTTTTTGAGTGAATATTTGAAAGTAGCACTTTTTTTTTGTTGCACCAAGTCTCCACGAATTATAGTGATCGTGTTTTCGGCTCTCAACCGCTCTCATAACAATTTTCTGCAAACAACACTGTATGAATCTAATTGCATTGGTTGTTAATAAGACAAAGTAGAAAAGGAGGAAAATAACTAAAAACTACTTCGATTAACCTGCCCAAAGATAGACAAAAAATAAATATGGGTAATACAGAAAAAAAACCCAGCAAGTTGTTAAGCAGCTTTTACTTATTTGTATAATTCGTCATTATTTCTAATCTTTTTTAGGTGATTAATTGGACTAATTCTATTCTATGTAAAGCAAACATAGCCAACAAATACAACACATACAACACATCAACACAGATAACCGAGCTAATCAAATATTTGAATGAAGTTTTGGTTCTGGGTATATTCCACTACGGTGAATTCCACAACGTCACAATCCAGCGAGTTAAATTCCACCGCGATATTACGTTGTTGATGGTTCATTTTATTTGTTGATTGTTGTTGATTTATCACGCTATAAGTTGCCAAGTAAAGGGTACAGTAGTTGACAAATACATTTATTACCCTAACGCTCTCTAACCTTAACCCCTAATCCTAACTCTAACTCTAACCTCAACCGCCTTCCTGTTGTAGAATATACAGTGTTGGAATTTACCTATGATGGAATATACTGGGTTGGAATTTATTGGTCAACCAAGTTTCAACCATTTTCGTGATGAGCGTGAGCGTGGTTTTTAAAGCGGGTCATTTTATGATGCAATCGCACTTGAGTAAAGCTCTTTTCAACATGATAGAGATACTTGTTTAATTAAAATGTAATTTCAGATTACTATTAAAAGAATAAAAATTTATTGTTTTTATAATAATTAAAAAGGAATCATATTTTTGTAAAATTTTCCGGTCTCGATCTCGGTCTTGGTCTGGACGTTTGTGGTCTCGACTACATCACTGTTCGATAAAGTCTGTTTTTGAATTTTGTTAATTCGCTTTAAGTTACTATTTCCATTTCTCCTTATTATATGGTTTTTTATTATTACATGACTATTTACATGGTTATTATATTGTGGTCAGCAGGTTAGTTATGTTGTTTCTAATCAAAGACACCAAAAGATTTTTGGGGAGAGAGGAAGTATTTTTTAAATGGTACTTTGTTGAAAAAGCATTCTCAACAAACGCAAACTTTTGCTAATTGAAAAGACTTTTTACTTGAAAATTACGTAAAGACAAAAAAAATTTTTTCATTGGTATAATTCGGCCGTGGCCGTGGTATTTTATTCACTTGGCCCCCAAATATCTTTGATAAGCCAAATTGGTTTGCAACGGTGGGCAAATTGCGGCTCACCGACCTTTTGTTTGCGGCTCTTCTAGCTAAACAATAATAATGAAATCGAACAATGTACAATTGTTATTTACAGTTGAATTTTTGTAAGGCGAAGATTCCTAATTAGGTGCTAAATCGGATTATTGTGTGAAAAGAAAAGAATTTTTTGTTTGTAGTTAAGAAGCATTTACACTACAGCAAAAATTTGAGCAAAGCGAGCGCTATCTTCCTTTTATTTATTTCTCGCCCGCCGAGACATGTGGTAACTTAACGAGAATAAAAGAAACAAAGATAGTGCTCGTTTCTCTCAGATTCGCTTCTCTGTAATGAAATTTGTAAAATCATTACATCGTGCAAGTCTAATAAATGAAGATTTGAGAGAATTAATTCATACCGCTTTGACTTCATATAGGGTTGCCACATGCAAACTTGAAAACAAGCCAATTAAGGTGAGAAAGTAGCCAAAATTATCAAAATTAAGCCAAACAAAATTTAACTTTTGTCGCTAAACCAGTGTTCTCTTTAAAAAAAGTCTTCACTTAAAATCTGCCTGTGATCTCTCAATTTTTCTTCCTAAATCATGACTGCTTTGCACCCGGAAGCCATAAAGAAAAAAGCCAAAAAAAATTGATGTGGTTCAGATTTAACAAATTGGTAAAGATTCGAACGCGCACTTGGTTTGCTTGTTTCTATCTAAATTGCGTCTTATCAAATTGTTCTTTTCTCTACAAGCTCAATTAAAAAACGTGTAATTTTCTTACATCTACAACTCAAAGCTAAATTGATTACTGTTATAGACTCACTGAGGTAGGCAGTAACTAAAATAGCATCTTTGAAGTCATAGTGGTTGTTGAATCTAGTGATAAATTTATTCTTGCTGTTTCAGAATTCTTAGTTATTATTTGTTCTAATCTAAATTTGGGGCTGCGTTGGAAACAATTCTCGTGAGTCGATAATTTTAAATTCATCATTGTCGTGTCTTTTTTATGTTTTGTGTCTTTTGTTTAGAATTACGAAATAGCGCTTCAATATATTTCAAACCGCACTTCGATTGAGCGTTCTCGTCAATTGGACAACGTAGATTAGTCATTAAAAATAAAATAGATTAGATCAAATCAAAAATTTTTGATGCCAACCACACTGAAAAAAAGCCAGATTTCTCAAATTTGGCGTCAAAAAAACCAAACTGGCAAACCTGACTTTATATTGCGCAGATTTTCAAAAGCTAGCTGATAAAGTGGAAATCCACAGTAGATCTAATGCTGGTAAAATCTCGGAAAAATTGTAAATCGTGTAACTTTGTATTTGTTTTTATTATTTGATTAAGACTTGTTTTGTTTACTGTGTTTGCATTAACACCTCAAGCAGAATTTGTGGCTCTCTGGCAGTTTTGAATTTTCACATGTGGCTCTTTGATTGAAAACTTTGCCCAGCCCTGGTGAATCAAAAAATTTGAACACCCCTATCGTAATTGAAGATTTCTTTATTGGTGTTCGCTTTGCGTTTGACAAAGATTTTTAAGTAAAAGCATTTTTTTGGTGTTCAACAAGTTTTCTTTAAATTTTCTTTAATATGCTAAAATTTGCGTTTGTTAAAGGCGCTTTTTCAAATAAAAAAACTTATTTTTTAAATGTTGTCCTCCGTATTAAATTTGTCACTGTTATTTGCAATGTGACATTTCAAAAAAACCTTTGGTGACCACCTAGTTGTCTAAATCAAAATTTTATAAACTTTGTAAAATTTACAGTTGTTTGAGATTATATAATCATAGAGACGGATCTGACGCAACGCATTTGTCCACCAAAATCCAAAAGTCACTTTACTTATGGTCTGCAGAGTTTTTAAAAATGTTTTTGAGCAAGAGAAAAATTTTCGCTTTTTCCCGTGTTTTTCCTTTTTCCGGTTTTGAAACCCCTGTTCGTAATATTGCTTTTTAAGCGCTTACTATTCAACAGCTGCCGTAAGTTTGCGGACTATCGATTTGACATCAGCATTTTCAAGACTTCAATAACTTGAATTAAAATTACTACGTAAACTTTGTTTTTCACTTCAAATTAAAAGCGAAAATTCTTTTTATAGCATTAACTGTAAACTTGTTGAAATTCAATAAAAAGTCGAATTTTACATTCTGACCGGGTGAAAAGTTGACAGAGACGGGCACCGACTGGTTCGCGGACCGGCAGTTTAGAAACACTGATCTAACCCAGTGGTTTTCAAACTTTTTTGCTTGCGGACCCATTTTGCTTCAAAATAACAGCGGACCCCAACAATTTTCAAAACAAAAATATTATAAAAAAACAAATACAGAACGCTTATTCCAGTACAACATTTACTGTAAGTTAGCTATTACTTTTAGTGGGAAGGATGTGCTTGCAACTCAGCACATAGCTTTTTTATTCTTGGTTGTGTACGCGAAACTGCCAGTCTCATGTGATCTTGCACATCAAGTTTATTCCTCGCTTTTGTTTTGATTTAAACAAGTGTAAAAAATCCACGTTCAAATAAGTGGAGACAAAAGAGGGTAATGATTTTAAATGCAGTCATACTGATCTTTGCATATGACCATTGCATAAAGAAACCCAAAATTGAGAGAGAGGTTTTTGATCGAAGAGATCATATGCAGAGGAATCCTTTCTCATTTCCAGTAATTCGTTCTGAAGATCATGTGAAATCTTTGAAATGTCAAATTGAAGCAAAAGAGTTTCTGGCCAGATTAATTTCTTCTTTATCCAGCATATCTGGAAAGTAACGGTTC